>CAWUFW010016866.1:0-289194 GCA_963921515.1 Calotriton arnoldi
GCTGGTTGGGGGAAGGCTGCTTCTTGCCTGACCATTGGTCGGTGGATCGAGTCTGTTATTGGTTTGGCTTATCAGGGCTCTGGTTTGCCTTGTCCTGCCGATGTTCAGGCATATTCCAGGAGGGGTGTCTCGGCTTCCTGGGCTAATTTTCAGGGAATTTCCCTTGATGAGATTTGATGTGCTGGGAGGTAGGCTTCTAATTCTATGTCTGATCGACACTACCGGGTTAATTGCGCTTTGAATGATCATGTGAATTTTGGTTCTGGTGTGTTGCGTGCAGTGGAGCCTGCTGCTCCGTCTTGAACTTGTTCTGTTATTAAACACTTCACTCTGGTGTGTGGTTTCTTCATTTCTGGTGTTCCAAAGGTCTTCTAGTGTGTGGTTTGCTTTGGTATGCCTCATTTGTAATGACTGGGCCGAGGACGAGGGACATAGAGGTAATGCCCTGATTACTTTGGTAATCCTCATTACTCTTAGTCCTACTTGTCCTCAGCCCAGTTATACTTCCCACCCACCCTCCCAGGTCCAGGCCTTTGTTGTGCTTGGTATGTCAGGAAGTGCTTTCTGCTGGCTAGGCTATTATAGTCCCTGGCTGGAGGGTAGGTGAAGCCTAAAAGCGTTTCCTGTCAGTTGGAATATTACCTCATTTGTAATGACTAGTTCGAGGATGAGTAGGACTAAGAGTAGTGAGGATTACCAAAGTAATCAGAGCATTCATGTTGGTATTTAAGTAGCAGTTCATGTAGACCAGTGGCTTGCTCTTCATAATGCAATTTGGGACATGCCTTATAAATAACATGTACATTAATAGTTCAGCAGCTCAATTGTGTGTTACAGAATAATTTATTGCATTTCAACAAAGATAAAACATTTCCTCCTACTGAGGTACCATTATTTGAAGGAATTCCTTTGGTTCTGCTGCTGCCAGCCACAGAGATATCAACTCTGCCAGCTGATTCTGGAGCTGCTTTTTGAACAGCTCTCTATGGGATTCTGGGTTTTCTAAATTTGTGTAACTTCTTCTGCACCAATGTTTAAGCTTTGCAAACTATGTGGTGCATCCTTCGATCCTGCCCAGAATTACTTCTGCATCAAGAACACTAAGTCAGCAGTACTCTGATACCGATCGGTCCCACTTTTATTTATTTAAGGTTCTTTTTCGCTGTAGTAACTTTAGAAGTGCAGCTTGTGAACAGCAATGGGTTTACTTTTTTGAGTGTGAATGCATGTCCCTCCCTTAACCCCTCCCCTTTAGTAGTAAGAATTCCCCATGTTCCGGCCCCTCGCTCTGCTCCACCCTAATTTGTTACAGAAACGTATACCTATGTGTGAGGAGATCTCTGCAGTCGAGGCACAGTTCTCTGCACATAAAAGATAGGCGAGGCAGAGCTGTAGACATCCACAGGTAAGTTAGTGAATATCATTTTGTAGTATGTTAGTAGTACTATCTATTATTACTAAAGTACTACAAAATACAGTTTGTGAATAGACCCCCCCCTGATCAATAGCACTACAGTGTTCCCATGATAACTGCCTTTTAATAATAATTGCAAAAGATCCCCTGGATCTTAAGGGATGTGGCTATTCAATCTTGATATTGTGGTAGCCAATATTCTGCCTATGATACTTTTGTAGGATCACATCTTATATTTTAACATACTACCTTGTAGTTTGCTTTGTATCATTGGTGGGATGACTTAATTTATAAAGCAATGCCTGGTCTTGAAAATACAGAGCAGGTCGTGAAGCATTACAGAATTCTACTGTCCTTTCAAGTTTGGAATGCAGAATATACCCGCAGTTACAGTTTGAATTGCTACTAGAATATATTGTTTTTTTTCCTGTCAAACTCCTCTCGCCAAACATCGTTGCATATACATAGGTTCTGCAAGACATCTTCTCACACTTACCAAAATAGCACTTCAGTTTTATCGTAGAATAGAAGAACACGAGTGCCTCTGAAATATGGCAACTGACAAAAACGCAGAAAATGCAGAACATGGAAGAATCAAATGCAGTCTTCCATTTTGGAACACTTGGTACGAATATTCTCAAGTGGTGAAATGTCTTGAGCCAGATTCAATGACTACATCTTATGGTGCTCATGTCTTACTCCGTCAATCTGTGTGTGTGCGCCAAGTGTAAATCACTGCAAAACCTTTTCAATCATCTGATAATTTCAATTAATGGTATGTTAATGATCCCAGAGTTTTCACACTTTCACTGACATGCTTGTACTCTTGAAAATTCTGTCAACATTTAGGAGAGACAAAGAAGATTTTACAAACCAAACATAAAACAAGCATTGGCATAGCCAATAGGTCTCGCCTTTGGGACCTTATAAGTGTTTAGCTATGCAACACTAGATGTTGTTGCACCAAGGATATTGTGCTGGATAACTAAACACTTATAATGTCCCAAAGGCGAGACCTATTGGCTATGCCAATGCTTGTTGTAATCTGAATTCCAGCAGACTGCAGGCACAAAGTACTGTTCCATATTTTTAATGCTACAGACTTTAGGCAGTAGACTACTGCTTTTTTATGGCAACACAACAACCTACAGATGTCTTGGGGCAGCTGTTTGTTTTACCTTTTGGTAGGCGAATGCCAAGTTTGTGTGTCAGAATCAAGGGGGATATTATCAACGCTTCGCGTTAAACATCGCAAATGACGCTTAACGCGATTTTGAATATCGCCGCCTATTGCTGGTTTACATCGCCGTGTTAGCGGCGTATTTACAACATCTTGCTCACAGGCGATGTACAAACCTGCGATAGACGGCGATATTCATCATTAGCGTGTGAAATCAAGCAATGATTTCACACGCTAATGAAAAGCTTGATAATAGGGGAGTGTGGACGTAACCAATCAATCCACCTCCCATTCAAAAGATGCCTAAGTCAAGTTTTGACCAGGCGTTAAGGATCCTGCGAAAACCGCGGTTAGCGCGGCTTTCATCATCGCTTCGTGGTTCCGGGGCCGCATTGTAAATAACGCGATGTCCTGTTCGCGACCTTTTGTCATGGTGTTACAGTAAGGAACGCCTACTTTGCATCTCATTAGCGATGTATATCGCTAAGATGCGTGGCGTTACAAAAACGGCAGCTAACATGCGCTAATGCATGTTAGCGCCGCCTTGCTAATAGGGCGATGAAATTATCGCCGCTTCAGTGGCAAAAAGTGCCGCTAAAGCGGCGATAATGCCCTTGTAAATATGCCCCCAAGTGTACAAAAATGCGTGCACGTTTTTGGCCTCAAAAGCGAATCGATTCCAAGAGGTCTCCTCCATCTATGATATGGTTGCGAAGCCCTAAAGGAAGGAAGGGGTGCCAATAGGTTTAAGAAAACTAAAACAACAACAAAAAAAACCCCAAAAAAGGCATGGTCAGATTTATTAGTGGCCCATGCGCCCCCTAAAACTCATATATTTATTGGTGACTATAATATGGAAAGTAGGCTTTGTGTTTCGCTTTATAAAAGGTCAGGAAGTGCTCATTTATGACAACATTGCAGCGCGCATGTAATGTTGAATTTTGTAATGCTGCTTAGGTTACATAAAATAAATAAAACACACGCACAAAAGTCAGAGAGTTCGATGGGCCTCCAGGGCCAATACTGGGCTGCAGGCACAGGAAGACACATTGGGATGCAAATGCTAAATGTAATATAGTGCAGTCTGCCTCCCCAAAACCCAGATTCCCCTCAGCTGTAGAGTGTCAGGCACCGCCATATGAATTTAGTTGATCTTACTTAAAAGGCTTTTTAATGCGAGGCCACGTCCATGCCAGCCGTGATTCATGCATGTGTGAAGCAAAGTATGTATCGCAGCATTAAAGCGAAAAAAATATACAATAAAAAATATAACAGAGTCCACTTACACAGAAAAATACAGAATTGCCTCTGGTGCTTAAATAATGGGATGATACTGCATACACACGCGCCTTCAGAAGCAACCCATTGAGGTGCAACAGCATGTTTATTTTTATATTTTGTAGAGCGCAGCGGTCACCATAATAGGGTTTCTTGGCACTGGTGCCAGTTAACATTTTACGAAATGACATCAGGTTATCTAAACTAAGACAGGACAGAAAATGGCAGAATATTCCAGTGCCTGGCTGCAGCCACAGTAAAGACCCTACAGTAAGTCATGGGGTGGGCCTTTGGTAAATTAAATGTAAACCTGATTTATGGCATGAAAATTGTGGATTGCATTATTACCCACCTAGGAGGCACCTTGACTAACCACTGGGTAGTCTAAGCTGAAATTACAACCTGCTGAGTTGACTGAATATCATGATGAGGACTAGAGAGAGGTATGACTGACGTAAGGATGTCTGGGGTGCCATAGCTAGAAAGCCAGTTTACAAACCGTCACAAAGCTCACCCCTGTGTTGTCTAATTTTAACTGTTCATGTCCTGCAGAATGCCTCAAGGAAGGTATTGTCCGTCTGCACTGCCTCCAGCTCCTAATTCCCTGCATGTGTACCGGTAGGTCCCAACCCCCAGCTCGTCGCCATGGAAATGAACACAGTAACCACCAGATGACATGGAGTTGTACTAGTGACATGTAATTGATAAATTAGCAGTCCGTAAATGTAAGCAGAACCTCCAAGGTAGAAATAGGGGCATAATGCAGACAGCACGTATTTTTTAAACAAAAAGTCCAGGTATTTTCACCATGTTTCTAAAAATAAAAGAGTGTTCATTACTGGTGAAAACAACATTGCAATAAATTATGTTTATCAAAGTAATGCTAGATGTGAAACAAAACACTATTGGCTATTGTCGGAATTCTGTGATTTAAAAACAATTGTAATCAAACCCCATAATTCACAAGAATCACAACCTTTCAGTGAATCACTCTGTATCCCATGAAAAGGGGAGTATACATTTTACATGTAATATGCAAGGATGCACTATATTAAGGAGTCTGCTATGGCCTATTGGTGCAATATCGGGGCGAGAGGGGCCTTTATTAAAGAGCTCTGCCTCAGTCTCCCATTGCCAGTATTCCTCGGCATCGACACACAATTACTTTTATCATTTGTATGAAATGATAGATTTCTTAATACATGGAATATGTAAATCTCACTTTAGACATACACTCAGAATATGGCTTTGTGTATGCTGCCGTCATTTCCTCAATCGTCTTTGCATCTCTAAGCTTGCACTCTATGTGAACTCTCCATCTGTCTCGCATTTGTTAGGATGGGAGTATTTTGAAAACATCTTAGTACATAATGGCGAAAGTCCAAAGTGCTTGGTGGTGGTGGAGGCGCAAGAAACACGAGCGTTGCATGCCTGTTGACAGTGCCAGTGGGAGGAGGCCTACTGAAAGACAGCTCGTGTGTAGTGTTGACCTTTTGTATAGGCCACATACCACACAAACGTAGTCTTGTATGCATGTATTCGGCTGTATAAAACACTTTTTCAATAGCCCACTGCAGCCTGTTTCTCAGCTCTTTGACAATGTAAACCCACTGAAAACCGGTTTGTGGGGGAGTACCCCAAACAAAGAGTCCAAAATCCAATGAGGGGTGGAGGGCAAGTAAAAACCAATAAAAAGCAAAAAGGCACCCAGATGACCGCTGGAGGCAAGCCAGGCAGTTGGGCTTCTAAAAACTAACAGGTCTACATGGTACGTTGCCTTATATCCCCAAGTTCCCAATACCACCCAAAACATTAAAAAAAAACACACAAAAAACACAGCAATGCTGGGGAATTGTTTACATGGCGAGCAGGGCAGCACCCTCTCCAACCACAGACAACGTGCTTTATGGGGCCGGAGACCAGAAGTTTATAACCGCTGCATTGATTAAGATTAAAAGACAACATATTGGGCAACAGCACGAGTCACAGCATACCTTCCTAGCCTCGCTCGAAGATAAAAGTAAAGAAACTGAAAATGCACCTCCCACAGCGGCGGCCTTTCCACCATTCCAAAACATAAAACACCGCTTTAAAAATGAACCACAAAACAGCAAAAAATAGAGGTATAACTTGAGGGAAAGAAAGGAATCTCATTCTTCATTCTCTGCCAGTTTAAGAGGGAAGGAAAGCGGTTTAAAAATATACTTGTCTCTCCCCTCTCGTGCTTACAAATTGCGATTTAAAATGCCTTTTTGTCGAGCTGCTGCAACTAGTTAACTGGTCCTGGGCATAGGGCAGCACATTCAAAGAAGCGCTTTGTAATCGGATCCCACCTCAGCTTGAATTTGCCTGTACTGAATAGAAGGATTTGCGCCCCAGCCGCCTCCCTCTCTGGTTTTGTTTTAGCAGGGCTTTGAAGAGCATACCTGAGAGAAATCCTTCAATTTGTAACAGCGAGGCGGGAGAAAAGCACAAAAAGTACAAAAAAAAACCCGAAAAAAAGGTAACACTACGTGACGCACATCTAAAGATTTACAAACAATCAATCGTAGCATTTGATCACATCTAGTCAGGGCTCTCCAACACTCTCTACCCACCAGTGAGAAGTAAAAGCGAATCCAAGGCCTAAGGCATGAGCCAGGGGCACTACTGGAGTACCAAAAAACAAAAACAAAGCCGTACTTAATATATGCCCCATGATGCCTAGCAAAGGATCCTACGCATTAACTGACTCATCTTCGAAAACCAAGAGAAAGCACTAGGACTAATCTGGGCTGCATCCTCTGGAATGACTTATCACAATAATTCAATGAATTTGAACACTGCCAACTAGGAAAGATACTAAAAATCTAACTGTACGCTACAAAAATGATTTACATGAACCTGCTGCCACATCTCACCCATTTTCTTCAGCTCTGAACACCGTGAAGCAGTTTGTTGGGGCGTTCGGACCTATAATATTTTATTCTCTATCAGAGAGCGTACTATAACAGTCAGCTGTAGGAGTGGTTTCTTAACTTAAGTATAGCAGCCCTGGACTGTCAGCGAGCCTATAACAAGCAGAAAAGTTTTAATGGGACTAATGTAGAAAAACGAAGTTGGGGCTTTTTCTTCATGCGCATGCAAGAGAACTCAGTGAATCAAGGTGTGTCTGTTTTTAAGTTTTGCCTCACAAACAATCAAGAACAAGAAATACTTGTGGGCTGTAATTCTGCTGCCTCGCACTGCACTTAATGTACGGGCGCACCTTAAAATGAACTTAAAGTTAAATAAATGCAGCAGTTGTAACATGCAAAAGATATGCCTGGTATGCACCAAAAAATACCAGGCAAAAGTTTCCAAAGACAGGTCAACAAATAAACACTCTTCAGCTTAAGGCGCTGTACTATACATGTTTTAAAGCTAAACACAATTCTTGAAATCACATTCAGTTAGTGCAATGCGCGGAAGTGTGCTGTACTAGTACATGCTCAGTGACTGTCGGGTTGTGTGTGCTTGGAGTGGAGAACATCCGTTAAAAACCAATATATGTATAAATGCACGCTCCCTCTCATGTTTTAAAGAAGGTGCATTGTAGCGAATCTCGAGCACAAAGTGGTTCCCAACAAGGTTTCATCAATGCAAAATAATGTTTTATCCAAGTCTCACTATTAGAAGGCACGTAGAACAACGCCGCCAACAGCTCGTAAGGTCAACACACATGAGCCTGCATAACGGCAACAGCGAAATGGAGTTAATCCTCCTAGGTTGCTACTATCTCGATAACATTAATGACCACTAGAATCTCTCTGCTACAGATTATTCAGTCACTGATGAGTTTATGCAATCAATGAGTCGGAGTACCTGCATTCAGTCACTGATCTGTGTCTCCGTACAACCATTCAGCCACCAGGCTAATTTTTGCATTCACCAACTTACCCATGCACAATAAACCATACACAAACTAAAGCAGCATATGGAGGAAATATTACATGAATCAAAAGTAGAAAAAACAACAAGCTACCTCCTAAACATGGTAGGCATATGCTTACAATATAAAAAATAAGTTAAACGTCTTCTTGCAACAGTATTGTACACAGTATATTACTATCATAAAGGTCCAACAAGCTGTTTAATTTAGAAGCAAGCCGTTTAATTTAGAAGCAATGTGTCGGCCATCTTGGAGCGAAAAAAACAATGACACTATGCACAATAACAATCAAAGATAACCGGCCATCTTCAAATGCAGAAAATGTATAACGTGTCACTCTTGTACTGATCAAAGGTGGGCAACGAAATGCTTTTAAGCATGGGGGCTTATTTTGAAATGGTAAAGCAATAATCCACTACGGACAGTACAGTTCTAAAAAGGCCCAGAAATCGCAGCCACAAAGAACAAGCACTGAAACACAAGTGCGGCCCCGCGCCGCGGCCGCGAAAGTGAAACAGTACTCCGGGTTAAGAAGTGGGAGGGGTGGGGGGAGTGCGATTCCCTTGCGGGAGCGAGCGGCGCCAGGAGCGATAATTGCTACCATATGGCGCCGCTCGCTCCCACAAGTGAATCGCCAAACGTGCACGCGTTGCCATTGAAGGCAATGGAACGCGTGCACGTTTTTGGCTGAAAAGCCGAAGCGATTCCAAAAGGTCTTTTTGCCTATGCAACGCATGCGCGCTGCGTAGGCGAGACCTAAAAAAAGGCAAAGTTGCAGTGCATGGACATTTATTACGTGTACCAGTAACTAGACTCACCTTTGAGAATTGCAGGCAAAGTCAAAAGAGTGTTATTGCAATTTGTAGACAGCACTATGGAGAAAAAGTATAACTGCAATAGCTGATCAATGATAAAGGCCGCAAGATGTCCCAATGCTCTTTGAAAGCGAGGTAGTCAGTGTCATTCAGGTGATCTCTTGGATACAGCAGAGAGACTAGGGCAAAGGTGGCTTGTGAATGACAGGCAGAGGGTCATATGAGGCAATACATATCTGTACATCAACCAATATTTCTAAGGGTAAGGGGTAAATCACATTTAAGATTACAGATGTTTTGCACGTGATCGTCTAATGCATTTTTGACATTTGCTTTCAGAAGATCATTGGAAATGCTTACCAACTCCAATCTTCTTGCTTTCTTTAATTAAGAAGGCCTGAAGATTCTCTTACATTTCAGTCCAAGAGGAATGATTTCATAGAGTGAATTGTGGTCACCGCTATCGGTTTTCTATGCTGATCATTCAAGCTGCAGTTGATCTTGCATGGTGTTTCTTCGAATGCACTTCCTAAAGTCATGGCCCTCTCTCCTGTCTAGCCCAGCACTACTGTTGGTCCTATTTCCAATGGCTGCCCTTTAAATCCACTCCTGAACATGTACCCCTTCTCTTAGAGTAGATGTATTCAATGGGAAATCCTTCAATCGCGAATGTCCCTTCAGAATCGGCCTGGTTGTTTGCTTCTCTTCCAATCAAAAATCATATTATGCCCCACATGGTATGTTCATATGTTTGTGGCAAGGCCTCCTGATCCCTTAATAGTTATAATTTATGTCCTAATGTTAACAAGTAATCCTGGATTTACGTTAATAACATAAAAAGTTTGTTTGGATATTGCTATTACAGAGTAGTTGTATGACAAAGCGAGCATCATTTCAACCAGACAGTGACATGCTATTTAAAATGCTATGTTAATATCGTCCTCTGTACTGGTTCCCACTGGACGGTTACTTTTAGTCTGGCTAAAAGGGGATGATTGAGCTATTTATGGAGTTTTCATTCTGTGACTGGCCGAGTTCAGAAGAGTTCAAAGCAGAGCCTTTGCTTTGGATCTTTTGGGTGAGGGCATGTTTTCAGCGCACACTATCTAAATTACATCACAAATCTCTTGTAAGAACAAAAGTATCTGACAAAGTGTGTGGCTGGTCCACCATTACATTTATTAATTTGTCCTAGAGGTCCATCCCTTTCTTCCTTCTGCCACAGTTTATAGGATCCCTGTTGCAAAGTCATCCTGTGCCCTGGGCACCCCCAACTTTTTGCTGACTGGTACTGGTGGTAACTGACTCTGACTGACCCTGGGCTTTACCTAACCAGGTCCAGTGCTATGCTGAAAACACTTGGAATACAGTGAAAACACCTACATACACTAGGGTACATTATGGGTTGGAGTACCCCTGTGATTGGCATGACCTACCCTATAAGACCCTAGTACATAATAGGGCAGGGGGATTGAAACTACCTATCAGTCCCTAGTATATAGTAGGGCATGGCAGTTTAGAGGCCAGCAGCCTTGTCTGCACTTGCATGTGTGCACTGCTGAAGCCTGAGGTCAGTTTAAAAGCAGCCCTGGGTTCCATGACTGCTTTTAGAAAGTAAATTGTGCCCAAACTCGACTTTGGTGTTTGGGGCATTTAAAAATGGATAACCTACAATGTTTTGGCATATTAGGAACCCCCAGGGTCTCCCCTAGGTGTCCCAGGGGTAGGGGGGTCAGGTATTTATAAGGTGGACCTTTATAAAATGAGTTTTATATGCCTTGGGTTAAGTGAAATTTCACATTTCACTCCCCACATTGTGGTAAAGTGCTGCCCAAATTCGACTTTGATGCTAGGAGCACTGTGGAGGGAGGATCTGCAATATTTCTACAGATTCAGAGCCCCTAAAGTCTCCCCTAGTTGTCCCATGGGGTGAGGGTCCTGTAGATATAAGCAAAGTACTTATAAAATATGTTTTTGTAAGTCCTGGTGCTGAAAAAATGGCGTACAAAAGAGGGACGATGGGCTTTTGGCAAGGTCCAGCACATGTGCCCAGAATCATGAGAAAAACAAGTAATATGCTGTTCCTGTTCGGTTAAAAATGAGTCAGCTAAAGGGATCTAGAATTGCTCGGCCATGAATGGTTCAGAGGTGGGAATCCATTTTATTGGAATATAGGGCCCTCACACACCCTGATGGGTGTCATGCTTCATCATCGGGCTGCTCCTCGTCAGGTCGGCGCTGCAATACCCGACGGGTTCCCAATAAGGGGCACTTTGGCGGAGATCTTTTTTCCAATAGCCGTTTGGTGCCGTGGGGGTGAGGGGCCTAGTGAGTGAAGATGTAAAAAAAGGTGTGCAGGATAAGTGAATTAAAACAGGGTTAGGAGTACCAACAATCATAATTTTAATGAGTGGGTCTCCTACCCTGAGTAAAAACAAAACAAAAGGCGCAAAGCTGGGATTTATGTCTCAGATGGGGCGCTCTTTTGTGTGACTGGTCAACATGTTTCTCGCCTAATCCTAAATCTAGGGGTGATTCGTCAGGACCTAAAAAACTATATGTAATCTATCTTCACCCAGGGTAGTGATGTGGTCAAAAACTCACACTATTGTCCACCCTAACTACTAATTATGTGAACTACCTGGTAGTGCTGAATCTACCTGATAATGCAGGATCTACCTGTTTGGAGAGAAATTGACACATATGTTAATTTGTACACAACATACAGTGTAGGTGTATTGACTCTCCTATACCCTGTGCAACTGACTCACAACACATAAGTGATACTTAAAAACAAGCAAAAGCAGGGTGCCCCATGATGTGATTCACACAGGTGATATCTCGTGAACACAGGCACCTCTAGTGAAGAACAAAGTTGCAGAAATAAGATGTATAACTCACCCTATTCGGATTATTAAAAGGCTTCCTCAATACCCGGCAAGTCATACATGAGGGACTTCCTCATGTGCTAAGGGTGGTATGTAAGAGAGAGAAGTATGTCATTCGTGTTTCGATTTTTTTTTCGCCCTGTACATATATAAGGAGGTCATGAATATTGTCAGACTTTTCTAAAGGTGTTCTGTCTTTATTTAGAAACGAAGGGCTGGACTCCGCAATATCGTAAGTCTAGTTGGACCCTTTGTTTTGAATCAGTGTGTCACGTTTCCTAATCCGGAGTATTTTGTTCGTAACGTTAGCGCCGAGTGTGTAGATCACATGCGGCGCGATGTTAACTCCAGGCTTGGTCTAAAATGATCCCCTGCGAGTTATTTTCATGTCCCAAAATAGTTATAGTTGTAATCATCATTTTTGTCTCAGCCCTCAATATTAGGTTGAAGTAAAAAGCAAGAGCATGCCCCCAATGTTCGGTTGCTGAAATAAAAGCAAAAACAAAAACAAAAACGAGAGGAAGCATCCCATTTCTAAAGGACATTGGGCTTGTGGCCTAAACATCTCAGAGGCTAAACTCAGGGAGAGCGAAATACTCACGGTTGCGCAGTTCGCCCCTCGGTCGGTAACCTACCCGCTGTTGCCGGAATTGGAAGGTATGAGGTACCGGAACCGAGTTGTTTAAATGTGTTCTCAAGTGTGTGTATTCGCGCCCAGAATGCCTGCGTTGCGTCGTGTGTAAACTAGAGCCCCTAATCTCAATGTGATTCTTATGGCGGCCATCTTCAAGGTATGACTTATTTAAACAAAAAACAAAAAACAAAGGGGGCCATCTTAGCATGATCTTATTAAATATAGACATCAACCATTAGGCGCAGTCCTGGCGAAGTTACACCCCTTTTTTCAATTTTAGGAGGCAGTCATTTTTATATAGTGTCAGTTATCCCTAATATTATTAAGGATCCAGACTTTTAGGTTATAATTATTGTAAAAAATATTTTTATTTAAAATGATTATGTTCGTGATTGTAGTCACCAGTGGCTACAGGTGACTACAACAACTGGGTCTCATAGTCGGGGACAATGTTGGTGATGTATTCCGATGGAAAAATCAGCCCGCCAGATGGTGAATCCCTAAGGGACCTTTCCATTTGTGATGATTAATTGCAGTTAGGTGTCTCAGTCGCACTTATGGGAAGGGTGTTTCAGTCATATTGGGGAAGAGAGTGTATGATGATAATGGTATTAGTGTGTTATCAAGCCATCTGTCCCCTTTGGTGGAAATGGGTATAAATGGATCTAGTCAATGCCAGACTGACCCACGGAAATCATATTCTCAACACATTCCACGGAATTTCCTCATTAAGCCCTTGAGTATGGGAGGAAAGCCGGTGAACCCATCTCTGCTCTTTCAACAGAAGCTCTTCCTTTGTTATTTTAGTGAAAGCCTCAAGGACCACCCATCTTAATGAATCAGGGGAATGTTGGAATTGGAAAAAGTGTGTACACATTTTAGTGTTCATTTTTAACCCTGGGCGTAGTTCGCGTAGTCGCGCTACGCGAAGCTACGCGAAGACGTCGAAGCGCTACGCGTAGCTACGCGAGCGTGTGTAGCTGCTTGTCGCGCCCATTCGCGATGCGTTTTTCTTCTTCGGGAATGCGTTGTGGTGTTCGGGACGCTGTTTGCGTGCTCGGGGGATAGTATCTCGCGAACTTACCCATGCGGTCGCCTATGGGCGCGGCCATCTTGTTTTTCACTTGTCCCGCCCGTTCGCGACCCCTTATTTCCTGTTCCGGGTCGCGTATAGCGTGCTCGCGATGCGCATTTCATGTTCGGGAATGCGTCGTACGTGTTCGCAACGCTTTTTGCGTGCTCGGGGAGAAATATCGCGCGAACTTACCCACCCGGTCGCGATGGGCGCGGCCATCTTGTTTTTCACTCTATGCTATGGTTCTGGGCCTGCTTTTCTATCCTCCCTCAATCTTTGCAATCCTTACTTTTTTACACTGTTTTTCAATTTTTCTTTATTTCTTATCTATCTCTCTCTCTGCCTAAGTCTATATTTAGCATTTTTTTTCTACTTTTTACTGTGTTTTTTTTACTTTTTGACTGTTTTATATAACTTTCTTCTTTAAGCTCCTACTTCTTCCCCTAACTTTATTTTTCCCTTCTAACTTTTCTTTTCCGCCTCCTCCCACCCCAGAACCATGGCGAAGGGTAGCAGCAGCAGTAACGGCTCGAAGGGCAAGGCGCGTGCGCCCAAGAGCCGCCTGCCTTGCGGCAGACTGCGCCCTGCAGGGGTGCAAGACCGCCAGCTTTTTAGTGAGGCGGAGGAGGCCGCCCTTGTTTTTTTTGTTCAGCGCCACCTCCCCTTGACCTTGGCAGCAGGCGGCAGGCCAGGCTCCGGGTACCCTACCCAGGAGCGTCACCGCCGGTGGGCAAATGTGCGCCGGGCAGTGTTTCGCTGCTCAGGGGTCCGGCGCACCCATAACCAGCTGGCACACCGGTGGTCAGACATCCTGGACCGGGAGCAGGACCTGTTGGACCTGCTAGGTGTCAAGGTCGTGGGGCTTGGTGAGTAGCTAATATATATAGTAGTATAAGTATTGTGATTTGTGTATACATCTTTTACAAATAACAAGAATACTGCTGCTTACATTGCAGGTAAATTACGTTTCAAAATCTTCTGTGATTGTAGGACACAGGTGCTGGGCGCTACTCTTACTTGTTTGCAACTTTGCGCTCGCTTGTCCTTATTATTATGTAAGAGTTTACTTTAGAGAACTTAAGTTAGGTAATGCTATTGCTAGAGAGACTCTAGTCCTTCCTTTGTTCTCCTGTCAAATAGTGGTGGATGGATTGATACTAGGTTTAGTTACTATTAGTTTATAATTTTTGAGCGGTCTGCGTGACACATCCTCTGTCACTGAGTGCTGCTTACCCCAGTCCTTAGTAGATCCTTTTGTAGTTTGTTTAGTGAGTGGTAGGCTTAGCAGTGTCAGTCAGCAGCAGAACATCAGACGCAACCAACCAACAATTTGGTGTATGCATTATGCACCAATTTATGCATGTGTCCTGTCCTCCTTCTCATCTATGCATTTTTGAGGGCTAAAAAAATGGAAATGCAGACTTAATGAACAATTGGCCCGTCTGGAATAGGTGGGCTAGGTCAGGTGGTACTTAGGCTTAGTTAGTGTTCTGGATTTTATTTGAATCAATCAGAATGGAACACTGAATTAGTGTTCCTAAATAAGTAGACTGTCCGTGAATCCCGCAAGCCAGTAGTCGATCGGATTAGATAGGTCAATTTTATTGCAATTTTTGTTTCCTAAAACGTTTATTGAGCGTTTTTTTAGATAATTTATTTGTTTCACAGCAATCATTAATGTTTGTGTCTTTCTTTATTATATCTTACATGATCACTGATCTGCAGCACCCAGGGGCAAGAAGACGGGGTCCGAGTCGGCGGGACAACCACCAGAGGACCGCTCCTCTACCGAGGGCCCTGCTGCTGGTCCCAGTAAGTCCTCCAGTGTTAATATTAACAATTATATTGCCCTAACTTTTACTGCACCTTATTTTTCCGAACTATTAATTCTGGTTCCACTCCCTAATTCTATTTTTTACAAAAGATTCTTTGATCTTGACTTGACTATCTGTTTCTAAATTCTGGTTATCCCTGCCTCTAAGTTCTAACTGCCTCTGCTATGAATGTCTGTACTACTACTATTAGTCTGTCGCTAAGCTTGCCCAGTTTGCATTGCCACTCTTTATTTTACGGTTTTGAATAAAACTCAGATTGACCAATAGCTCTAGCCACTGAGTCCAGTCCTTTCGGTTGTCCTCTTCTAGGCTTCTTAATCTTGAGGCTTTGACAATTACCACAAACAAAATGCCCAACCAGATATTTGACTATTTTTGATAGGATATAGTACATACTACTACTGATGTGGGGATTCTGCACAGCCCCATGCAGAACTATGCACAAGAAAATAGGATGTTGGTGATGGGAGGTTGGAACTTGGACCTTCCTCACACCTCAGTCAGAAGTGAACTCACAATCCCCTGAACGACTAGCTATAGTGTCTCATTAGGTCCCCGAACCCCCACCCGAAGATACCCAATGATTACACAACCCAGAACAGATAACACCCTTTCGCTCACTCACTCGTGTAAGTCCACCACCACCACCACACCAAATACCACAGAGTCTATGTGTAAGTTCAAAAGGTTTATTTTCAACTAACAAGCTCTGTATGTTGTTCTATAAAATTCAGCGTACTCCAGCCAGCTCCAACAGCAAAATGCATAAGATTAAAACAATAAACATTGTTACAACAAGTGCATGATGATAGAAGACAAAAGATCTGTGCGAATTCTGGGAGACTCCTCACTGTAGAACGTAGAATTACTGGTTACATGCATCATTCATAAGCTCTGCAAATCTCTGGTTCGTAGAAGGGAATCTTCTGCCTGAGAAAAATGGTGCGCGTTAGATAGTATAATACAAGCATTTCTCAGCCCTGCCAAAAAAGTGTAACATGTTACTTATGGCTAAGCAATACGGACTAACCGAACTCCATAACAAAGTGGCTTGTTTTTCGACCTCTTGTACGCAACACTCAGACAGTAGCTGTATGAGCTAATGTGGGCTCAAAAAGGCGTCTTACTGTTACTGCACAACAAGCTGCGAGGTAACATGCGCAAAAGACATGAAGCGAAAAATGGTTGCATGGCTCAGGCTAACTTTGCAAAGAGTAGAGTATACTATAATAATGACCCTAGGGACCATAACACTACTAGTGTCTACTGACTCTTCTCTAGTACCCGATTTGGACTAGTGAATGTGATGTATATGTATGTATTAACTTTTTTTTCAATCTTGCTAGTGAAAACGAATAAATAGGGGGAGGTGTACAGGCATCTAAAAATGTGTCATGTTTTTATCTAGGCGTACTAGCGACCACCAGTGCCGGCGGGGCCAGCGGCGATTCTACCATTCCGGAGGGGGCAGGAGATGCGGCACCTGCAGGAGCTACAGGGGGTGAGCCAGCAGCAGTGGCGGGCGGTGGTAAGTTATATTCATTACTTATTGACATTGCACTAGCTGGAAGGGTGTTGACTTCACTCACTGTACTGTTGTTGAGTCTTATTAGGTATGAAGTTGTAGTGAACATTATACAACGGTTGAAGAAGACACCCTTTACTTAGCATTAGCAATGCAGTAGCAATAGCATTACCAGCGTGACTTGATTAACCAATGGCCTCTTCTATCTGACTCCAACTCAGCTGTGAAAGTTTTATGGAGGAGACTAAAAGTCAGATCAGATGACCTTGATGGATGTGTTGAACAAAAAGGGAAAGAAGAGTGGAAGGAGGAAGGACGGGCGAGATTTAATATGATGACTGGCAGGGTAGGATACGTTGGAAGCATGGATAGGTGGCTGATAGGAATCAGATGCATGTGTTGTTGAAGGATGGGTGGAAGGTGCAAGAAGAATGGATGCCTGCCTGGGTGGGCGACACAGTATGGGTGGATACTGTGGATAGCAAGAATCATCAGCGGTGTTTGGGTGAAACTCAAAGCCAAGGCAAGCAACGGAGTGAGTGGACGCATGGGTTGTTGTTGGTGAAACAAAGTAAGGTTTGTGGAGAGATTAAGAAGAATGATAGACATTTACTTAGAATGGATGGATGCCTGTATGTATTCATCATAGACAGCATAGGTGGAGACTGTCACGGGATGCACAGTCTTAGTTTTAAGGGAATGTAAAAGAAACCGCGCCAGAGTAGCAAAGCCGATGTGGGGAGGGGCAGGGTGGGTGGTAGTAGTAAACAATGTATTACGCGGCCAAATACAGGTAACTTTACTGTAAACATAAAAATAAATAAAGCGAATTTCATTGTGCGCACTGCATCGCCAAATGCAATGCAGTGCAACAAAATTAGTTTTATTTATTTATATGTTTACTTACCTGTAATTGGCCGTAATCCATAGTTTACTACCCCCCACCCTGCCCCTCCCCACGTCACCGCCCGGCAGCACTCCCCGAGTCCCACCACCGACCGCTACTGACCTTATGTCGTCGTCCCATATAAAAGCAATGATCATTGGATCAGATATATAATCTGCCTTTTTGTAGTAGCCAGGGCACTGTGAAAGTGAAATTGACCAATTTCCCTTCATGTAACAGAGAGAGTATGGCCAGTGCCACCCGTAATAGAAAAATATGAGCTTCCCCACCTGCAGACAGTAGTAAATCAAACTAACGTGAGTCTGCGTCATGACTCGTATGTTTGTCTTGGGTGCAAGCATAGATGACCGAGCTGGCATGCCGGCTACAACCAGGTTATGTAATTTCGCTAAACTAGAGATAAGAAGAAGACTGGTGTACGTTGGGGTTTCTGGACATTCTTTGGACTTTTTTCGTTTTGGACATTGGTTGGGGTTAGGGAGAGGGGTGGGTCAGGTGTGGGATAGTTTATTTTTGCTAGGGTAATAAATTATATTTATACTTAAACATACAATGTTAATGGTTTGTGGGGGGTTACTGTTTTACGAATTAACGTCACATGGTTTCCTTGCTGCTGCAGGGCCGCAGCCAGTGTTTGATTTAAATAATCTGCCGATGATGTAACACAAACAGATAGATGCGGTACCCCTCACTGAGTTATTTGTCCTACTAGTACTGTCAGTCTCTCCTCCTAGTCTATTATACCTAGTACGCATGGACAACAAAAGCAAAGCGCAATCTTGGCAGACGACCATGATCTTATCCAAAAAATCTATAAAGGGTGAAAAAGGAAATGCATGCATGATGATGAAGATAACTTGATGGTTAATGAGTAGTACTTACTAACTCCTACTAGACAATTAGACAGTACAGGGCAGCAGTATATTCTATGCAATTTGCCTTGCCTGTAATATGCCCTCAGAGACCCAAATTCCATGTTGTACTGGGCTTACTTTTAAAGATAGCAAAGAAAATTAAAAAATAGTTGTAGGGATCAATTAGCAAACAAACAACAACACACAACACACAGTCGTAATGATTGAAGAGAAAAAAGGATTCCAATTAATTAAAAGATGAATGATGAATGATACTAAAGTTACTGTATTATCCTGGTCAAATTGTGGAGTTGAATCTCGTCCTTCCTCTTGGTCCTATCTTCCATGGACGCTTCGCACATCAATCTTGGTGGCCTTCCTGATGCGGATTGGTAAGGTAAATGTGAGTTTTGTCTCCCAGTATAGCACAGGGTAAAGGCCGGCCTGTAACGTCTAGATGGAAAAACAAAAGGGGTATTGAAAAATCAATGAATAAAAAAAGCATCAATTACGGTGGAGTCCAAGAAGAGAAGAGAGAACACTTTCAGACTGAGGCGGCTTGGATATATATCGTGTATATTCTGTTAACAGCATTAAGCTACAACAACAACAGGACAGAACAGGCCCACCACAGCACCAGCCCGTGACCCAACCACAATTTACCTTAATTTTTGACAGAGCCAGACAAAAGGCATATACAGTAACCTAGCATTTTCAAAATTAAGTGACTAAATCAATGCGCCGCTGTCAGTCATATGACTACACTCGACTCCACCACTACATGGACATCTAGGTCTGCTGTGTTTACTTTCTTGTTGAATTGTTGTGTTTATGTTTACCTTATGCCACTTCATGAAACGCAGTTATTCCTTCAATCATCTCCGATCCAACTGACTGACTGCGTGCAAAGATAGTATGGTCATCATCATGGTGTGGTACGTGTTGTCCAACTCCAACTCAGTCTGTAGTGACTCCGATTAAGTCCATATTCCATATTAAAAAATTGCAACAGATATTGGCCTGCACCTGCAGTAGTAGGAGTACAATTTGGTTATTAAACAACAAGAAGGGAAACATTGACTGTCACTTGAGTCACTTTCACTTTGTAGATTAACTAGTAGAGTAGAGTTCGACTTCATGCACAACATCAACACAACAAACAACAGCAATCGCTCAGAGTCTGCAAGCATCCAATGCATTCCATCATTACCTGTCTTGCTCTTCTCTTTGGCTGTCAGATCATCAGATGCCTAGTTCTGACAGGTGTGTGTTTTTTTTTTAACGGGGCAGTGGCCTCATCATTACTCTAGTCCACATTCATTTTGAGTGTTAGTCGCTGTTTCGGTTTTCGTCTTATTCATCTGTGGCACTTTGTCACAGTTTGAGTTGCTTCACATGGTCAGCACTGTGATGATGGGCCGCGGCCTGGGTAGCGCTCATTGCTGGTCAATTGAGTTTGCACAAATGTCAGCAAGTTTCTTCGAAGAGTCTTGTCTTTCTCTGCCAAGTACCTTCTGTCCTGACAGTGAGGAGCTTTGGATGCCTGCCGAGGCTGTAGCCTTCGGACAGTGATGAGTTTACTTTTGGATGCCTGCCCAAGTTCTGACAGTGAAGAGTTTTAGATGCCTGCAGAGGCGGTAGCCTTCGGACACTGATGAGTTTCGGCTCGGAAACAAAACGGAGGATAGCTATAGTCACGTTTCACTTCTTATGGAGGGACTGTTATAGGCAACATTTCTTGTACTCCAATGTCTGGATTGATGGAAATGTACTAGGGCGAGACAGGAAGATGAAGCAGGACTCTGAAGAGTGGACAGTTAAATGCACAGACGTGCAACTCCAATAGGGAAATAAAAAGAGAAGACGGTGGTGATGGATTTGTTGTGATTTGATTTGAACCAGAAAGACAGATACACAGACAAATAAAGGAAGGAAGAAAGTAACAATTTGAAAGCCTATTTGTCAGGGAAGAGGAGCTCGTCCTCAAACTCTGGTGGTTCGGACAGAAGTAGGTCCTGTAACCCACTACTTACGTCATCCAAGTCGCTCTCCTCTTCCTGCTGTGATTCACGTATTTTGTAATCCGGTGGTATAAAGTGCTGATTCATTTTGATCATGGTTAACCTCTCCACGCTTTTGGGCGAGAGACTGGTCCTTTTCAAAGTTACAATGGCACCAGCAGCACTGAAAACACGCTCAGAAGAGACACTTGCGCTAGGGGAAGCCAGATACTTTATCGCCAGCCTGCTGAGCACTGTCCATTGGCTTCTTTTCCCATACCAATACACCAATGGGTTTCGATCCATGAAGACCTCTGTTGGGTCATCCAGATAGGCCTGGACCGTCCGCTCAATGTTCAGGGGTGCTCCGATGTGCTCGGCCTGTTTTGCCTTTGCATCAGCACTGGACTTACCATACACCTGCTGTAGAAACCAATCAGTTGCCGATTCTACTGTGGATGATCCTGTTCTTGCTGTTGTTGATGTTATTGTTGGTGTAGGTGACTGCTGGGAGGCAAACGCACTGCCCTCAGGCTCCGAAGTAGAACTTGACTCTGGATGCCCTGTAGTACTTGTTATGGCCTGGGGTGGGGGGCCTGTAATTAACAGCCGTTCGTTTTTGAAAATAGTGGCTTCCTCAGCTATCAAAGTTTTGTACTTGGCAACATCCACTTCCGAAAAAGGAATTACTGCCTTACTTTTCAGAAATACTTTGTACCGTGGATCCAAAATTGTGGCACTAATGTAATGTTGTAGTGACACAACTTCCTTCCTCGTGAAAAAAATTGTAAAACAAAAAAAAAGTGACTCCTTGCTCACCAAACTACATCTAAATGACAACCTGAGGAGTTTTTTGTGCAAAAAGAACTAAACCATCATTTTCGAGAAGGTTTTATGCTGCTCGAGAGATATTCTTCGCCAGATTGTAAATTCTGCGTGTTTGGCATCGCGATCGTCACAAAAAGTCGTTATCGCGCGCGCAAAAACGTATATTGAGCGCGCGAAGAAGATAAAAAGTGTAAGTCCGCGTTGTCGCGCAGTGCGGAGTTGCCCAAAGTCCGCGAGCTGAATGCCCAGGGTTACCTACTGGCTGAAAAGGCCTATTTATTTAACACACACCCAAAAACTGAAATACCACCCCAAAACCCACATTTTGCAATTCAATCCAATGCCATCCATGGCCTAAATGACATCAGCGGGGTCCGGCCATACGAGGGTCCATGCAGGTTCCAAGCGGGTGCCTGGCATTGAAGGCGGTGTGCCATTTTGCCACCACTCCCCTCCCGAGACCCATGGTGTAAGCAGCTGCTACACCGGATAATAAACTGGGTTCCTCTTAATCACGAGGATCAGATGACTATCACAGTCAAAAAAAATTTACATCGATAACCTCAGGTCAGGGTGGGCCTTAGAGCGTCCATACCGCCGGGGTTTAATTTACTTCACTTTCGGTCCTGACGAATGCCTGGATAATTACCTACACATAGGCAGAAACATGTTGACCAATTCTCAGGGGACATAGCTGAACAATTTATTCAGTTTTTTGTCCAACACCTTATGTTTTAACCATGTCTGATTGGCAAATTAATAAAATATATTTTTGACACAATTCAGACATTTTTAACTCACTCTCACTTTTGTATTAAACTACCATTTTTCCAGCTCTGCAGTAATTCTGGCGTTACAGCACACCGGGGTGGCATTCGGCCTCTCCCGGTGGGGCCCTATGATGAAGCATGTCACCAACCAGGTTGGTGAGTGAGGGCTTTCCATAGAACCTAGTGGGATTCTGCATTTTTGCTCTTCGCCTTTGAAAAGGTACACTCTTCAGTTGTTTATTATATATTGCCTAGGGGGACCAAGAGTGCTCCTTAATCCTATTTCCCTCTCTCTTTCGTTGATTGTTTATATGTTACAATTCAACAGACAACACAGAAACAGTTTTTATGCACCCATGAGGACGACTACCTCCGTGCCTACTGGCAGACTAGGCCGCAAGCTTGGAGGCCTATGGCAAAAGCACAGTGGCTGGTCCCACAAAATGGCCGCCACCACATGGCCAGGCCACCCACAAGTTCACAACAAGCATAAGCCAAGGGGAACAAAGAAAAGACATGCAGGCCTATATGGAAAAAGCAACACACTACTAAACTACCACCACAAAATGGCCCCAAGCCACATGGTCACTCACAGTCACAACAATTAACTCAAGCAGGCCTATAATAATATGACCAGACAAAGGAGGCCTGCTAAACAACACAGCTTTAATACAAAAATGCAAAAACGAAAATCCACAGGGCTACGAAAGGTTGGAAAGTTATACAACAAGCACACACACACATCCAACAAAGGTATATATTACACCCAAAAAGTGAAATACACCCCAAAAACCACATTTACCAATTCAATCCAATGCCATCCATGCATGCCCTACATGATGTTTAAATTCAACAGACACCACAGAAACATGCACCCATGGGTACCTCTGGCTCTGGGCCTACTGGCTGAAATTCCAATCAAAGAAAAACAACTAGGCCCCTACCGAAACTACAGGCCACAACAATAAATTTTAAAAACGATGGAAATCCCCCAAAAAATGTAGGTACAAACAAGCCCCAATGAAACAAACAAGTACACCAATTCTCCAACTTACTTGTAAAATCTCAAATCCAAAAGTCCTCAAATCCAATCCAATGATATGATGCAGCAGACAGACACAAAAAGTGATCCTTCCAGCTCCAAATCCAAATGAAAGTGAACAGCACATGGACAAAGCACTGGGAGGAGCCTGCTGGACAGGAACAGGAAGTTTGAGAATCAGGGGCACTTCCTTCCTCTTGGAAAAAAAAGTAAAAAAAGAAAAAGGACTCCTTGCACAAAAAACTACAGCCAAATCACAATCTGAGGAGTTTTTTGGAGCAAAATCATCATTTTCGAGAAGGTTTTATGATGCTCGAGAGATATTCTTCGCCAGATTGTAGTTTCTTTGTGTTCGGGATCGCGATCTTACCAACACTGCCGTCGAAAGTCAGATCGCGCGTCTGAATGACGTGTTCGCGTTCGCACACTCTCGCGGGATCGTGCGGCCGGATTCCAAATCTCGTGGCGCCCGCGAACAGATAGGAAGTCGCCTCGGCGAACGCAGAATCACGGTAGGTCGTTACCGCGCGTGCGAGAACGTATATTGAGCGCGCGAAGAAGAAAAACCGCTACGCTACGCCGCAAATTGCGTAGTGCTCGGTAACTTCGCGTACTACGCCAATCGCGAAGTTACCGAAACTCCGCAAACTCCGCGAGCATAGCGTAGTTCACCGCCCAGGCTTATTCATTTTATGATAGCGAAAATTGCTGCGATGTTCAGTGATCCACACTTTTACTGGACAGGTCGTCATCCCTACATATCTTAGATTGCAGGGACTGGAAAAATGGCCCAAGTCATTTTTCCCATTGCAAATCCCATGCCACATAGGTTAACATGGCAAGAAGTTATTAACTAATAACTCCTGACAGGAGAATGATAGAACTTCCATTGAAAGACTTCCCAGAATGGTAGTGATAAATCCCACAATATGATATTGTTGAATTTCTCATAAAATATACAGACAAGAAGTTATATGACTTTCTTGTTTGTAGGTCCAAATTCAGCCTTCCAGTGGTCTGTCTTGATTGGTCAGAGTTAAGTGGATTAGCCAGGCTGCCTTGCAGAGGTGATAAAGAGCCCCTGGGGTTGACCAGCTCTGCTGGGAGGGCAGTGTGCTGCTACACAGGAATGCAAGAGCAGGGGGAGGAGTCGTAAACCATGGTCTTCAAAGGGAAGGGGAAGGCCTCAGTGTCATTTACAACTCTAATCTTTTGACCCAAAGCCAGAGCTTGGATTAAGGAAAGAATGAGCAGATGCAAGGGGGAGAGTCTATGGAAAGTAGCCATCCTAGGTGTGTTTAGCCAGCTCTTACCTCCCTGCTGGAAAATCAGCCATTATGAATTTGGAAGATTTGGTGCACTCTGGGACAAAATAATGCCACACACTACAGGATGTGGTCATAACCTTGGGGAGTTGCCCTGCTCCCATTGGTCAGGTGTGACCTCCTGTCGAATTTGGGCAGCACTTTACCACAATGTGGGGAGTGAAATGTGAAATTTCACTTAACCCAAGGCGTATAAAACTCATTTTATAAGGGTCCACCTTATAAATACCTGACCCCCCACCCCTGGGACACCTAGGGGAGACCCTAGGGGTTCCTAATATGCCAAAACATTGTAGGTTATCCATTTTAAGTGCCCCAAACACCATGCTGTGGTAAAACAGCGATGCAACACTTTTCAGTGTGCCCTCCTTGCGACACCATGGATGCTCCATATTTACTGTACGGCGCTCCATGTCGCAAGGATTGACAGATACGTCAGGATTTCTGATGTATCTGTCAGCGCAAAAATGGCACATTGCTGGAGTGTGTCTGGAAACAGACGCAACTCCAGTAATGTGTAATTTCACTGGGGCAAGCCCCATGTGAAAAGGCCTGCGTCACCCCTTATGCCTGCTTCAGCAGGTGTAAGGATTTGACGCAGTGAGGCTGTAGAAGTGTCGCAGTGAAATCTCATAGATTTCACTGCGACACTTCTACAAGCCCTTTCTGCGCCGGAATGCCCACCCTACATACATCATACCTGTCGCTTGCATAATGTAGCGTAGGGGTTTACAAAATGTTGCATCTGTCTAGAAGCGTCACTTTGTAAATACGGCGCAGTGTGGTGCATTTGTTCCACCACTGCAGCGTCAGAAAAAGTGACACAATGGAGGTGTAAGGGCCAGATAAAAAAGGCCCCAAAGATGAATTTAAAAAAATTGGGGAATGCAGCAAATGGATGGATCTTACCTGCACATGTGGCAGGTGGGGACCAGGTTATGTCAGAAACTAATCAAGCTGTCCATGTACGACATCATAATCTAATGCAGTCTTGGTTTTCAATCTTGCATTTTGGAAACTATAGTGCTTTTCCAATCTAAAAATACCAGAACATTAAAAAAAATATTTCAGGACAGGATAGGCTACTTACAGCTATAATTTTGGGGGAAGAAGAATGTTGTTTCAAAATATATTTCTGATGCTCTTGATTAGTTTCTTAAAATGTATGTTTTGTACAGGCACAACATCAATGTACATATATATAACACAAAGGGACACAAATTCAAGCACCCAAAACCCACAAACATATTGCAGATGTGCTAGTGGACCCATGTCATATGTTACACCTTCGACCAGACCTGTACTTTTTGCCAGCAGCGCCTCTCATGCCTGGAGTTTTTATACTATGGGGCAGATGTACGACCGTTTTTTGCGGTCGCAAACGGGAATTTGGCCCTTTTGCAACCGCAAAATAGGTCAGCCCCATGTACAAACCATATTTTGCGAGTCGCTAACCCATTAGCGACACGCAAAATTTGGTTTGCGACTAGCAATTAGGAAGGGGCGTCCCAAAGGCGTCCCTTCCCAATAGTGAGTCTCACACCTATGTATGATTGTTTTGCAACCGCATTTGCAGTCGCAAAACACTTCTATACTATAAATATTGTAATATAGATGGCTCAAAGCCTTAATAGTAATAGTAATAGTAACTCTGCCGGTTATCATGCCGTTCCAGTACTACATGTCCTAGAGGAGGCATGCCAGGATCCTTTTTGCAAATAAGCAGCGTCTCGGACTATGCCTATTACTATTAAGGCTTTGAGCCATCTATATTACAATATTTATATTATTGATTTGTGCTAGAGCTTTATACATCTTGCTCCGGGTGGATTGTGCCTTTTGAGGTGTTATTATTATTCTTCTAAAACTATTTGTTATTTACTACGGAATAGTTGGATATCGAAGAGCCCTGATGAAGTTCCCTTTTGGCACTATTGGGAACGAAACGCGTTGGCTGTGTGCCAGTTTTAAAAACTGACTGAATAAAGGAAATAATTTTGGAACTACTACTTACGTGTTTGACTTTCCTGCGAGTACACCTTCCGCTTTTTCTTGAAAATCTTTGGTTGTTATTTGCACCTTTGGACGACGGGTGCAGGAAGTGTTTCTGCACCACCTTTCAATTTGTTGTACATGTGGATTGGTTGAGCTGGACCTTGGTCTGTCGTCTGTTCTTTGTTTGCTAATAAACTAATAAAAGTGATCCCAGATCCTACAGGAAGATGGTTAATCGCCGTGATCAGAATTAACAGTATAAAATACTCTCTGACAAATTATTATGGCCCAAATATAGATGAATCATCTCAGTTGCAGGAACTTTTTCAACAACTTCTAAATAATGAGAACTTTATCATAATGGTGGGCGACTTTAACGTATTACTTGACCCTGTTCTAGACAAATCATGCTCCAGGCCGACGGTTAATACACCCAAAATGAGAGCCTTTATACAGAACGTAATGAAGAATTTGGGCCTGGTTGACCCCTGGAGACAGAAGGAGGGAAGGAGTAAAGGATATACATATCATAATAAGAAATATGGTCACGCCTCCCGTTTAGATTTTTTTTTAATGAATATTAGATTAAGGAACAGGGTTAAAGCAGTTACCCACAAACCAAACCATTTATCAGACCATTCTGCAGTGAAACTGGAGTTAACGCTGGATTGTGGCGTAACCACACCCAGGTGGACAATGGACAGGTCCCTGTTAGAAGAGCAGGAGATATTAATTAACCTTAAGCGAGATACCTTAGAATACTTCGTGCTAAATAGGGATTCCGCCTCCTACGAATAATCTGGGATGCCTACAAAGCTTTCATCCAAGGGAGACTGATTAATTATGCAGCCTACAAAAGGAGAGAAAATGATAATAAAATTAGCGAGATAGAAAGGAGAATAACTAACTGGCATAAAGAACTGTATGAAGTGATAGATCTGGATATAGTAACAAAAATACAAATGCAGATTGACAATGCTAAAAAAGAATTAATAGAACATCTGGAGGAGACAATCAAAAGAAAATGGAACGCCAGCAAACTTGCACACTATGAACATGGGTAAGGGTGTGGGAGATTGCTGGCTTAGAAAGCAAGGGCTGATTTGGTCAGGAATTCCATTAAAGAAATAGTGATGGAAGAAACTGAGGAAATGTGTCAGGACGATCAGGCCATTGGGAGGGCGTTCTCCGTTTTGGTTCGGAACTTGTATATGGAAGAATCTTTAGCAACAGAGGAACAGATGAATTCCTGGCTGCAACGTGATTCCTTACCAACATTGACACAGGATAAAAAGCAATAGCTTAATAATCAAATGAGTTCGGGAGAAGTTTATAATGCAATTAAACGTTTAAAAAAGGGGATAGCCCCAGGGCCAGATGGAATTCTGAGTGAACTATACAAAGCCCTGGCAGATGAAATCACTCCTGTTTTGACCTCTTTATTTAACACAACTTATATAAAAGAAGGGCTTGTCTCAGAGACATGGAATCATGCCATACTAACATTAATTCTAAAACCAAACAAAAATCCAAATAAATGTGAATCATATAGGCCGATATCACTTTTAAATAATGATTACAAGTTATATACAGATATCTTGGCCAAAAGACTCGACAAAGTAATGGGAGACTTAATTAACACATCCCAAAAAGGGTTTATGAAGGATAGACAGCTAAATGATCTCATTCATGATCTGGTGTGTGCCATAGATTTGGCCATAGATAAAGACCTCCCCTTAGCCATTATGACTCTGGATACGGCTGAAGCATTCGATAGAGTGAGCTGGCCTTTCCTACTTGATGTTATAAGACATAATGGGCTAGGAAGGAAGTTCAAATATGCAATAAATAATATATATAGACACCCCCTGCTAGGATATTAATCAATGGATCCATCACAAAACACTTGGAGATAGACAGAGGTACCCAACAAAGTTGTCCCCTATCCCCATTATTGTTTAACCTATACATTGAGCCCCTGACCAGGAGAATCAGGGGAGAACAGAAGATTCTGCCCTTCCAATATCAAGACTGTGGATGATCTACTGATCAACATAAAGGATCTCACAGGGGCTCTCCCAATCCTCTTGCATACACTAAAAGACTTTGGGAAGGTAGCAGGTTACCAGGTGAATGAGGCTAAAACCGAGATAATGGCCTGGAATTTGATTCTAGACCCCACTTTGAGAAAAAAGAGATCAGATACTTAGGAGTACAGGTGGTCAAAAACTTGGAAGACATTGCACAGGTAAATGTTCTGAAGCTTATGAGGGAAACTAAGAGGCTACTACAACTTTGGTCCCCTCTCCCTTTATCCATCATTAGCAGGACTAACCTAATCAAAATGATGATTCTCCCTAAGTTTACTTTTATATTTAATGCACTACCCCTGCATTTTGAATGGTTCACAAGGAGAAGTAAGTAGCTTCATATGGCCTAATAAAGGCATAAGAATCGCCTGGAAAAAGCTACACAAGAAAAAGATAGATGGTGGAATTGCCCTTCCTGACTTCCAGCTATACTGTTGGGCCTTTCAACTAAAAAACTTCAGAATACTGTTAACAAAAAAACACCAGCAGACTAGGCCATGTCATGGAGCCTTAACTTAGGATTTGGCAGAACAAGGCAGTTATTTTGATTTCAAATTTGCTCACCCCAATTTTTTTTTAAAAAGTCCGGCTAAGAGTATTGAGGGCAGCATGTAAGATGTGGATACAGGTCAGGAGAATTTTAGGCATACATTATTATAGCCAAATGGCTCTAGTTTGGAAATCTCCCGGAACTCCTTTGTGTTTCCAAGAAACACTAACTATTCCACTAATGGATGCAGCAATAGAGAAATGGGGGCATCTGGTGGACGAGAACATCTCAATCTCCTGGGATTACCTAATGAAGAAAACTAACAATAAACTATCAAGATTTAAATACTTGCAATTAGTGAGTTGGGGCAAAGATCAAGCAAATGTGGGACGATCCACTGACTGGGAGGAAATACTTTGCGACACTAATCTGCAAAAGAAAGAGGTGACCAAGTGGTATTGGATGCTGTCCCAGGAAGAAGATGGCTCCATACGCTGCTGGACGAAAAGTGGAAAGATGTCCTACCTACAGCTGACCTTTCACGTCTCTGGCAAGTATCAATGAATACACTTTGGTCATTTGTAAGATATGCACCCCTATGAAAAAATCATTTGTTTACCTTACACAGGGCTTACTGGTCCCCTAAGAAATTATCCAAAATGGAAGGAAATATTAAATGCCGCCCGAAATGTTAAAAGGAAAGAGCAGATGACGTTCACATGTTCTGGCAATGTCCAGGAATTCAAGCTTACTGGCAAGAAGTGGGTAAGATCCTAACAGCTATTATGAAAAGGAGAATAGAGGTAAGCCTGTCATTGATTTTATTTGGGATCAAAGAGGGAGCTGGTTGTAAAGGCAAGAATAGGAAAATGCAAGAACAACTGCTATTAGTCCTGATAATAATAGCACGAAGGGAGATTTGCATTAACAGGGTATCTAGCACACTCCCGACAAGCGCTGGTTGGTTAACATCTGCAAGGCGGATAGGTAGACTAGATTGTATAAATGGGTCCACAAAAAGGGTCAGCACCTGGGAACCTCTGGCTGCTTATAACCCAGATCATCACTAGATACGATATTTTAAAGGTCTAATGATTAAGACATCCTCATCCAAGGAGAGGTAGTAGGGGGTCACCCCATAACCACTAAAAACTGTTGAAGGAAGGTGTATCAGGGGAGAAAATACCCAGCAGGCTGGGGTATACGATATGACTCCAGAACCTGACCATACCGATGCTTCCATCCTTCTTTGGATTGTCACGTATGAGGACAAAAAAAAAAAAAGTTTTTGGGCATTCACAAGTGTATAAAGCAAGGCATGCCACTTAATGCCCACTTCCTAGGCCCTCCATTGACCTTACTATTGCAGATTTCTCTACACTCATGCCCAAGAAATCCTTAGTAGGAAATCCATTTACGCCTGGTTGGAATCATTGTGTTAATTCTCGGCAAGCTTGAATAAGGTATTGTTTGACTACTAACAAAGTAGACCCACGGCTGACAATTCCATTGTGAATAGGGCCCTTGGTTTATTTCCGTCTGGAAAAATGTGAATGTCATGACAGTTGTGCTATGTATCAATGTGATCCTATTTGTACAATATTTGTTAAAAGTTTTATGCTGAGCTGTTTTCTATATGTGTATTTCACCCAGTTATTTGTATTGACTGGGAATTCTGCTGGTCCCTAATTCCCTATACTTTTACCAGTTTTTTGTTTTCTTAGGTATCTACATATTCTTACATTATGAATCTCTCCTTTTCTTGTGTGTCTTTTCCCGCTCCATTTGATCAAATTTGTAACATGTCTGCTTTAATATTTGTCAACCTATTGTTATTTGCATTTAAATGAACTTCTCTATCGTTATTTAAACTAAAACAGTTCATTGTCTTCATGCTGTGAACTTTTGTCATGTAGGTATTTTATCATAGCAGTTTACATGTCTGTAAATATATAATGGGTTATAAGGTAATATGTGATATCATAGGTGATCATTAGCTTTAGTGCATTTATCTAGTGCATTCTCTATTGTTTGCTTCCTTTTTTCTTTGTGGCTTGCATTTTTCGAAGACTAAATGGAATAAGGAGGATGAGAAGGAATTTGCTATGAGCTCGGATCTGTTCTTTCTGTGGTTTGCCACTGTGCTTTACCTTTCCTGCAGCTTGAGCGTTAGTGTTTTTTCCAGCCTGTCTGTTGTTCGCGAAAGCTAAGAATACCTTCATAGGAGATCAGCCGAACAGATATGGACATACATCAGAACAACATATCAAATAAACGAGTATCCTGTTTTAATGGAAATAAAGCTCACAGCATAAGACCCATTAGGGGCTTGTAGCTGATAGTGCATCTAATGGAACAATTGACTGGTGAATGAAAATTAATGACCACATTTCGCCTTTAAAAATACAATGCGAATCAATTACTAAGTCAATACAGTATAAAATACATTTTATGCAGGCGATTTGGCACGATCTGACCACATCTAATGTAATATGAACACCATTGTATAGATGTATACTATAAATTTCAGGCTTCTATAACAATGATAGTGTGACAAGAGATGTTCTTTTTAAACATTCATGGTCCACCAATGAATGATGGGCCACATCCTGAATCCTACAGCTATTTTTGAGCCCGATCCTGCAGGCCACAGCGAAATATGCAGAACTGCTCCTGGTTGCAATGCTAAGACCGGGACACCTTCAGCAGCCCTCTGAAGACGCCTGCTTTCCATTCAGAATAGCAACCTGCTCAGGCAGTATGTAAGTAAGACTTTATTGTTCAGCTAATTAAAACTTACCATACATCACAATATGATCACCAGATAAAACATCATCAATAATAACATCATAAAATCCATCATCAATCAGTTGGAATACCTAAGATTTACTTCATTAAACCTCAAACGAGAAATTGTTAACCTGAGTCATATGTCACATAATAATGATTCACAACTTTAAACCACCAACTGTGGAATATAATCCTACTAACTTTGCCCAGTTAAGTGTTGGAGAAAGAGTGCTTTACTGTTCCAGTATTACAGAGCGTAGACCTTGTTGTTCCAGTCTAATATAATTGCATTTAAAATATCCCAGCAGGCAATGTTGTAACAATGATAGATAGATAGATAGACAGATAGATAGATAGATAGATTCTTTATTGTGCGATTATTTGAAATCATTACAATAAAACCATAAATTCATTTGTGCATGTCAGCAGTATCACGACAATTACAGTGCCTATGAGAACATGATCCCTTGAATGAGGCTAAAATGTACTAAAATTCAGAAATATATGATTAAAACGGTCACTATGCCTTTCAATGATACATTAAACTAAAGTGCAAATGTCGAAGTGCATAAAGCAACTAAAGCCCGATTGTTGCCCCTAGATATATTACATGCCTGGCCCCGAGGCTACCCGCAACGCGACTTGTTGTAACCATGAATGTCTAACTTGTGCAAAATATTCAGAACAAAGTGCTACGTGCCTTTATTTAATTTCCTACTTCATATTGAAACTATTCTTATGATAGCAGAATTACAAATAAAAACTTAGGGCCATATTATCAAGAACGGCGATATCATTATCTCCTCTTTAGCGGCAGGAAACTGCCGCTAAACCGGCGATAAGGGGCTTGATAATATGCCCTATAGAATTCAATAGAAGCCCAGGTTTGATGTCCTTCACACCAGAACCTGGGCTTCTATTGGAATTCTATAGGGCATATTATCAAGCCTCTTATCGCCGCTTTAGCGGCAGTTTCCTGCCACTAAAGCGGCGATAATGTTATTGCCGTTCTTGATAATATGGCCCTTCCTATTTTAGCATGATCAATCATACATAACTATAGCATTCACGGCTAAGGATAAAACCATTCAAAATTATACTGATTAAGTCAGCAACACAATATAAATGGGCACACAGGCATCTCCTGCACACTACAAGTACCACTGGCAATTACCGTTATAACTCAAACTTTGCTAGTTATGACTCAGCAACAGACATAAACTTCAGGAATTTCCCACAAAAATTGAAATCATCCCCTTGGAGACAGACTTTAACTGCTTACTGACATGTTCCTGTAGTATTTCTAATAAAAAACTATTTCAACAGTCCTTTGTGCTCTCCCTTTAGGGCTGGGCAGGTACACAAAAAAAGACAAATGTCTTCCTTAAAATAGTTACAAAGATGACATGATGACTCTTGAGACAATCTGCCCCAGATGGGTGAATTAAAACAAGTTTGCAAATCTCCAAGTCGGTAACACAGCAGCTTTAGTTTTGGCTTTAGACATTCAAAGCCCCAAGTATGATTGAAATTTAAGGGGGCCACATGAACCAATATCCATCTATTTACGGATTAAATGTCTTTTCCGATCCATTTATAACTATTGAATGCAGATTGAGAAAGGGATAAGGCCCAGAGTTCCTCTGCCTTTAAAGTGGTTAGGGCCAGGTTAAAATAATCATGTGCTGTGGTATTTCTTGGGTCACTTATTGCTTCCCACACAATTATGCTTCACGTAGATCCTGGATAAGTTTTAGCTTGATGCAGAATTTCAATTACGCTCCCAAACTACTTATAAACTGTCTCGTAAGGTCAAACTCTAAGCCGATTCGAGCAGGCGAGGCCTGCAAGGTAGATTAAACAGGCGACGGTAGGTCCCTACAACTGCATCATTAATTATTTTATCTGCTTTACCTCTCAGTACCTCAACTCAATATGTCAGAGAAGGGGCATGCTTAGTGGCCATTACTTGCAGGAGCGGCTGGGGAGACAGGTCTTTTAGAGAGTTCCGTAATGAAGAAAAAGTGTAAGATAGTGTATTATTTCTTCTTTGAATTGCCAAACTCTGGTTCTTAAATGAGCCTCTAGAGTCAAAAATCACCCCCAAGTATTTATACTCGGCCACAGTTTCCAAAGCTGTCCCTTCTATATAGAATGTTGGTGGTGAAGATCTTCACTTGATGCAAGCATGGTTTTTGTTTAATTAAGATTAACTCTTAACCCATGATCTTCGGCGTACTGAGTGGTTGTGTTGATTAATCGCTGAAGACCAACCTTTGTATAACTAATCAAAACAACATTGTCAGCATACAACATGTGTGAAGCATTAAAACCAGCCACCGTAGGTGAATGGGAATTGAATCTATTTAAAGCGGGAGAAATTTTGGCAAGATATAAATTTAATAAAAGCGGAGCCAGTACATAGCCTTGTTTTAAGCCATTTTTTGTTGGATTTTGTTTTTTAAATCATTGTACCATTACCCAGCATGACTCTTGTCAAGGTATCGGTGTAGAGCAATTGGATTGCTCTTAGGAGAAAAGATGAATTCCCTGGTTAAACAGCTTTGAACACAAGATGTTTCTCTGCACCTCATCAAAAGCTGACTCAAAATCTACGTAGCCTATGTGTAGATTTAAAGAGCCATATCTTGCCTGTTCGATTAATAAGGCCAGCATCTGGATTTTGGTAGTTGTGCTGATTCCCTTAATGTTCTTCAGCACCAATGAACTGGTATCGGCCCAGACTGTTAGTTCAGCTAGCAGACAAAATATTTTGCCTCCCCATCCATCAAAGTAATCAACCTGTAGTTGGAGGGCAAAGTGGTTTGACCGGCTTTATAAATTGCGGCCAATATAGACCCACATCAGCTATCTGGAATTTATGGATTAGTGAGGACATACTCAAATAAGGTGACCAGTTTATCTGCCCCAAATTGCCGATTGTGCTTAAAAATCACGTGTGGAAATCCATTAGGGCCAGGGGCACCATCTTGGTGGCTCCTGGAAATTATTTTCTCTACTACCCCAAACTGCTTTTTGAGCATCCTTTGTTGATCTGCACCCTCATACATTTCCTCTAAATAAGCTGACCAGGAGGCTTCCGAGATGATTGAGGTAGAGGGAGATGTCCTCAGGTCTACTGTTTGATTCACTAACTGCCAAAATTCTCTTCCATCATTTTGTCTAGAAGCAGACAGGACTTTACACCAATATAGTCGTACCTCAGATTTGGCTGAGTGCCAAACAGCTTTTTTGTATAATGATCTTAGTTTAGGAAGAATCTTGCTCTGTGTGCTCGAGTGTGGATTATTTTGGGGGCGCTAGGGTGCAAGCTGCAAGATGGCCGACACATAGTGAGGCTCTGCAGGCTGGACGGATAATCCTTTAGTTAACCAGCGGTTCTGGCGACTATCGCAGTTCGCAAATGAGGGATGGTGATCCAGAGAAGGCGCAGCAACTGAGTACCGTGAGCTGGGAGACTCAGACAGCTGGAATGAGACGGTAGCTGTGAGGGAACGGAGACGCAGATCCCGCTTGCTGTGACAAGATGGCGGCCACGGTCTGATCCCAGCCAGAGCAGCAGGATTGGACTCGGTGCGGAGGCTGGAGCGAGCACAGCGGGACCACCGGCGAGTGAAGAGACAGCCGTGATGAGCAGGGCGACAGACAGCGCAGCCTGGGGCTCCTCGATGCTGACGGCCCATGTGAAGCACCTCGCCCCGGGCCCCTGTGTTACGGGACAACGGAGGTTTCCGACGAGACCTGCTGAAATTGCAGTGATAAGAGTGTACCGCGCTGGGGATCTGAGCACGACTGGCCCCCCGAGTGACCAAATCTGGGGTTAGCCGGAGTGGGCCTGAGTGAGGAGAGCCGGCCGGGAGATCACCCGGCGGGGTGCCACTGCGGTTGTAGGGAGCCCCAAGAAGTGCGGAGTGCGGGGAGGCCCGAAGTGCTGTTGCTGGCCAGAGTGGACCGTGGCCTTCCCCAGTTGGGCTGAGGCTGGAGAGAGAACAGCGAGCTCGTTTGCGAGCGAAGAGGCAGTCGCGATGAGCAGAGCAACGGACGGCGCGGCCTTGGGCTCTTCACTGCAGCCGGCCCCATCGGCTCCCAATCAGCGGGCCTCGCCCTGGGCCATGTTGACACTGGAGAGCGGAGGCATCTGACGAGGCCTGCTGGAACTGCGGTGGTAAGAGCGCACCGCGCTAGAGGTCCAGGCATGACTGGCCCCCGAGTGACTAAAGCGGGGGTTTGCAACGGTGTGACTGAGCGGGGAGAGCCGGCCGGGGGATCGCCTGTCAGGACGCTACTGCAGCTGTAAGATGCCCTGAGGAGTGCTGTGGCTGGCTTGAGGGGATTGCGGTCTTTCCCGGTTGGGCCTTCCTGACCTGCGGTACGGGAGGGCGTGGAGCTGCCGCTTAGAAGCTGAGAGCGGAGAGGTGAGGCGCATTGGCAGCTGAAGGGGGGACTAGACTGTAGCTGTGCTTGTGACCCCCCCTTCTTTCATGGATTGTTGATTGCGACCCCGGGAAGCGAGGCCTGATGTGCTCAGCCATGGCCCGCACCACGCAGGGCACTAGACATGAGTTGAACGCATTGAAAAGCAGGATCAGGAGGTGCAGGGCCCGATAAGATACACCCAGGCCAAGAGTGATCCGGACTGCGGTGAAGACCTCTCCTGCTTTTGAGGCGACCTCTGGCTATAGTGGACTGGCATGGCAGTGAAGAGGCAGAGAGGGGCAGTTTGGAGGCTGCTGGACGCCCTCTTCATCCCCCTCACCTTGGACTGGGTCTGCACTGGTTGCAAATCCGGGGAGGTGATGTGATCTGGTATGGAGGACACCTGAGGCCAAGGCACACTGGGGCGCTGACCCTCCCTGACGCTGAGCCCTAGCGAAGAAGACCTGGGGTTGATACAACATTAACCCAATGAACCCCGTAGCTGTGTGAACGAAAGAACCGCGGCACGAGTGAGGAGGCCCTGTAAGATCGCGCACCCCCGAGGGACAGAGCCACTGATGCTGGTGCGACTGCCCCAGTTGAGGACACTTCCTGTTATGCGGCCAGACCATACGCCATGGGCAAAGCAGATGCGTGGCAGCCAAAGATCTCCTTTGAGCAGCGTAAAAAACCCCGGGGGGCACCCCTCCAGTAGAGGAGCATGCAGAAACTACCATGAACATCTCATCAGTCCCCGAGCCAAACATTTGTGAAATGTTCACGGACCTAAAGCAATCCCTGTCAGCGATCGACTTAAAAATTAACTCTATGTCGGACCGCCTGGACCAGCTCAAGGACAAAGTGTCGAATCATGATGAGCGCATCACGGAGGTCGAGCAACGGAGCTCAACGCTGTAAGATGAGGGAACTGTGACCCGTGATAAGCTGCTCCGTATGGAGAGGGCGCTGGAGGTTATAAGAAATAAAAATGAAGATCTCGAGGCCAGGTCTCGTCGCAACAATCTGCGAATCGTCGGAATCCTGGAGACCACAGCAATGACCAGGGTTGAAGACTACGTTGAAGAAATGCTCCGATCCCTTTTAGGTGAGGCCCTGTCAGGGGTGTGTATTGTTGAGCGCGCTCACAGATCGCTTGGCCCAAACCCCCCCAGGAGTGTTGGCCAGACCAATAATAGCGACACTATTAAATTATAGAGATCGCGATGTTGTACTCTGCAAGGCTCGAGACCTGCAGGAAACCAGATATCACGGAAATCCAGTCTCTTTTTCCCCAGATTTTACTCTGTCTTTCCAGGCTGCCAGACGAGAATTTATGCCAGTAAAAAGATTGCTGCAGCAGCAGGACATTAAGTACTCTTAACTCTATCCAGCGAAGCTCCGCATTTTCCACTCTGGCCAAGCCTCGTTCTTCACCGATCCTACGGTTGCCGCCAAGTTCGTCTGCAGTCTCAAGCATTCCAAGCCAGCAGCATCCGCAGATAAGGACCCGGTAGCGGAGGATCCGCTCAGCGAAAATGACTGAGACGCTGATTGAGCCCCATGAGGTAGACTGGATTGGGGGACGCTTAATACTCGGCAGGACCTGAATCTTTCTTGAACCCCTTCCCGGATGACCCTTCCCTCACACATTAGCTACACAGATCCTGGACATGATTGCCTGATTGTCTGAGGGACCACCCTATTAGGTGTTTCTCGTCCTGCCACCCAGCACCCATCGCTGGGATATGCCGAGCCCCCTGGCACCACCTCTGGGATGACTCCCATGCTGTACAAGTTGGCCCTTTGAGGCCCATTTGGGGTAGTGGAGAAGTCCTTCGGCCATGTTGGGTGGCTGCAGTGGGTGGGGGTGGGTTGTTTGGGTGATGGGTAAGTTCAATTGGTAACACTGCTCTTTTTTCTTTGGTCTTTTTCCCCCCCCTCCTCCCTTCCCCTCTCTGGCCTCACACTTACAGGAGATGGGCGATGTCCTAATGCCGGCGCACATAGATAAATGGGACTGCAAGTATGGGTGAGAATGCTAACAGAGTGCCCACGCTGAAAGCGGTAACGTGGAATGTGGGCAGCCGAAATGACTGCAGTAAGGTGCGATTGGTGGCTGCGTAACTTAACCGTCATGGCACAGATATCTGTTTCCTGCAAGAGTTGCATTTGGTGAGCGCAAGTTGTACGCAATGGAGAGCGGGATGGATGGGAGAACAATTTATAGCGGGATATTCCAACTATGCTAGAGGTACGGCCATCATTCTTCGAAAAGGGCTCCCATGGCGCACGCACACTGCCTAATGTGATCCCTAAGGGCGAAACGTTATAGTAGCCGGGGTGCTTGGAGGCCGTCCGGTTAGACTGATATCAGTTTATGGCCCCAACACAGACAATCCCCAGTTCTTTGGTGAGGTCTGGTGAGTGGTGGAGTCCCTGGGTCCTGGGGTGGTCTTCTGGGGTGGGGACTTTAATGTGATCCTTGATCCGGAGAAGGATAGATCGGGCGGCTACCGCCGTCCTCATCCCCGGGTGGCAGAACAGCTGCAGGTCCTCATGGAGGACCACGACTTAGTAGATGTCTGGCGCCGTCGACACCTTCAAGGGCGGGAGGGAACTTGCTTATCCACCGCGGGCCCTACGTGGTCCAGAATCGATTTCTGGCTGACATCACGTGATGTAGATGCCTGGGTCTGCATTAGCGCTCATCTTGCTCGAACCCTTTCGGATCATGCACCGGTCTTGCTGGAGTTCTCACCGCCTGATACACCGAGTAGGGCCTTTAGCTAGAGACTCCCTGCTGGAGCACTTTGGGACCAGGTCTTCCAGGAGGAGATTAGGTCTGCAATAACAGAATATTTTGAGATAAATGACGGCTCGGTGGACTCTCCGTCCACGTTATGGGAAGCATTTAAAACTGTAATTAGAGGCCAGTGTATAGGCAAGCAGGCGGGAGTCCTGCGCATGCTCAGGGGTGACCTCCGGCGTCTTTAGAGGGAGATTCGTGCCCTTGAATTGGAGTATTTTGCGACTAGCCAGCTAGTAACTCTTGGGAAAATTAGGGAGGAGCTAGTGGAGTTTGAGGAGGCAGCACACAGAGAGACACACTATTTGGAGAAAGAGGCACAAGCCCGCCAATTTGGCGAAGGGGATCGAGCAGGGACAACTCTGGCGGGCCTTCTCAAAAAGCCATGGGCAAACTAATACATTAGTGAGCTACGTGCTGGCGAGGACGGAAGTGCCGTTGGACAGGAGGCTGTGCAAGTAGAAATGCTTGAATTCTACTCCTCATTATATGCAGCATGTCAGACCGAAGTGCACCCTGATCTGCTCCCCTTCCTTGATTTGATAGAACTGGTATGGCTAAATGACATACCACCCTAGATATATGGACGAGCCGTTCTCAGAGGAGGAGGCAATTGGGGTTATCTGGGCTATGCCCGGGGATAAAGCCCCGGGACTGGATGGATTCACGTCCGCCCTCTATAAGGAGTTCGCGCTGCTGCTTGCCCCCCACCTCCTGCACATGTATGAGGATTCACAGGAACAGGGAGTTCTCCCCCCCTCTTCGAGAGGCACTTATAGTGTCAATTCCTAAACCAGACCACTATCAATGATTAACTTAGATAATAAAATCCTTGCAAAACTGCTGGCTACCCGATTGCATCCACTACACCCCACGGTGCTTAGACCTGACCAGTGCGTTTTTCTCCCCTGCAGGAGCACATCTCACAACCTCTGCACCTTTTTTGCAGCCATGCAAGAGGTGGACCCCTCTGTCCCGGCCGCTGCCATTTTTTTGGATGCATCTAAGGCATTCGATACTTTGGAATGGCCATATCTTTTCACGCTCCTTGCCCGCATCTGCCTGAGCTCCGCCTTTTTGAAAAAAAACGCTCTGCTATACTCCACTCCGACGGCAAGGCTACGGATCAATGGAGTGATTTACCCCCATGTTCAGGTCGCCCACGGCACGAGACAGGGGTTCCCTTTGTCAACTCTCCTCTTCGCTCTGGCTATGGAACCGCTGGCAGCTGAACTGCAGCAGCACGACACGCAGCGTGGCCTTGCCTTTCACCCCCTGGGTAATCCTGGTATCCATGTATGCAGACGATGTGACCCTTTATGTTAAACACCCAGCGACAAACCTTGACCCCCTCATTCGTTAAATCATTAGATTCGGAGGCCTCTCGAGCATTACAATAAACTGGGGTAAGTCTACAATCTTCCCGCTTATGGCTGCCAGGGACACGTTCAAATCAGAATTTGAAATACCTGGGTATCTGGCTCAGTCGGGACCCTGAAGAGCTGTGGCGTTACAATTACGGCAGGGAGTGGCTGGAGGGCCGGCTGCCTCGCTGGAAGTCGTTTCCGCTGTCCCTGGTGGGCCGTATCGCCATTGCCAAAATGGTGGTACTGGCCAAGTTTTTATATGTCTTCACCAATCTCCTGCTCCCTCTTACTTCGGAATTCAAGAGGAGGCTTCGCTCGAACCTGATATCCCTCACCTGGGCTGGTGGGCAGCCTCGAGTGGCATGGAGACTCTCACGCTTCCATTCAAACAGGGAGGTCTGGGTGCCATATTTTCAGTTAAGGGCAGCTTTGCGCGCATTATATGATTCATTCCAGATTGCACCGCCTACATTCCATGTCCTGGAAGAGTTTTTAACTAACCCCTCACCCCGTAAACTTGTAACCTGGCTATACTCCGGTATGCAGTGTGAATCTCCAATAAGTATCCCCCCACTCTGCACGATTGGGAGAAATGCCTTGGGGTCCCCTTTGAAGAGGGCGTGTGGTCCTACTGCTGCGCACAAGCCAGGGAACTGTTGCCTAACTATAGACTCAGACTAATACACTTCAAGTTTATTCATAGAATGTATAGGACCCCTTTATGGTTGCACAGAGCAGGATTGAGTGCGGATGCACGGTGTGTGCGATGCCGGATGCCGGAGGCCTCTTTTCTGCCCAGATGTGGCAGGGTATTGGGGATGTGTCTTTGACGTGCTGGAAGAGATGGTAAGCTACAGATTTGAGCGCTCCCTGCTGACTGCCCTACTGGGATATGTACGAAATGTGCAGCGGAATACTCTAAGCTGGCAACAATGCTGTTGTTGTTGGCAAAGAGGCGGGTGGCAATCGGCTAGGGCCGCAGGTGTAAACCACGGGTGAATGAATGGCTTAAAGATGCAGCATTCTGCCATAATCAGCTATCTGAATTTTGGAGCTAATGCTCATACAGGCACGCCCTAAGAATATATGGGGGCCGCTTCAGGGCTATCTTGGAGCCCATTCTCTCTATCGAGTGGAGAACCCTGCCACAGATGTGCCAGCAGAACATTGAGGAAGTAATTGTGATGGCACTGTAGGTGCTGGCGTAATACATCATCAGCCGGGGCCGAAGAGATCCCCTTCTCCCTTTCCCCTCTTCCCCTTCTGACCCCCTTTCTTTACTTTATTATCAGTTCGTTGTTCTTCCCCCTGGGGAATCTAAGAGGGCTGGAACATTATGTGTTTTCTTGGACTCACAAAGTTAACGATACGACAAGTGCATCTGTGAATATGAATGTTGACTCATGTTCTTATCTAGTCCCACTCGTTATTCCTCAGCTGTAGTGCTTATTGCTATTTGTTGTATTTGATGAAAATATATAAATAAATAAAAATTAAGAAAAGAGTGTGGATTATTTCTCAGTACCCGTAAGGCATGGTTCAGATTTTTTCTTGCTGTTATGAGTTGGGCGGAGACTCATCTGGACTGGGATCATGTCAGGGCAAAGACATTTCCTGCCTTATGGGTACCAACTTGATTCTCCAGTAGACAAAGTTAGTCAGAAATTTCACCAGTGATTCTTGACTGAAAATAGCTGGCTCTGGCAGGGGACGGTGGAACCCCCCTTCTTGTTCTGCAGTGACTGATCAAGAAGCTACTGGAGCCATTGTAACTATATTTTGTGTTGGCACATTACAGCGCTTCTGCCTGCTCCGGACAATTGTTGGAGCCCCACTTGTCTTTCCAGAGCGCATGGCGATTGCCTGTTATTCCTTGTCACTGGCAAATTTCCTGTGGCTTGTTTTGGCATGCAGAACTAGAGAACTGGAGGACTAGTACTTGAGGCTGTGCCAATTCTAACCGTGCTCGGCGCTTTTGTCGTGAGAGCAGGATGCCACTCTATTTCTCCTGTAGCTCCAGCTCAGCACCACATCACCACCTGTCAAGGATTCTGGGCTCTGTCCCAGCCTCAACCCTTGTAACCAAGTGCTTGGAAGCCTCCCAAGCACCCAGCACCAGCCACCACCTAGAGCAAGTGGTCAAGATCCACTGCGGCCTCAGGGGGTCAAGGGAGTGTAGAGAGAGGAATCCCTTAAGGCCCCAACTCCAACTTAATGTGGCAGGTGAGGGTTAAATGTTAATAATATGGAGCCGAGCTGTCAGGTCACAGATTGGTTAACAGCTTACAGCCACTAACCTTCAGGAACAAATCCAGCAGGGGTGATGCATAGGTCCCAATTCCCCCCTGCACTACCCCCCCCAGGAAGCTTGTAAGCTATTCCTCTTCACGGGCAGCACGCAAGGGAAAGGGGAAAATAGATAAAACAACAAAAGGTAGCGGTCCTCTACTTAAAGAGCCTTTTCGATCCTCATATATGGAAGCAAACCTTCTCACTCATAGAATTCCACAGCCACTGGAGGTACCCTGCACATGGAAGAAAGGACAGCAATTACTTCCATCAGACTAACAAATGTGCCCCAGGAAGCAGTACCAACTCCCTACCACCCCAGCGATATTACTTACAAGCTGTACCCTGGTGAAGGAATAGAGTATCAGGTGGGCTGCGAGTGAGGAATATAACCTGGAATCCAAGGTACAGACACTCCAGAGTAACAAGGTCCCCAAAGAGAAATCTATGATTGTGTGTCACTCTCTTCCAAAGAGTGCGCACCCGCCGTGCGTGACCAGTCTCTCACACAACCAGTAGGATGTCTATAAGGCAGGGAAAACAAAGGATGTGTAAGTAGAAAAGCAAATATTCCAGCCGGGGCGTGATAAGTCTCACACTGTGTAGAAAATGTTTCACAATCCACAAGGCCAACACTGCCCAACCACAGACACAAGCATGGAATGGTGGCACGTTGGTATATTGATGCAGAGTTGGTGGGAAGACAGATGCACCTATCCTTGGAGCGGTCCGACCACAATTCAGTAAATATTCTATCAAAAGCAGGCTTACCTAGCCTGCTTCTGATACTTCACTGTCCTGAATAGAAAATCCTGAGTCAAAGGACAGCGAGACGGCAGCTCCCACAGCCTGTGAAAGCTCAAAACAGTGCGAGTAGGCTCCCGTCCGTGGAGCGATGCATACTAGTACCAGCAACAGTGAGGCAGCAGATTCCTACAGCCTGCAGATACGCTACCAGAGCGGGAAGGCTCCAATTCTATGGAGCGCGGTAAATGATTACCGGCAACAGCAAGGCAGGGCTCCCTCTGTCGGCAGACGCTCAACCAGAGCGGGAAGGCTCCAATTCTACGGTGCGTGGTGAACAACTATCGGTGGCAAGCAAATCACAGAGAATCTAAGGTCAAAGGCTCACTAGTGAAAATTGACAAGCACCGGTGTGCCCCGAGGGAACAGCTTATAAAGGCAGCCTCTGTTTCCCTGGGAAAACCCGATAGTTGCCCCGTGGCATGTTGGGACTTGTAGTTTATACGGTCCTCGTGTGTCCATTTAAACCACGGAGGATCATCACACGAGCGTAGGTAAGCAGGAGGCAACAAGCAGCAAGGGGGACAGCAAAGCAGCGGGCTGCGTCGAAAACGACTGCGGGAGTGAACCTCAGAAGTTGCAAGCCACACCGGCCTAGTGTCGGCAGCTTCCGCACCAAACAAAGGGAACTGCTCCACTAGCCTTACCCGCCACCAATGCTGCCTCAAGTCTCCAGCCTCCTGCCCCTCGGTCCATATTCGAGACCAGGGCGGCACTCGCTCTGACTGACTGGCCCCTTGAGAATAGGGGGTCCGATTCCTGATGTCCGCTGCAAGGGGGCCAATGCTGGGAGCCACAGAGACCACAGGAAAACTTCCTCGATGCACACTCCAAACACTCCGCAACCTGCAGGCAATGAGAGAGCTTTCTTATTTTCACTTCCAGCTAAGCCCAACACAAAGACCTCACTTAAGGGTCTAAACCAAATGACAAGAGAGAGGCCCCGCACGCCAAAGGGACAAGGCGTAATATTGTCAAACAAGAGTATAAATTCCCTTTGGTAACTAAAATAAAAATAATTTTTCAACCATTCATCTCAATTATACCACAAACCGTTCATCTCAATTTTATGAAGATCCGATGACCCTATGTTTGCAATGCCACAAGACAGCCACTAAATGTTAATGGAGTGTCACCTATATTTATTTAAGAACATTAGGACATATGTGATATAATACTTGTTTTAACATTTGATACAAAAATGTTGTTTTTGCATCTCCCCCTGTATCAATCAACATGTCTATGTAAAATATGAAATTGAATAATGAAATATGTTTTTTGACAATTTGTTGATTTATGAATTTTGTACGATGTATAATTCTTAATGGCCTTAATGTTTTTAAATAAATATAGGTGACACGCCATTAACATTTAGTGGCTCACTTTAGGGTCAACAGACCTCTTTTTGTTGCAATCTAATCCTGGTTAGGAGTAACCCTGGGCAAAGCACTACGCTACGCTCGCGTAGTTTGTGAAGTTTGCGCTACTTCGCACTACGCGAATTGCACGTAGCACAGTGCAAACACGCGTAGCGTAGTGCAGCGGTCATTTTTTGCTTGCTCGAGGTCCTCAACGTCAAGTTGGCTACCGCGAGCAAGCAAAATGACATCCCGGCGAGACTTTTTCCTCGTTCGCGATCAGCAACATCAAGTTGCCGATCGCGAGCGTGGAAAATAAACCTCCCGGCGAGATTCTCAACGCGGGGAGGTCAGGTTTCTCATTGCGTGTGGTCGCGTATGCTCGCGACCGCTCGCGATGAGAAACTACCAGTCCGCGTTGAGAAAGCTGCCGCTCGAGTAAAAATCTACTCGAGCGGCAGTAAAGACAGCTCGCACTGTGCAAGATGCCGTTTTCAATGATTGCACAGTGCGGACAAGCATCCGGCACTGTGCAATCATCGCGAACAGCGCACTACGCAGTTCGCGTAGTGCTACGCTTAGCTCGCGTAGTGCGAAGTGCACTTCGCGTAGCTTCGCGTAGTGCTACTTCGCGAACTACGCCCAGGGTTAGTTAGGAGCTGTCTAGAACCTAACTCCCGGATGCCAATGCTTAAGACAATTTTTGATTTGGAGACAGGTTTTTGACTAAGGTCAACATCTGTATATAAGAGATGTGCGTGCACTGTAAGAATGTCAGATGTGTATGTCTAAAATAATGACACTAATATTGATTTAAATAGCACTTAATTTATTTGATATTTATTTTCATTGTGCTACTTATCGCTGTGTAGGATGTCAGAATGGTTTTGATCACACAATTCTCATACAGAGACAATGGGCCTGATTTAAGAAGGTAACTTACGCGTAAAGTTACTTGTTCAGAATCTCCGCACTTGCAGTGGAATGTTTGCACTCGGGTGGAATCCCCGCACTCCAGGGAGAGTGTAGTGCAATGATTCCACCCCAAGTGCGCAGAATCCACCACAAGTGCAGAGATTACCCCCTCATAACTTTACTGCATGTAAGTTACCTTTGTAAATCTGGCCCAACGAATCATGCAAGTGTGTAAATTAATGTACAGGAAATTTTAAATATGACAACATATCCTGGTAGGCAATACATGTTAAGAGCGCATGGTCTGTAGAAACTCAAAATCAGGTTTTACAAATTAAAGTAGTGATTGAGGCTGTCTGTACTAATAAGCCTTTATTACTACCAAAAGAAACCGTTTTCAGCAAACCTAGACCAACTAATGATTGAAAAAAAGCAATACGATTCTAAACCTATGTACTGGACTTTTTATGAAGCTCCTTGATGCTGGTATAGTTAACTGTGCTATATTGGAAAGATTGTGGGTTATGAACTGCAAGTAACAAAAGAATCTCAGTGACAAAAAGCAGTAACTTCCTGAGATAGATCAAATACAAATTGTGATATGGATGTTACACACTGTGCATTCCAGCAGACACATTAACCCTCTATGCTACTTTATGATGAGTTAAAACTGTGACTAGACAAAACACAAATCTTTGCAGCATTTGTATTAACCAGAAGAGTTACCTTACCGTTATTCTTGTCCTCTGAAAATGGCTTGGCACACAAAGATCTATGCAGCAAGTGTCTTAACCCTCTATGATATTTTACAGTGCAGACTGATTGTAACCAATTAAGTAAGCCAGAATGGATTTACTGTCACATTTATCCTTTTTGTCACTTTCTTTGTGGCAGAGTTAAATCAAAAATGTATACATTGACTGTCAGACTCCACCCCTTGTGTGTCTGCCCCCTTTCTGCTATCACAGCTTGGCAACCAATTTATGAGTTCCCAGAGGTTTTTTTTTCCATTTCCTCTTTTGCACTAATTATTCTCATAATTTGAAGAGAGTAGGATATGCAGGCAGGATGGGACAGTGAATTTACCACTCTAAGCTGCCAAAGGTCGCAATTTTAAAGTCATGAGTTTGAATCCCAGCAAACATGACTCAGCCCTCTCTCCTCTGATTCCAGTAAATTAAGTACGACTAAAAACGGTGCTAACAGCTATTCGCAGTTGTAGAAAACAGCACAAGTGAAGTAGTGAAGTGTTATGTAAAACAGGCTATTCTTGCTTTCTATATTGCGCATTCTATAATTGCATGTTGTTAGAAATTGGGTTACTGGTTGACTGGGATATGAGCCCTGGTCAACAGCAACAACATTTCTAGTCACGGCACGACACAAACAAATCCCAAACTAACCTGTGCTTACCCCCCGGCATCTTTGCACAGAGCAGTCAGGCCTAATTTAGAGGTAATGCATAAAGTATTTGTGTAACACTTCAAACAGTAAAACAGTGAAAACACCACACAGAAATATCCCACACCACGTTAGAAAAATATAGCCTAATTTAATAAGCAAAACAAGACCAAAATGACAAAAGTCCAATTAGTAGAACCAGGGTTATGAATTTTTAAAGAATAAACTGTATAATAGTGCCTTAAAGCATAAAGTGCCAACCAGGGATATGCGGTCGCGCTTGACCGGGCCAAAGTCAAAAGTTCAGGCTGACCGCAATGCAGTGTGGGTAAAATACAGTCCCAGATTAGTCCCACTGAAATTTTACTTTTTCAGTTTTTCAGCCAGGAATCCCTTTAGTGTGGAATAGGATTGCCAGGAGCAAGGAAAGCATTGCGGGCAGTGGTTGGCGTGGCGTGAAGAGCAAGTTGGGCATTGAGGTCCTCTGCAGCATCATTGTTGGCTGTGTGAGGAGATGGACTGTGGCGGCTCGTGCTGAACTTCGATGCAAGTGGCATGGTTTGGGTGCGAACAGGCCTGTTCACAGTTGCAAAATCCCAAAAGCTTGAATTTATAGTCCACTGAGCCACACCAAAGGTCCAGGACCTGAGGAGCACCACTTTGGGGTCAAGAACTCACTGAAGATGGGACCAGGAGCTGTTGGGGAGCCTTTGATATATCCCTGAGGCTCAGATCAGGAGGCCAGCAGACTAGTCCTTTGAGTCACTCTGGGGTCCTGGGTTCAAGATGGGTTTCCGGTCCAACTCTTCCTTCCCGGGGAAGAGGGCAGCAGGCAGCAGGTCAGCACAGCAGGGCAGTAGCTCCTTCAGAGTAGCAGTCTAGCAGAATGACAGTTCTTTCAGCAGCACAACAGTGCTTCTTCCTGACAGAGAATCCACATGTCCAGAATCATACTTACGTAGTGGTGCGTGAGGTCTTTCTTTTATATACAGTTGTGCCTTTGAAATATGGAGAAGCTTCTAGAGGCATCCCTTAGAAATGCACAGATGCGCGGCCTTCCTGGCTCTGGCTCCAGACTCTCTACAGGGGGTATGTAGTTCTTTGTGTGGAGACAGGACACAGACTTTTCAGGTGTAAATGAGTCTGGGCCTAGCTCTTCCCTCCCATCCTGCCAGTGATGGCCCATCCAGTCACGCCTACGCTCCCATTTGGTGTGGCTGTCTAGGAGGAATGCACAAATGCCAACTACACCCAACTACACCCAGTCATGTGGTCAGAAACACGCTGTTTGCACTGAATGTCTAAGGCAAGAAAATGCCAACTTTCTAAAAGTCGGTAGGTACAAGAGTCACCCATAAACCTAAAAATAACCTGGGTATAACTGATATCAACAACAATGCCCAAAAGGTATCATTAATAGGTCTAATAATACATTTAGTACCATACTTTAAAAATGTATTTTATGTTGCCATGGATGAACCAAAAATTGTCAAAATATACTTGTATATTTACATTTGAATTTGAGCAGCATCAAAGATACACAATGAGTGAGAGGTGCCCAAAATGTAATGTGCATAAAGTGCTTAGAAATGTGCAAGTGGTGCAGAATGTTAAACAAAGAAAGAAAAATTGGCAAAAAGAAGTAACAATTTTACAAATGTGCATGGAAGAGTAGATAATTGATAATTATTCCATTGCTCATATGTGTATATTTAGTAGTCTGCATCTTTTTCAGCCGGTATTATCTCTTATAATCAAGGCCACCTCTGGGTCTGATCTGCAATTTGTCTCAAGCAGAAGATCTTTCTATTATCTCTTGATTACAAGAGGAATCAATGACCCCAGGACCCATTGTGCAGCAATCTTTCTTTTTTTGGGTGTTTTATTAATAATTTTGTCCTGATGATGACCTGCTGAATTATGAAAGGTCAAAACACCATTGACATTATACTGGCTGCTAAAAATGCAGACTACTATATACACATAGGAGCAATGGATTCATTATGAACACACATATAAGGCCCCCTGAATTTAAAGTACTGTAAAGCTGCACAAGGATAATGTGAGTCATGAAATGGATATGTTTTAAGTGCTGAAATACCTTTTGCTCTGAAAAGTAAATACCCATTGAAGACTTTGCACAGTTTTTATCACTTTGTGCCAGCACACTGTTCAAAAATTATATATGAGGCCATAAATATAGTCAATTTATTAACAGGCACTGCACACCAATCCAAGTTCATCATAATAAACCATCTTTTATTGATTTTTCATATAATTGCTTGTGGCAATGTGTTTTCTTTTAGGTCTATATCTTTTTATTGATTTAACAGCTGGCTGCCGGTGTACATTACATAGAGTAATCAAGCAGGGGCTGCGCAGAGCCCAGGTCGCTGATATACCAAGGTACCAACAAGTAAAGTAAAACAGTGGGAATGAAAACATCCCCCCCACCCCCCTCCCTACCCCCATTCACTGTAACTTAAAGATCCCTTGTGGAGCAAGTGTGTCTTATTGTTGTTGGGTAACCGGCTGAATGGCAGTGGTGTCAGGTGCGGTCAGCCGTAATAGGCGGTATCTGGGGCACGTGAGTTCCCGAAACTCTTGGACGAGTATGTTCAGGAATGGTTGCCACAATTCTCCAAAGGTCGAACCTTTCCCCGCTAGTGTAAGGGAAATCTTCTCCATCCCTAATACATGCCATAACCGTTGAAGCCAGCCTGTGTGTGTAGGGACGCGGGGTGTTTTCCAATGCAACAGGATGTTTTGAATGGCCGTCCCCAAGGCTATCGCAATTTGGCGTCCTCGTTTAGACTTAAGGGGGTATGTTAGGGGATTTGGCACCCCAAAAGGATGTAGGCAGGGAATCTTGGCAGTTCAGTATCCAGATGTTGGTCAACTTCCGCCAGGATTTGGGTCCAGTAATGGTGTAAATGCTCACAATCCCAAAGCAGGTGGACTAGCGTACCAGGTTTCCCACAACCCCTTCAGCAGTCCTGGCTTTGTGTGGGGTCTACCTTGTGAATCCGCTCCGGGGTATAGAACCAGTAGGTGACTATTTTGGTTAATGTTTCGGTTAGGCCCATATTGCTGGCCGTGTGCCGTGCTCTATAGTACGCCCCCTCCCACTCCTTGCTACTGAGTGCTCGGCCTAGGTCTTTCTCCCAGCGCGTGCGACTAGCGTTGTACGTGTGTGTATAGCGTGTAAGGAGCATCTTGTATAGGTCGGAGATTAGTTTCTTGTCTGATGTTCGTGTGAGGAGCCAACGTTCATAAGGGGTAAAGTGTCTCTGCACCTGCGATTTGTTGTCTGGGTGTGACGCCCAGTGTCGGAGTTGCAGATAGCACAACCATTCTGATTCTGGGATTCCATATTCAGATCTAACTTGTGAAAAGGAGATCACCCCTTGTTCATCATATAGATGACCCAAGGCGCGACACTCCATAACACGCCAGTGTGGGCAGGTGGTCTCGCCCATTCCTGGACCGAATTCTGGGTTGCCGAAGAGCGGGGTGAGGGGAGAGGGAAAGGTAGTCAGCCCGTATCTCGTGTTGACCTGGTCCCAAACCGTTAATGTAGATCGTGTGATGAGGGAAGCGTATAGGTTAGTGGGTCTGTGCGGTTTCTTCAGAAAGGGGATCTTTCTGAGCGACGTGCCAGCCACCGCCCGTCCTGAAAGAGCCAGTGTTTCTCAGACTCAGTTTGGTTCCATTCAACTAAGTGGCGCAGCTGCGCGGCTTTGTAGTAAAGGTGAATGTCAGGGACCCCCAGCCCGCCTGCGGTGGGTGGGAGAGTGCTAAGGATCTTCTTCATCCGTGGCTTATGGCCCTGCCATATGAAAAACGAGAGTTCTGACTGTACCCGGTTTAGGCATCCCATTGGGGCTGCAGAGGGAGCGTCTGAAACAAATAGAGGATCTTGGGTAAGATGGTCATTTTAACAGCTGCTATTCTCCCTAACCACGAGATAGGGTAATGCTTCCACCGCCTCAGATCGGAGCGGATTTGAGTGAGCAACCTGGCGTAATTAACCGTTGCTTTAGTTTGTAGGGTAGGTGCCAACTGGATTCCCAAATAGGGGACAGTGTCCTCTGTCCACTGTATTGGGTGCCGCCGTTGGAGGCGGGCCAGCATGTGTGGTGGCAACAAGAGGTTGAGAGCCACAGACTTTCTGATGTTGATCTTGAACCCCGAGGCCCACGCGAATTAATCAAGTTCCGTCAGGAAAGCCCCCAGAGATACCTCAGGGTCCGAAAGGGTGACCAACACATCATCCGCATACAAGCTTATGACGTGGACGTCCCCTCCAAGTCAGATTCCAGTGATTTATGGGTGGTCCCTAACCCTTTGGGCCAGCGGCTCCATGTACATTGCAAAGAGCAGGGGTGACAGGGGGCACCCCTGCCGTGTGCCTCTGCCTATGGGGAACGATGTCGAGGTGTGCCCCTTTACCCTAACAGACGCTGTGGGAGAATGGTAGCAGTTCAGTATTCGGGTCCTCATTTTCTCGCCGAGTCCGGCGCGAGTCAACACCTGCTCCAAATAAGGCCAGTGGACCCTGTCGAAGGCCTTCTCCGCGTCAATTGTGAGGAGCATGAAATCTCCCGGGATCCGTGACACCTTCTCAATTAGGTGTAAGACCCTCTTAGTGTTGTCACTCGCCTGCCTGTGCGGGATGAATCCCGCCTGATCGGGGTCAATCATTCCTGGCATGTGAATGGCCAATCGACGCGCCAAGATCCCCGTGTATAATTTTAAATCTATATTCAAGAGGGAAATGGGGCGGTATGCTCCTCAGCTGGTTTTGTCCTTTCCAGGCTTAGGAATTACTACTATGGCTGCCTCGAGCATATATTCGGGAATGGCCCCGGGGGTTGCGAAGGAATTAAAAAGCCTGGTCAGAAGTGGTGCCAGCGTAGGGCAGAATTGTTTGTAAAAGGCTGCGGTGTAACCGTCTGGTCCGGGGGATTTGGCTAATTGGAGTCTGGATATAGCCGCTATGACTTCGTCTATTCGAATGTCCCCCTCTAGTTGTTCCGAGTGGGTTGAGGCCAGGGTAGGGAGTTGCACCTCCGCAAGATACGCATCCCTGTCCGCTTCCTCCAGCTTCTGTCCCGCATATAGCTGGGCATAGAAGTCTCGAAATGCTTCAGCTATAGCTGCGTCCTCTGTGGCCAGGCTCCCGGTCCGGCCTCGGATCTCCTGCACCCCCTGCGCCTGTCTGGTCTCGCGTAACTTATGCGCTAACAACCGCCCACATCTGTCCCCCCCAACATAGAATGAGTGGGGTAGCCGTAGGGCTGCGTATTCCGCCCTATCCTGATCTAGGGCCGCTATTTGCGTCCGAGCATTAGTCAGCTGGCACCAGATCCTAGGAGCTCCTGTCCGCTGATGCATTTGTTCTAATTCCCTTGTTTTTGCATGAGCTCCTCCCTCTTTCGTCGGCGTTCTGCGTTATCAGCCGCCGAATTGGCTATTAGCTCGCCCCTAATCACCGCCTTAAGTGCCTCCCACTGCGTAACTAGTAGGGTGTCAGGATTATCATTGTGCGAAAAGTAGTCCTCAATGGCATGCTGTACTTGCTCAACCACAGCTGGGCGGTGCAGGAGGGCGTCCTGGAGGCGCCACTGTCGTTTGGGGTACGGGGAGGGAGGGAAAGTGAAGGCGGCTACCACTGGAGCGTAGTCCGAAAGTGATGCTACCATAATGTCTATGGCTGAAGTGTAAGCGAAGAGGGCCTCGGAGCCCAGCAGGTAGTCCAACCTGGCGTACGTTTTGTGAGCATTAGAGTAATAAGAGTATTCCCTAAGTTGAGGATGGAGACACCGCCAAAGGTCTATCAGGCCGAAGTCCTTCAATCTGGCTAACCCTGCAGAGGAAAGTGCACCTGTCTGTCCGAAACACTGTGCTGACCTGTCGAGGGAGTTGTCCATGATAAGGTTAAAGTCGCCCCCCAGTAAAATCTTGCGCTCAACTGTCGCCGTAGCCTCCGATAGAGCCTCATGGATAAATCGCTCCTGGCCCTCATTGGGCGCATACAGAGACCCAATAACTAGAGTGTGCCCCCGATATGGAACTGGTAAGTCAGTAGCCGTCCCTTAATCTCCGCTACCTTCTGCCCCACCCTCCCCTGGAAAGCTCTGGAAACTAAGATCGCCACCCCCGCTGACTTAGAAGCACCCGACGAGGAAAATTGCATGGGAAACAGACGAGATTTGAGTCAGTGGCAGTCCCGTGCAAGCAGGTGCGTCTCTTGTAGCAAGCATATGTCTGCCCTAGTACTCTCCAGGTAGGAGAGTATTGCCTTGCGCTTGACTGGGTTGTTGAGGCCCCTCACGTTAAACATGAGGATCCTAAGGTTAGGGGAGGCATCTAGTGGTCTAGTGTCGAGAACTGAATACAGGGACCCAATACCGGATCCGTGCAACCTGGCCAGTGTGTGGGTGTGGAGTGAGCTATGTATCCTATCGCCAGGCCCATGCGGACCCAAGAGCAGTGAACGGGGGACCCCAATAACAAAAAGGGAGAAGGAAACAAAAAGAAACCCCAAAGAAGATAACAGAACAACACTACAAATATCAAAGAAGTATTCAGGATATAGTCCGTTGTCGATGGAGAACTGGTGAGCAGTCCATAAGAGGTCCATAATGTGGCCAAGATTTTCCCCCCGTCCCGCCCGCCGCCCACCCAAATACTGTAGAAGAGGGCCATATACCAACATCATTGTAAATGCTCACGGGACTTGAGTTTGTTGCCAGTGCCTCCGGAAGAGCCTCCAGGACTGCCTGCTGCTCCTTCGTGATCTCTGCCGGATCTGGTCATCGTGGACGTCGTCTGCGACCCTGCTGCTGCCATCGCAGCTGCGAGTCCCCGGCCCCATGCGTAGAACTGCTGTTCCCATCGTCTTCTTCAGGAACGTCGATGCCCAACAGCTGACAGGCATCGGAGAGGGAGTGCAGCTGGTAGAGCTTGCTATCCAGGCGGAAGATAAGCCGGAACGGGTGGCACCAAGAGTAGGAGATGCCGCGTTGGCGTAGATGCGTTGTAATGGGCCGGAAGGTTTTGTGCTTCTGCAAAGTGAGGGCGGCAAGGTCCTGGTACAGGGTGGGAGCCTGACCCCTGAAGTTGATCCGGTGCATGGACCGGGCCCTGCGGAGAATCTCTTCCTTCGTGCGGAAATCCTGTACACAGACCAATATGTCCGCAGGAGGGGCTTTGTCTGAGCGGGGAGGCCAACTCTGTGCACTCTGTCAATCTTAATGTCCGTGTCCGAAGGGCTGCCGAGAATATGATTGAAAAGGTCTCTTGTGTAGGCAAAGATGTCCCCGGCCTCTTCCCCAGTTTTCACTCCTCGGATCCGAATGTTGTGTCTGCGGGTGCGGTTTTCGAGGTCTTCGAGATGAGTTTGCAGGTCCACCTGCTGATCCTGGATGCGAATAACTTCTTGTTGCAGGGCCGTCATTTCAGCGTCTCTATTATCTCCCTTATCTTCCAGTGCAGCAACCCGCTCTCCTATTCCATCCACATCCCGCCGAATGTCCTTCATTTCGGACGTGAGATCTCGTTTAACCGTTTGCAGGTCTTCGTGAAGAGTTGTGAAAAGGGATTCAAGGAAGGCACGTCTCACCGGCTCCCCCGTGGTGCTATCCCCCTGCGTTGATGCAGATTCCTTCTCGGACGAGGGATCCATCATGGTGCTGCCCTGGGGCCGAGCGAAGAGTTCTTTCAACGTCTTGTCCGTCTTCCCTCGTGTAGAGGACATAGTGCGGCCACCGGTGGGTTGCTGGGTCCGTGTTCCAGTCGGGGGCGCCCTATCGATCCGCCAAGAAGACCCTCTCGTTCCCGTTAGTGCTTCGCGCGGTCAGGGAGTAGGACCACTCGGAGCCCGCTCCGCGCTACAGATCCAGCATTTGCAGGTTGGGCTCACTGTCCCGAGGTCCCCATATCGTTCGTGGGTACCCAATGCTCGCAGTGGGGCCTGTGTCCTGGAAGCAGGAGGGGATGAAATTGCTGGGTGGGTGGTAGGCCCAAGCCAGGGGAGGAGCGGTGAGACACACAGCGCACCCACAAGCCGCACCTGAGCCTAGTCGGGCCGCCTCTGCGGGCTGCCGATCTCCACTCTCAACGACCACCTCTACCGGTGGCCGCGCTCATTACCCCACTCGTCTGCACCCAGGCACTCCCAGCAGTATCGCGTGTTCTGGGCCACCCGACTGTGACCGAAGGGGCCAGGATCAGTGTCACAAGCAGCGTCCTCCGTACTGCCCAGCCTCACCTCCTGCAGCAATAGGCCTCTACGCCCACACTCCCAGAATGAGGGTTGGCATATCCACTTCTCTGGAGGGGGGCCCGTCTATCGTTCGTGGATTGCCCCGATGTGACACTCCCACGGGCCAGGCCTGGTCTCCCAACTCCACCAGGCTCGGCGTCAGCTCTCTCGTTCTGCGCAGGCCTCCGTGCTCCCTCGCGTAGCCTCCTTGCACCCGCAGGCTGGGGATCCAAGCAGCGCGGTCCGCTCCCCCCGGCCGGCACCCCGGGGCTTCCCCGCAGCTCCGCTGAAGGTCTCCCGGGCGCCGGCAGCACAGAGCGCGATCGGGGCCCAGCGAGTCACTCACCTCAGTGGGCTCCGCGCAGGCATGATTCAGGAGCACGCCCGCATACTCCGCTCCCCTCTCAGTCTGCGCGGGGCCGGCTCAGCCACACTGGTGCCCTCTCCTCGCTGGTAGCGGCCACAACAGTGTCCCAGGTAACGGACGGGCGCCGGCCGCAGGGCCTCCACGCCTCCCCGGGCCGTCCGCGCGCAGTCCTCCTCGCGCTACCTGCGATCGCGGCCCACGCCGCCGTCAGCACTTGGCCGCAGGCCGCAGCCTCCTCTCGTGCAATCCCAGGTCTCGGGCTCCGGTGGCAAGCCCAGTGCTTCTCCGGGTCAGACCCCAACCATTAATGTCCTCGGGGCCAAGTTCCGACCCCGGGAAGTGCTGTTAACGGGCGACAGCGGACGGGAGCAGGAAAAGGACCGTCCTAACTCGTCGCCATCTTGGCCACGCCCCCCATGTGTTTTCTTTTAAACAATGTATTTAATTAAAAAAGAAATTCCAAGGGGCTTTAATCAAATAATTCATACAAAGAATTTAAAAAAGCATACACTTTAAAACAAACGACTCAGTAATGAGAATATCATAAAATATGCCAAATTTAGTTCAATGTTTTAATCATCATCAATCATTCAAAAATTATAATAATTGTACATGTCCATACTGCCAAACAAAAGTCATAGCACATATAATAAAACTGAAAACAATTGCTTTGCCTGCTCTTTGCAAATAAATATATAAAGCAACAATTGCTGGATTGCTTACATTTAGACACAAGTAAAGGTCAAGAAATATTTGAAGACCAGTGAATACTGACTCCTGCTCTGAATGCAACACACAACAAGTACTCAAGTCTGACCCCCAGTAGTGCAAGATACTGCTGGCCTGAAAGATAAGGGAATGTCTAATGCTTCAAGAAGCAGGTATCTATTTAGGATGAAAACACTCCCCCATCCCTAGGTGGCATGCTTCATCGTAGGGTTCCTCCTCATGTCACATCAATGGTTTGCCATGGGCTACAACTCCTAAGACCTAAGGGTTGATTTAGAGTTTGGCATATGAGTAATCAGTCACAAACATGATGGATATCCCTTCCGCCTTATTGCAAGCGCTCTAGAATATAATGCACTTGTAGCAAGGTGATTGGGATATCTGTTACATTTGTGACAGAGTAACCAATCCCCCAAACTCTAAATCAGTCCCTAGATGTGATATAAAGTATTCAATTAGCAAATATCTGATCCAGTGCATTTGTATGCCATGTCATACCCAATGAGAAGTTCGATGTTTTGAAGGTCCTTTCTTGCTTAATTTTCTTCCTTTGACCTAAAAGACTGGGGAATAACCAATTTAGGAAGATGTCTATCATTATTTGTTTTGAAAATGAACAAAAGTCACATGACCGATACCTCCTATTTGCCTACATCTCAAATTATCTCAGGCTCTAATTTTTATTCTAAAATCCTGGTCACCAGACTGAATGAACTTGGTGTTTCTCTGATAGACTCTGAGTAATCAACGTTTATAGTTGAGAGAGATTGAAAAAATGCATCTTTGATCCAAATAACTTCACAAAACTCTTTTTGAAAAATGTGTTTGCAGTGTCACAGCTGTGGTTCTCCATAACCATCCCCACTTCTTACACATGATCCTTATAATGTCCCTTGTCATATTCTTCCTCTGTTTCCCCTTTTAAGCCCTTTTCAGTGGCTTCTGCCACCCAAGTGCATCATTCTGTCCCAGTACACCAGCAACCCCTGCAATAAGCTCCAGACCCGGTCAGATCAATTTTCCCATCACTCTCCACACCCGTGACATACTTCAGGTCTGTGTGTCAGACAACCGAACAGACAGTTAGGCCATTTACATTACATTGGGATGTCAGGCAAGTGAATAGGGGCGTAGCTTAGTCAGTGAGATTCGGGGGATCCGAATCTCAAATTTCGAAACTAAAAAAGCAGTGAGCTGCAGGTTGGAGGTATAAGATGACCAAGATCTGTGATGGATTGTCTCCATGATGAACATGGTAGGTGCTGATTTGCATCTGTGGGCCTCTGGCTAGAATGGCACAGTGGGCAAAAAAATATGATGGGTTGAAATTCCACCTCTTGCCACTGGTTAGACTATTTGCAAGCATTCATCCCATCGCCTTTTGGGGAGTTTGATTGTTAGTGATATGTCTGGAAATGTGAGACGGGTGCAGTTTTCCAAGCCTACCAGTGCCAATTTTTGTGAATTCCAAATAGCAGTACCTTTGTACCCATTCAAGGAGTACTTGTATTGGAGTTTACTGGTCACTATATATTTAAGATCCAGATCCAAATAATGAACAAGTGAAAACCTCTTAATGAAATGGGAACAATGGGAAACACCACCTCAGACATAGCACAGCTGACTCAGGGCCCCCAGATCCAACTACCAAACCAAGGATGCATGCAAGGGGTACAATACTCCAAACACCCATGCTGAAGCTACGCCCCTGGCAGTCCCACCTAGGAACTCATGACTATGGCCAGGTACAACAGAATGGCCTGGATCCCTGCCCAGGGATCACTTATTAAGAAAATAGAAGAAGAACATACAGCTCTGTCATCTGCAGCCCAGAGGCCTGCATTGCCAGTGTAAAGTGAGTACAATACTGAACTTGGAATCCAACCACGAGAAACTCCCTCCCGTGCCCCTACTATAGGAAAAAGTAGGGTGCTGCTGTCGGAAACCATAGGACCCATTTGCTCCTCCCTCTCAATGTCTCCTAGCACCCGCACCGGTCACTTGTGTCAGGTGATTCCACTTCAAGGGAGAGGGATCATGTGTAACAATTTGAGGTATTTAGGATATGTCAGCTCATTGAATACAGATGATAGAAGCCATATGAAGCAAGCACAGATTTCCTGATAAACCTCTAATTCATGTTCTTAAGCTAGTGTCAGTCTATCCATGCCCAATAGGTGCCACAGTTTATGAATCTATGTTGTGTAATCTGGAACTTTCTCTGAGCCAAAGAGGGAGAGGATCGATCAGTGTGCTGCTCCTAGGGCCAACGCCATTTGTCTGCCTCTTAGGGACCATAGAGGGTGTGATAGTTGTTTGAGTAAACCAAAATAAGGGATTTGTGTGTACCAAGTCTATATAATTAATAATCATCTCCCAAAAGTGGGACATGTTTTGGGCAGTTCCAGAGCAAGTGCAGTTGTGTGCCTGTACCCTCTCATCCATTCTTTACTGTGCTCTGGGTGCCGTTTCCAGGCAGGGTCCAAAACTAATATGAAACAATCTTAACCACTAGACAAGTGTGCTGTGTGCCATACCTTAAAAAAATGCCCTCCCATTTATTGTATGTTAGAAACCTCCCTATTTCAGTTTCCCATTGTACCTGTCCTAGGTGTTTCTCCCGTAGTGTGGCCTGGGCCAGGTGAGCATTAAACTCCAAGATCAGATGGCTGTCTTTGTCTTTTAGCAGAATTCCTTTCTCAAATGATGTCAGCTGCTGCTGGGCATGTAGTTTAATGGAAGGGTGCATCACCTTATGTCCTACTTACAGGTATTGTATGTGGTCTGTCTCTAGAAGGTTGTACTCTAATTTGAATGTATCAAACTGGATAATCCCATCTGTGTCAAAGAGATTATATTGATTTTTTTCCAGCTTACACTTTGCCACTATATAAAATGGTCTGTAGTTGGTGAAAAGAGTAGTCATTGGTGAAAGATGTGTTGTTAGCCCTTTTTGCATGACAACTTTATCCCACACCATCATCATGTCCCAAGTAATGGGGGAGGAGTACAAGCCCCATACTCTCTACTGTTGAGGTAACCATAGTACCTTCCATATATGTGTGCCTACGATGGCCTGATCCTTAAATCACTAATGCTTTTCAGATTCGGGCAATCCCTATTCAACCATTAACCTGAGTTGTGCTGCCTGGAAGTATTGTGTAACGTTAAGTTCTCCCAGCTGCCCCTCTGCTGGAGGTCTATAAGTGAGGAGGCATTGAATATGGGGCTTCTTCCCTATATTAATCAATGAGATAGGTCAATATAAGCTGCAGGTCTGTTTATTTTTCCCTGGCTTCGGCAAAACTTTGATGGAAGCCTCTAGCATGGATCGCATGGGTGTTCAGCTATCTGCAAATGAGTTGAAGCGCCTGGTGAGTACAGGGGAAAAGGTTTGGCAGGAAAGTCTTATAGAAAAGTGTTGAGAAGCCATGGGATCCTGGAGATGTAAGGGTTTACAGTCGTGCAATGGCAGAGATTCAATTGGCGACTTCAATGGGCTTCTCCAGTGCCTCTGATTGTATCTGTGCAAGTTACGCTACCTGTGCTCCTTCTAGGTATGATGGTATGTCACTAGGTTCCCAAATACTGGGAGGAGTTAAGGGTTTTGTAATTTATTCCTGGAAACTGGCTGCTATTGGTGTGTCCCCGGTAGCCTAGTCATCCTCCCATTAACTATGCATTGTACTCTATTGTTATTCACTTTAGCACACGGTCAGTGTGGTAGTATTTTCCCACATTTATTACTCCGCACGTAGAACTTGTATTTGAGTATTATGGCATATTCCACTGTATCCAGGTGCTTAAGCTATGTTCTTACTCTGTCTAGTTCCCTACATATTTAAGGGGCTCCGGTAAGCTTACGTATAGTTTCTAATTTCCTGACGTCATCCTCCAGGTGTGTCTGCTTCTCTAGCCGAAGCCAGCTGTTATTTTGCCAATATAGCAATTAAACTCCCCCAATCTCGTTTTTTAATGTATTACAATAGGCTCTATGCATAAACTATGGGGTAGCCTGAAAACCATAGACCTATTTCGCTGCTACCACTCTTTTCTAAGACTGCAGAGAAGTATGTGAATGGGCAGCTTTCTAGCTTTATGGAGGATAGCAACCTCCCACATAGGACACAATCAGGCTTCTGCCCCTCCTACAGCACCAAATCCACTTACTGCTATCTTCCAAGTCAGCTTGTTGGATAATAGACGATGGTGAGACTGTAGCAAGCCTAAGGCTGGACCTCAGTGCCGCGTGTGACACCGAATCTCACAACATCCTTATCGAGAGGCTCTGGAGACGTGGCATAGTCAGGAAAGTGCTGCTTTGGCTTGCCTCATTTTTGCAAGGGCGTACCTTTCAGGTCTCCTAAAAACCATTCCACTCGATGGTGCATTCCGTGCAGCAGGGAGTTCCTCAGGGCTCCTCACTAAGCCCAATCTTTTTAATATCTACATCCACCCTCTGACTGTGGTTATTGAGCCATATGTGTTTACCATTGTGGAATCCATTCCACTTGGGTTAAGAATCCATGTTTCTTTCACCAGCTCTGTGATATTCAATGATGGCAGGGCCTGTAGAATGTGTGCAAAGAGCCAAATGACCTTCAGTGAACCACTGTACACTTTCCTAGTAAACAGCTTGTAACACAAAGCTTGCTCAAGGACACTATTGCAGCATGCATTAGCTCACTGACCCACCAGCAACAGCCACCCTTAGCATACCATATATAGATAGGACTAAGTGTCTGTCCCTGAGTGGACAAAGTACTTGCTCAAACTATGTTGTGTCAAGTATTGGAAAATTTCCCATGTCCCAATCACTGGACATGTGAGAATAATGAGCGTCATCATACTTTGCCATGCAGGTGGCACACACTATTAGCTTCATCTGATTGGTTCTGTGTTGAATAATTGTGTAACCTGTACTGTCTGATGATGGTGAAGTGATGTATTGGTCCATAGTTAGAAAGAAATCTCTTGTACTAAAGATTTTATTGGACATGTACCGAAACGCCTTTTAGTGGTTTACAGAAATAAAAAGCCATGCTGAGCTTCTGCAAATTGGACTGCAGGTTGTACAGCCTGCTGTCCCTGTGTACACGTATGTTAAATTTCACCTATGAGCCTTGATAGAGTCTTGGTCTATTTTATTTCAGCTTATGCTTGTCAGAGGTTGCTGCTTGGATGGACTTCAAATGTCTAAAACTGAATGCTAAGAAGAACGAAGTCTTGGATTTGGGCAAGAACATTAACATTCCATCCAATGCCTGGTGGCCTGATAGTCTCGGTCCTTTACCCCTCTTAAGCCTAAGGTAAAAAATCTGGGCATCTGGTTCAACGAAAAACTCTGCTTTGACAATCAGATTACTGCTCTCAGAGGGAAATGCTTTGAGATGCTGAGATCTTTGAAGAAAATTCTCCACCTGTGACCTGAATCAGCCCATAAAACTGTAGTCCAGGCTCTGGTTATATCCAGCCTGGACTATTGCAATGTCTTTTACTTAAGTGTGTCCCAAATCCGCCTTATTCAAAGCTTTCTGCTACTGCTATAAGGCTATTTCCTCTCAAGACCCATCTTATCTTCAGTCTAAGGTCAAACCTCATGTTCCATCTAGAAACCTAAGATTATCCAAAGCAAAACGGGCTATTATTTCAAAATTTAAAAGAGCTAGAAGAGGAGGCAGCTCCTTTAGCCATCTCACGCCAAAAATCTGGAACTCTCTTCCTGTTGCAATTCAGCAGACTCAATCTGAAACTCTTTTTAGAAAAAAAATTGAAAACCTAACTCTTTGGGTCTGGCTGAGAACTGATTAGCATGATCGGCAACTTTATCCCCCGGAGTCAGAATCCTAGTGCTGGCACTCTTTGTAAGAAGTAGCTATGCGCTCTGTAAGACTTATTAATATTATTATTAATGCGTCATGCTAAAAATTATTGCACTCGGTGTTCTGCAATTTTGCCTAGCACTTCTCTCTGGAAGTGTTGAAAGAATAGTATTGCCACTCCCTCCCTATGTGCAGGCCCAGAGGACCAGTATTTCTGAAGAAACCATTGTGACTTCAGTCACTGCTCGTTCTTAAACATGAGATGTGTCTCCTGGAGTAAATAGATATCCCCCCCAGTCTCTTCTAGCTGACACAAAATTGCTATCCTTTTGGTCGGGTGGTTTAAGCCTCAGACTTTAAGGCTGTTTACTTTAACCTCAATGATAATAAGTGGGAAACAGCCCCAGCCTTCCCATTGAACCCCCGTTGGTTGGCTGAGGGTGAATGGATGAGATATGCTTGCTGGTAAGGGACAAGTGCTGTGTATGATGGCCATGCTATTGGGTGGATAAGCCATGTGGTTGTAAGTATGGTAATCTAAACTTGATGTGTTAACCAAAACCAAGCTCCAGGGTCATGGACGAGGAGCAGATGAGTTGGCCACCATTACGCTCTTAAGAAACTTCTGAGACTTTGACCCATGATCTCCAAGGGGCCCAATCCAGCTTATAGGAGGGTCACTGGTAATGAGAAACTAGACCTAGGAGTGTAAGTTTGTCATCCAACCAAATTCCATGGTATTTTTTTCCTAAGTGAAGAATATAGGCAGTCACCAGGAGGTAGTTATAGTTAGGACCTAGTTTCCATAGGAAAAGCATTTATTTATTGACTTGCCTATAACGTTGCTGTCGTTTGACCAATCTGCATCAGATTTTCTCAGAAAAATGTCAATGTAGGTTTGATGTTTCATGGAAAGTTTGGGGGTGATCCGTGTAGTGGGGACAAAGAAATAGGGGCACGAAATAAGGGTGCGTTTGTAATATTAATTCTCATAGAAGCACGTTGTCAAACCTACAGCCCGAACTGCTGGACAGAATTACACCAAATTTGGCAGAAATGTAGATGTTGTTACGCAGATTGTGCTCTTTGTTATTTGGTGCAAATCCATTCAGTACTTTTTGTGAAATTTAAGCCTAAAACTATAGTGATATCTCTTGCCACGGATATTTTGTGACAGTTTCACAATTAATTGCGAAAGCGCGTGCCAACAGGAAAGCTCTGACTGGCTGGACGCAACCTGAACAGAAAGTTGCAGCCACCATTTCATTGATCGGTAATGGTTCCTGGGGCTGAAAACATTTGTGAAAGCTAACATAAGGGGTCAGCCTGGAGGTAATCTGACCCCATGTTTGAGAAATGGGAGTATTAGTGACAGAAATTATGTGTCCAAAATTGATTTTATTAATTTCTTGTGATATTCATGGTAAAGACACGGCTGCCAGCATGGTCTCCCATGTACCATTGTGGGTACATCGCAAATATCATGACATCATTGTGAATATTGGTGAAAATATTTTTTTTAATATATATATTTGTTAACACTAGCCGGTCACTGTCACACCTCATGTATGCACTCACAAACTCACTCAGACACTTATACACCCAACCACATAACCCCTCACACACTTATACATTCAGTCACATACCCACTCAGATACCTATTCAGGTACTCATGCACCCACTTACAGACCCACTCAGAGACTCATGCACCTATTTAGAGACCCACTCAAAGACTCATGCATACAGTCTCATACCCACTTAGAGACTTTTATACCCTTTCACAGACTCACGTGGGCACTCATGCACCAACTCAGATACTCACGCACCCACTGACAGACCCACTCAGAGACTCATGCACCCATTTACAGACCCACTAACACTCACGTATGTATTCACAGACCCACTGAGACACTCATACACCCTCTTACAGATCTACTCAGACACTCATACACCCACTCACATACCAATACAGTCACTCCCACACTCAGTCACAGATGCTCTCAGAGACTTATGGACTCTGTCACTCACTCAGATATACACACACCCACTCACTCACCCACTCAAGGCTCATGCATCCACTCACAGACCCACCCAGGCACTCACCCTCTTAGTCACAGACCCACTCAGACACTCATGCATGTACCCATTCACTCATCTGCTCAGAGACGTATGCTCTCACTCACAGACCCATTGAGACACTCATACACCCACTCACAGATCCACTCAGACACTCATGCATCCACTTACAGACCCACTCAGACACTCACACACCCAAACATTCACTCACACAGCCACTCATAGACCCACTCAGAGATGTATGCAACCAGTCAGTGTTACGCTTAGACTCATGTACCCACTTATAGTCACACTCAGAGGCCCACGTACCCACTGACAGAACCACTGAGACATTCACACTGCCAGTGATAGACCCACTGAGAGACTTAAGCACTCACTCACAGACCCACTCCAACACTCATGCACCCACTCACTCACCCACTCAGGCACCCACATAGACACTGATGTATCAACTCACAGATCAATCCAGATAGTTATATACTAACTTACAAATGCACAATGGCACTAATGCACCTACTCACACATTGAGTGAGAGACTTATGCAACCAATCGCAACCAATCACAGACCTATTGCGACACTGATGCATCCACTCATAGATGTACTGAGGCAGTCACGCAGTTTGTTACAGAAGCATTGATAGACTGATTCACTGTCTTACAGATTCACTCAAATACTTATACAGTGAATGAGAGACTTACTGATACAGTGATGCATACACTGAAAAGGTTATGCACTGTTATAGAGATATTAAGGGAGTTGTACATGCTATTATTCAGTCATTTAGATAGTATTGTGTTTAGTCTGTTGGTTATAATCCATTTTGCAGTTATAAATTTTGAATGTGGTGGTGGCTATTGAATGTCTGCATTTGCTTTGTCATTTTGTGACGTATTCGCAGTGATGACGGCTACCGATATCATTGCGACGCAGAAAATTGGTTTAAATGATTGCTTTTATACAAACTTCCTACAAAAATATGACTATAAACAGTGCAGTTATAGACCCCTAGTGTCTAAAATACATTAAAATGTGTGCATATATGTGTTTTACAACTCTTAAAAATGGCTCAATTGTCGTGGTTAGCGAAGTCATCACGACTCTCGGCATCATCACGAAAACAGGAAGTAGGGTTCAAACACACTTTTTTTTAAAAGTTACTACAAACATATGTGTACAAACATGTTGTTTAAGTTAGTAATGTACCTATTGCAATAGTTAGAATTCATTTTTTAAGTTATCATTTTTTAATGTGGTGGTGGTCGTTTGCATTTGTTTTGCGATTTTGCGACGTGTTCGCGATCATCGCAAAGTTGCCGTGAATTTAAAAAATCCCCCCAAGAAATCATTTAACAAGAAAATGAACAACATTTTGGGCTCTTAGGTGGCTCTTTGTGTTGAGAGTGTGTATAAGACACCTACGTATAAGACTGTATGCAAAGTTTCAGGTTGCCTAGAAACACCCTGTTCCCTTTGTCTGTGAAGTGAACTCCATCACCTCTATATATTCCATGCATGTCAAAACGCAGATTGTTGTTGTAGATAGAGCCCATGTTATTGTCTCTGAGGAAGGCAGAAAATGTTTTATTAACATGTTTCTTGGCTTTGTCAATCTGTGAACAGAATTGATTTGACTACTTCCATTTCTGTCTTTGGCATGCATTAAAGTGCACCAAGATACTGTGAGGGAAACACCACATCAGTCCTGCAAAGGTTTCCTTCATTGAGATTTCCAGCCCAACCCCAGTCAAAGTGCCTAGGTCATTGCTACCACAGTGCACAATAATGAGGTAAGGAGTTTGGAAATCCACAATGATTTTAACCAAAGCCAACAGCTGATGAAACTTTAACCCTCTCTAGCCAAACCAACTAATCTCCACATTTGGCAAACCCAAGTCTCTGTCAATACCCTTGTTTTTTGCAGCTTCTTTAGCCCAATAGACCTAGCTGTGGACTAAAATCCACACTCTAAGCATTTTGTGGGAAGGAGGAGTAGCACACAGGACAGGACTGCAGCTCAATGTAGAAGTTGATACTATGAAAGACAGTGAAAATGCATGTGTGCAGGTGGTTTGAAAAAAACTCGAAATTTGATTGGATGAAGGGAATATGCAGGCGAATAAAAGTAGGTTGCATTTGGAAATGATTAGTAAATAGATGTTTCTTTGGCTCTGGTAAATAGAAAAATATGTAATAGAGAGTTGGATATGTTTTACAGTATGTGCAGTAAACCACACCTGCTGTAGTTCATTTTGTAACTAGTATGGTCCTTCTGGAATGTGTTATGAACTTGTGACCTACTGGTTCTAGTGCGTTTCTATGGAGAATCTGCAGAGGGTGTATTGGGGAAGGGTGTTAAAGAAACAGGTATTAATTTTTATAAATTAGAGAGGTTTAGGTTCATTGTTTTATAAGATAGGTAAGCTTCCCTAGTGAGGATGTTCCAAGAAAGTGTAGTAAAGTGATAAAAATATAAAAGTATTAAGGGAAGTAGGTTTTCCGACTCCTGTTTTTTTGCAAATGCATTGATATCATCACGATTACATTTCGATTATTGACACAAAGGCATGCATTTTGGGCGACCTCCAAACAAGAGTGAAAGGGTTAATAGGCAGCAACCATTCAGAAATGCAGTTGAAAGACTGAAATATGAAAGCAATGTTTTTATTTGGAGACTTTTGCAGTATCTGGCAATCCAAAGTTCAGAAGGTTGCCATTTATGGTTACTTTGTATGAGAGTGGAGTGCCATTCTTGTGCTAAGTTTTTACAAACACTGAGACGATTGCATCTACCTAATAAGAGAAAAAAAAGCGTTTTTACCAACAAACTTAATCATCTGGTATGTTAATTAGATCTTTTTGAAAGTAAAAACATTGATTAATAAGGTATATAATTATGTCATATTGTAATAAAAGATTTTGAACTATCTATAATATATTTAAAAAAAGAAAGGATTAAATAAAAATCTATAAATCTACTTGTAACTGTTTTATATATCTATTAATAGGTAACTAAGACATAGTTTGTCTCAGGTGCAGATCAGGTCTCTGTCAAGTTACTTTAGAATGTGTTTCCATGAAGGTCAATGTTGCACATGTATTGCTTTACTGCATTCTGGAAGTGGTAGGAAAAATAACTGCACACTAATGGTTAAACCTATATGTAATCTTGTAATATATCACGTCAAAGTGTTATATGTGTACATATAATGTGCTGCTTATAACTAATGTTTTTATTTGAATTCTGGGAACTGTAGCCTTATTTGTTCCATTATAAAAGATGAATACAACACTCAGTTTTGAAAGTGGAAATGATGCACTATAGCTGTATATGAATTATAGATCTGAATTGATCTGTGCATGGAGGTTTATTGGTAGGGCTGTCTTATCACTTAAAACTACTACACAAGGTATACATGTTTCTTAAAGCATATATAACTGAAGAGTAGGCTGTAGCTAGGCCTTAGCGCAGGGAGCTATTCGCTTAAAAAGTAAAAGATGCAGTTTGATGTTTCAGTGAGCTATATGCACTCATAGAAACCTATGTGCCCAATTGTACATCCAGGCTACACCCTGACTTAAATCAGAGATACGTAAGTAGAAAAGCAGACAGACACTGAAACACCTAGTGAGATAGTTAGAGAAGCATTGAAAGATTCAGTCACACAGACAGGCACAACTGATATGTATCTTCAGTCAATAAAGGCAGTTTCTCACACACTTTAATAACCCAATATTCACTAGTACACCCAGGAGGCAATATATGCAGGCCATTACAGACACATTTAGAGAACCACATATCACATAAAGAGAGGCAGAGATTTAGTAATACATTTACATACATATAGAATCACAGCCACAGATAGGAACTGAAACACTCATTCACATGTGTGCTCAACAAGTGACATTTTCATGTTTATTATGCAGACAAGTAGTGCTTGCATTTCAGTCCGGGTATACTTCAGGTTAGGTATGTAGTTTTACCGGTAGAGCTCTCTTATTACTTGAAAGTGCAAAACAAGACGTAAACTGTTCTTGTACCAGATATAAGTGAACACTAAGCTAGGCTGTAACTTGGCCACAGCACAGGGAGCTATTCGCTTAAAAAGCAAAAGATGCAGTTTGATGTTTCAATGAGGTATATGCACTCACTGAAACCTATGTGCCCAATTATACATCCAACCTACACCCAGATTTAAATCCATGATACCTAAGTAGAAAAGCAGACAGACACTGAAACACCTAGTGAGGTTGTTAGAGAAGCATGCAAAGATTCAATCACACAGACAGACACAACTGATATGTATTTTGGGGTAATGAAGGCAGTTTCTTACACACTTACATAACCCAATATTCACTAGTACACCCAGGAGGCAATCTATGCAGGCCCTTACCGACACATTTAGACAATCACATATCACTAAAGAGAGGCAATGATTTAGCAATACATTTACATACACATGGAATCGCACCCCAGATAGGAAATGAAACACTTTATTCAGATATCTGCTAAACAAATTACACTTTCAATATTACCATGCAGACAAGTAGCGCTTGCATTATGTCTCACACCTGGTATACTTGAGCTTCGGCATGTAGTTTTACTGGTAGAGGTGTGTTATCACTTAAAACTGCTAGACAAGGTGTAAACTGTTCTTGTACCAAATTTCAATGAACACTGAGGTAGGCTGTAGGTAGGCCATAGCGCAGGAAGCTATCTGAAGTAAAAGTAAAAGATGCACTTGGATGTTTTAGTGAGTTATATGCACTCATATAAACATATGTGCCTAATTATATATCCAGCCTACACCCAGACTTAAATCTGAGATAACTAAGAAGAAAACCAGACAGACACTGAAACACCTAGTGAGGTAGTTAGAGAAGCACACAAAGATTCACTCACACAGACAGGAACAACTGATATGTATCTTCAGTTAATAAAGGCATTTTCTCACACACTTCAATAACCCAATATTCACTAGTACACCCAGAAGGAAATCTATGCAGGCCGCTACAGACACATTTAGAGAACCACACATCACATAAACAGAGGCAGAAATTTAGTAATACACTTACATACATATGAAATCACAGCCCCACATAGGAACTAAAAAACCCATTCACATGTGTGCTAAACAAGTGACACTTTCAAGTTTATCATGCAGACAAGGAGTGCTTGCATTATGTCTCAGGCCAGGTATCCTTCAGGTTAGCTATGTAGTTTTACTGGTAGACCTCTCTTATCACTTAAAAGTGCTACACAAGGCATAAACTGTTCTTGTACCAGATATAGGTGAACACTAAGGTAGGCAGTAGATAGGCCATAGTGCAGGGAGCTATTTACTTAAAAAGTAAAAGATGCACTTTGAAGTTTCAGTGAGCTATGTGCACTCATAGAAACCTATGTGCCTAATTAGACATCCAGCCTACACCCAGGCTTAAATCTGAGGTACCTATGTAGAAAAGCAGACACAGGCACTGAAACACCCAGTGATGTATTTAAAGAAGCATGCAAAGATTCATTCACACATTCAGGCACAACTTATATGTATATTGGGGTCATGAAGGCAGTTTCTTACATGCTTACATAACCCAATATTCACTAGTACACCCTGGAGGCAATCTATGCAGTTATACCAAAAAAGAAAGGGAGTTACCCTGATCCTAAGAAAAGGGACGGGGTAGCAAAGTAGGAAAACACAAAAGTCCCTATTCAATGGTCAATATTTTGGGCAAAAATCTCTGCATCTAAGAGCATGCCTCAATATGGATCATATGCAATAGCAGGTGTCAACATTCAACATAACTATATAATGAATATCACAAAATGTTTCAGTGTGCAGTAGATTATTAAAAAATAAAAAATGAAGAAATTAGAGTGAGGAGGTAATCACTATATAAGTAAAAATTTATTTAAAAACATATGTGCAAAATAAGGGGAGACAGTACAATTTTCACAAGATTAAAAACATCTTCTCGTTAGAGAAATGTGATGGTTTGCGACCATCAGACGGCGCCGACCAACCCAACATGGCCACCGCCGCCGAGAAAGCCGGAAGTGCGGTTAGCGGTCTAGTGGATGATCAGGGACGGGCGGACATGGCCGTTGAAAAAGACGGCTGGCGTCTGAAAGAGGGGAGAGGTGTTTTGGAGTGGTTTGCGGGAGAGGAGGACGCCACACGATCCGAAGCAGAAGAAGACCGGAGAGCGAGGAACACGAGCAACGAGAAGGAGGACGTCGACTTCGCCTACCCAGGAGGAACAACGCGGGATCTGCACACCGGCTGGCTGGAGGAAGAAAAAGAGCACGACCGCTCAAGGAGCACTGCCCTCGGGACCACTGTTCTCCCCAACGGCGAGGAGGCTGGGTCTCCCATCACCACGGCCCAGGAGGGTCGTGGGAGCAGGCAAGTGCTGGGTGCATGCTCGGGGCTAGTTAAGGGGCTGTGGGCACGCTTAAAGGGGCACCAGTGAACAAGCACGATTGTTCCCTGCGCACGAGACACAGCACACACGTTAGGTTTGGGTGACGGTGCACGTTTTCCCTTCCCAGTGATTTAAACTTACGAAAGAGAACAGTAGCCTGAGCCCTCTTTTCTTTGTTTTTACTTTCCGGGTCAACGCTCGCCTGACTCTAAGAAGAAGCCGGGACCGGAGTGTCAAGGAAGCCTTCAGTGATAGACCCTACAAACGACAATTCGTCTTTCTTCTGTTCACGTTATAAAAGGACTGTGCTATTTGTGACAACAACTTATCTCATAGTAATAAAGAAACAAAGAATAAACCACTTTAGCGTTGTAGTGAATACCTACCGGGGGACAAGAAGACCGTTTAGGGGTATCGCGACCACAGTGGTGTCAGAAGTGGGATTTCGCTGTCTGGGAAAAGACAGAACCCCATCATGGAAGCGATTATTACCCAATTAGCAGAAGGGCAATGCCATCTACAGCTGGTCTTCGAACAGCAAACCAAACAAGCACAAAAGGAAAGAGAAGCTCTACAGGCAGCTCTGAAAGACCGAGCAGCTCTCCTGACTACAAATCAAAATGTCCAAGATACCGCTGTTTTACGCCTTACAGATGCCATTTCCAGTGCGCGGGTACATCCCAATGTACCAGGGTCAGTACTCCAGAAGTTCCAGCAAGGGGATGACCCGGATTATTTCTTTGTCAATTTTGAGAGGGTAGCCTCCACAGCCACATGGCCACCAGAATGGTGGGGACAGTACATTGCGCCATTGTTGTCAGGAGAATTACAGGCCGCCAATCCGGCAGGTGTCACTAGTTATGCTGACATAAAAAAGGCCATTCTTGAACGTTTAGGCTGTGACCAGGAATACTATTGTTCCTGTTTCAGAAAAGAAAAATGGACTGTGGGTGACAACCCTAGGGCCTTGTACTATCAGATAAGGGACTTGGGAAATCGCTGGTTACAACCTACCACCTCCTCCGTGGATGACCTTACAGAGAAAGTGTATTTAGAGCAATACTTGGAGGCACTACCATTCAATACAAGGGCGTGGATTAAACAACATCCCAACCTGTCCATTACGGTAGCGGTGGATTTGGCTTGTGCATACCACCGATCTCCTGAGTTCAAAGCCCCTTCCCATAAACTGCCGACGGGACCTCCAAGGATGCCAAACAAACGCACCACAACCCCCATAGAACAGAGAGGACAAGCCTTCCCACGACCCCAACCCCGACCACCCATGTCAAGTCCCGCTCTACCAGGACCACAGTGTTTCCACTGCACGGAGTGGGGACACATAGCCCGACATTGCCCTTCACGCCTTCCCCCTCAGGAGCCAATGGAGGTGGGGTACACCCGAGGGAGGGTATTGGTGACAGGAAAACCCCCAGAAAGGTATAGAAAACAAATATATGTAAATGGGAAGCTGGTTCTAGCCTTTCTAGACACAGGGTGTCATCACACAGTAGTCGACCGGGCTCTAATACGTGATTCTCAAATAGTGGAAGATGAATGCATACAGGTGACATGTGTTCATGGAGAAAAGAAGTTATACCCTTTGGCTGAGGTCTTGTTGGATATAGAGGGGGAGTCCCAGTTGAGGAAGGTGGGGGTGATACCTGACCTTCCTGAGGCAGTCCTGTTGGGAACAGACCTCCCCAGGTTTCATAAATACTTACAGGCCTATACTTCCTCCCCTCCTCCAGTGGTCTGGTTGAATAGTGCCCCTTTCTATGGTGAAGAGATAAAGGAAACGACTCAAAGTACAAAAAACTTGTAGAGAAAAAAGGAAAGAACGAGCCATGTATCTACAGTCTGAGCCAGTCTTATCCACTCATATCTTTACCTCACCAGAGACATCGCAAGAAGCGGGACAGAGCTTTCGGGCCTCCCAAAGAGATGACACTACGCTACAAAATGCATGGAACCAGGTTCAGGAAGACCAACCGGATAAGGTAGGCCCCTTCTTTTGTGTTAAAAAGGGACTTTTGTACAGGATTTCGCATGGGGGGGTAAGAGGAAAGAACAGTTATTAGTTCCACGATCTTACAGAGAACAGGTATTGTCCTTGGCCCATAGCCAGACTGGGGGTGGGCATTATGGCAAGGAACATGCCCTAAAATATCTACTGCCAAGGTTCTATTGGCCAGGGGTGTACCAGGAAGTAGCCAGATATTGTGCTACCTGTTCCCGTTGTCAATTGGTCAACGCACCGGTTATCCCCAAAGTGCCGCTTCAGCCCCTTCCCATCATAGATATCCCCTTTAAAAGAGTAGGGATGGACCTGGTGGGACCCCTAATTCCCTCTGCCCGGGGCCATCAGTACATCTTAGTACTAGTCGATTACGCTACCAGATATCCAGAGGCCATACCCTTATCCTCCACCACTACCACAGCCGTTGCCCATGCCATGGTTACCTTCTTTTCTCGGGTGGGGTTTCCTCATGAATTATTAACAGATCAGGGAACCCCATTTATGTCCCGATTAATGAAGCAAGTATGTGCCATTCTAAAAGTAAAGCAGATACGCACGTCAGTCTACCATCCCCAAACAGATGGGTTGGTAGAACGATACAACCGCACGATCAAGACCATCTTAAGGAAAAGCATAGACAAGGCAGGGAGGGATTGGGACAGACAACTACCCCTTGTCATGTTTGCTATCAGGACACATGAACAGAAGTCAACAGGCTTTTCGCCCTTTGAACTCCTGTTCGGGAGACGACCCAGAACACTCCTGGACATAGCCATAGAGAAATGGACGGAGGAAGAGGATGAGGGCAAACCCCTACTCCAGTATTCCGCCTCCTTGAAGGATACCTTGTCTTCCTGTGGGAGGAGGTCCATGTTAATATGGAAAGTGCTCAGAACAGACAAAAACAACAGTATGACGTCACACTAGCCTCAGGGAATTCAATACTGGGGATCAGGTACTTATCCTTTTACCTAGCTCCGAGAAAAAGCTCTTAGCTACATGGCAAGGTCCCTACAAGATACTAAGTAGAGTAACCCCTGTAACATACAGAGTAGACGTACCACACAAAAAGAATGAGGGTCAGATATATCACGTAAATCTCCTTAAGGCTTGGGAGGGACCTGTTCCAGTAATCTCAACCCCAGACACCTCCATACACCACATAACCGTAGACAAACCTATGGAAGTATCCTAGGTCCCTCAAGGACGTAAAGAAGAGACCCCCATCCAGGTAGGACCACAAGTGACGGAAAAACAAAGACAGCAAATGTTGGATCTTTGTGAGAAATATGCCGCTGTCTTATCAGGGAACCCTGGCCAGACCACTTTAGTGGAACACGACATCATTACAAAGACAGCCCAACCAGTTAAATTAAAGCCATATCGTATTCCCGAGGCTAGGAGACAGGCAGTAGACCAGGAGATACAAGCAATGTTGGAAGCCGACATAATTGAACCTTCTCATAGTGCTTGGTCGTCTCCAGTTGTTCTTGTACCTAAACCTGATGGCAGCATTAGATTCTGCATAGATTTCCGCCGGGTGAATTCTGTGTCAAAATTCGATGCCTACCCTATGCCAAGGGTGGACGAATTAATTGAGCGGTTAGGGGAAGCCAGAGTAATGTCAACCATAGACTTAACTAAAGGCTATTGGCAGATTCCATTGACCTCATCAGCCAAGGAGAAAACAGCCTTTTCAACACCCTCGGGCCTGTACCAATTTAAAGTTCTGCCCTTTGGCCTCCATGGGGCCCCCGCTACTTTTCAGCGACTGATGGATGCTATATTGGCACTGCATCACAAATTTGCGGTCGACTATCTAGATGACATTGTCGTGTATAGCCCTGATTGGAAGACACACCTAGTACATCTAGAAGCAGTTTTAAAAACCCTAGAACAAGCAGGCCTCACTCTCAATCCTAAGAAGACTACTTTCGGAACCCAACATATAGAGTATTTAGGATACAATATCAGGGGAGGGTGCACAAGACCACAGATCAGCAAAATAGAAGCCATCTCCAACATTCCCCGACCCTCCTGTAAGAAAGATGTCCGTTCCTTCCTCGGGTTGGTTGGATATTATAGGAGATTCATACCACATTTCTCTGAAATTGCCAGTCCCCTCACTGATTTACTCACAAAAACACACGCAGGAAAACACCTTCCTTGGATGGCTCCCCAAGAAGAAAGCTTCCAAAGGCTAAAAAGGTCTCTGTGTACCTCCACTGTACTTACCTGTCCTGATTTTAAAAAGACATTCGTCCTCCAAACCGATGCCTCAGGAAGAGGCCTTGGGGCCGTACTATCCCAACCAGATGACTCCGGAGACTTACACCCCATCCTGTACCTCAGTAGAAAATTGTTTCCCAGAGAAACTAGATATGCTACGATTGAGAAGGAGTGCCTTGCGCTCAAATGGGCCATGGAAGCTCTACAATATTATCTTTTGGGGCGTTCCTTTCTTTTATTGACCGATCATGCTCCTCTTACATGGCTGTCACTACATAAGGACTCTAACCCTAAAGTCTTACGGTGGTTTCTTGCATTACAGCCCTTCACCTTTGAAGCCATACATGTACCAGGAAAGCTCCAAACAAATGTGGACTATCTCTCCAGATTTCCAGTCCTCGAATGGCCCGACCGTCCATTCCGAAGGGGAAGGCAATGTGATGGTTTGCGACCATCAGACGGCGCCGACCAACCAAACATGGCCGCCGCGAAAGCCGGAAGTGCGGTTAGCGGTCTAGTGGATGAACAGGGACGGGCGGACATGGCCGTTGAAAAAGACGGCTGGCGTCCGAAAGAGGGGAGAGGTGTTTAGAAGTGGTTTGGGGGAGAGGAGGACGCTACACGATCCGAAGCGGAAGAAGACCGGAGAGCGAGGAACACGAGCGACGAGAAGGAGGACGTCGACTTCGCCTACCCAGGAGGAACAACGCGGGATCTGCACACCAGCTGGCTGGAGGAAGAAAAAGAGCACGACCGCTCAAGGAGCACTGCCCTCAGGACCACTGTTCTCCCCAACAGCGAGGAGGCTGGGTCTCCCATCACCACGGCCCAGGAGGGTCGTGGGAGCAGGCAAGTGCTGGGTGCATGCTCGGGGCTAGTTAAGGGGCTGTGGGCACGCTTAAAGGGGCACCAGTGAATGAGCACGATTGTTCCCTGCGCACGAGACACAGCACACACGTTAGGTTCGGGTGACGGTGCACGTTTTCCCTTCCCCATGATTTAAACTTACGAAAGAGAACAGTAGCCTGAGCCCTCTTTTCTTTGTTTTTACTTTCCGGGTCAACGCTCGCCTGACTCTAAGAAGAAGCCGGGACCGGAGTGTCAAGGAAGCCTTCAGTGATAGACCCTACAAACGACAATTCGTCTTTCTTCTGTTCACGTTATAAAAGGACTGTGCTATTTGTGACAACAACTTATCTCATAGTAATAAAGAAACAAAGAATAAACCACTTTAGCGTTGTAGTGAATACCTACCCGAAGGGGGGACAAGAAGACCGTTTAGGGGTATCGCAACCACAAGAAGTTACAATACATCTGTTGTAAATATATTTAATTACACCATCAAATTGAAGAAAACTTAAAAAGAGTCAACGCAGCGTTTCGGTGAAATGTAATTCCTTCACCTTCTTCAGGACAAGTTTTCATAAAAATCTATTGGGATTCAAAAAGACTTTAAGATCAAGTCTTCACTCAGACTTAAGAGAATCGGATTCTTAATGATGGAAGGAAAAACTCATCCAAGAAAGATAAAAACCTAAATATTGGTACATATTCTTTTTTATTTGTTCGATGGAGCCACCAGCAGGTTTAATTCGAGGCTATTTGAGGATGAAAGCCTAAACACAAATTAAAACTAAACTGCATCTAGCTAGTCAAATGCACCAAGAATTTCAGCTTTGTATTCAAAATAATGGCGTTTTCAAGATTGGCGATACTTTTCAGACGCTTGGAATACGAATTGGTGCTGGCAGATATAAAATGAGAATCATTAAAACAACGAGCGGCCTCCCTGCTCCAAACGAACACTTCCGGGTCAGTATCGCCAATCTTGAAAACGCCGATATTTTGAATACAAAGCTGAAATTCTAGGTGCATTTGACTAGCTAGATGCAGTCTAGTTTTAAATTGTGTTTAGGCTTTGATCCTCAAATAGCCTCGAATTATACCTGCTGGTGGCTCCATCGAACAAATAGAAAAGAATATGTACCAATATTAAGGTTTTTATCTTTCTTGGATGAGTTTTTCCTTCCGTCATTAAGAATCCGATTCTCTTAAGTCTGAGTGAAGACTTGATCTTAAAGTCTTTTTGAATCCCAATAGATTTTTATGAAAACTTGTCCTGAAGAAGGTGAAGGAATTACATTTCACCAAAACGCTGCGTCAACTCTTTTTAAGTTTTCTTCAATTTGATGGTGTAATTAAGAATATTTACAACAGATGTATTGTAACTTCTCTAACGAGAAGATGTTTTTAATCTTGTGAAAATTGTACTGTCTCCCCTTATTTTGCACATATGTTTTTAAATACATTTTTACTTATATAGTGATTACCTCCTCACTCTAATTTCTTTATTTTTTATTTTTTAATAATCTACTGCACACTGAAACATTTTGTGATATTCATTATATAGTTATGTTGAATGTTGACACCTGCTATATCATATGATCCATATTGAGGCATGCTCTTAGATGCAGAGATTTTTGCCCAAAATATTGACCTTTGAATAGGGACTTTTGTGTTTTCCGGCAATCTATGCAGGCCATTACAGACACATTTAGACAATCACATATCACATAAAGAGAGTAGGTGATTTAGTAATACATTTACATACCAATGGAATCACAGCCCCAGATAGGAACTGAAACACTTATTTAGATATCTGCTAAACAAATGAGACATTCAACTTTACCATGCAGACAAGTTGCGCTTGCATTATGTTTCACACCTGGTATATTTGAGCTTGGGCATGTAGTTTTACTGGTAGAGTTGTCTTATCACTTAAAACTGTGAGAAAAGGTGTAAACTGTTCTTGTACCACATTTAAATGAACACTGAGGTAGGCTGTAGGTAGACCATAGCGCAGGGAGCTATTCGCTTAAAAAGTAAAAGATGCACTTGGATGCTTCAGTGAGTTATTTGCACTCATATAAATATATGTACCTAATTATACATCCATCCTACACCCAGACTTAAATTCGAGATACCTAAGTAGAAAACCAGCCAGACACTGAAACACCTAGTGAAGTAGTTAGAGAAGAACACAGAGATTCACTCACACAGACAGCGACAAATTATATGCATCTTCTGGTAATAAAGGCAGTTTCTTACACACTTACATAACCTAATATTCACTAGTACATCCAGAAGGCAATCTGTGCAGGTCCTTACAGACACATTTAGACAATCACATATCACATAAAGAGAGGCAGTGATTTAGTAATACATTTACATACACATGCAATCACAGCCCCAGATAGGAAATGAAACACTTATTCAGATATCTGCTAAACAAATGCCACTTTCAAGATTACCATGCAGACAAGTAGCCCTTGCATTACGTCTCACACCTGGTATACTTGAGCTTGGACATGTAGTTTTACTGGTAGAGGTGTGTTATCACTTGAAACTGCTAGACAATCTTTAAACTGTTCTTGTACCAAATTTCAATGAACACTGAGGTAGGCTGTAGGCAGGCCATAGCGCAGGAAGCTATCTGATTAAAAAGTAAAAGATGCACTTGGATGTTTTAGTGAGTTATATGCACTCATATAAACATATGTGCCTAGTTATATATCGAGCCTACACGCAGACTTAAATCTGAGATACCTAAGTAGTAAACCAGACATACACTTAAATGCCTAGTGAGGTAGTTAGAGAAGCACACAAAGATTCACTCACACAGACAGGAACAACTGATATGTATCTTCAGTTAATAAAGGCATTTTCTCACACAATTCAATAACCCAATATTCACTAGTACACCCAGAAGGCAATCTAAGCAGGCCGCTACAGACACATTTAGAGAACCACACATCACATAAACAGAGGCAGAAATTTAGTAATACATTTACATACATATGAAATAACACCCCCACAGAGGAACTAAAACACTCATTCACATGTGTGCTAAACAAGTGACACTTTCAAGTTTATCATGCAGACAAGGAGTGCTTGCAATATGTCTCAGGCCAGGTATACTTCAGGTTAGCTATGTAGTTTTACTGGTAGACCTCTCTTATCACTTAAAAGTGCTACACAAGGCATAAACTGTTCTTGTACCAGATATAAGTGAACACTAAGGTAGACAGTAGATAGGCCATAGTGCAGGGAGCTATTTACTTAAAAAGTAAAAGATGCACTGTGAAGTTTCAGTGAGCTATGTGCACTCATAGAAACCTATGTGCCTAATTAGACATCCAGCCTACACCAAGGCTTAAATCTGAGGTACCTACGTAGAAAAGCAGACACAGGCACTGAAACACCCAGTGATGTATTTAAAGAAGCATGCAAAGATTCATTCACACATTCAGGCACAACTTATATGTATATTGGGGTCATGAAGGCAGTTTCTTACACGCTTACATAACCCAATATTCACTAGTACACCCTGGAGGAAATATATGCAGTTATACCAAAAAAGAAAGGGAGTTACCCTGATTCTAAGAAAAGGGACGGGGTAGCAAAGTCGGAAAACACAAAAGTCCCTATTCAAAGGTCAATATTTTGGGCAAAAATCTCTGCATCTAAGAGCATGCCTCAATATGGATCATATGCAATAGCAGGTGTCAACATTCAACATAACTATATAATGAATATCACAAAATGTTTCAGTGTGCAGTAGATTATTAAAAATAAAAAATAAAGAAATTAGAGTGAGGAGGTAATCACTATATAAGTAAAAATTTATTTAAAAACATATGTGCAAACTAAGGGGAGACAGTACAATTTTCACAAGATTAAAAACATCTTCTCGTTAGAGAAGTTACAATACATCTGTTGTAAATATATTTAATTACACCATCAAATTGAAGAAAACTTAAAAGAAGTCAACGCAGCGTTTTGGTGAAATGTAATTCCTTCACCTTCTTCAGGACAAGTTTTCATAAAAATCTATTGAGATTCAAAAAGACTTTAAGATCAAGTCTTCACTCAGACTTAAGAGAATCAGATTCTTAATGACGGAAGGAAAAACTCATCCAAGAAAGATAAAAACTTTAATATTGGTACATATTCTTTTCTATTTGTTCGATGGAGCCACCAGCAGGTTTAATTCGAGGCTATTTGAGGATGAAAGCCTAAACACAAATTAAAACTAGACTGCATCTAGCTAGTCAAATGCACCAAGAATTTCAGCTTTGTATTCAAAATAACGGCGTTTTCAAGATTGGCGATACTTTTCAGACGCTTGGAATACGAATTGGTGCTGGCAGATATAAAATGAGAATCATTAAAACAACGAGCGGCCTCCCTGCTCCATACGAACACTTCCGGGTCAGTATCGCCAATCTTGAAAACGCCGATATTTTGAATACAAAGCTGAAATTCTTGGTGCATTTGACTAGCTAGATGCAGTCTAGTTTTAATTTGTGTTTAGGCTTTCATCCTCAAATAGCCTCGAATTAAACCTGCTGGTGGCTCCATCGAACAAATAGAAAATAATATGAACCAATATTAAGGTTTTTATCTTTCTTGGATGAGTTTTTCCTTCCGTCATTAAGAATCCGATTCTCTTAAGTCTGAGTGAAGACTTGATCTTAAAGTCTTTTGGAATCCCAATAGATTTTTATGAAAACTTGTCCTGAAGAAGGTGTAGGAATTACATTTCACCGAAACGCTGCGTTGACTCTTTTTAAGTTTTCTTCAATTTGATGGTGTAATTAAATATATTTACAACAGATGTATTGTAACTTCTCTAACGAGAAGATGTTTTTAATCTTGTGAAAATTGTACTGTCTCCCCTTATTTTGCACATATGTTTTTAAATAAATTTTTACTTATATAGTGATTACCTCCTCACTCTAATTTCTTTATTTTTTATTTTTTAATACTCTACTGCACACTGAAACATTTTGTGATATTCATTATATAGTTATGTTGAATGTTGACACCTGCTATAGCATATGATCCATATTGAGGCATGCTCTTAGATGCGGAGATTTTTGCCCAAAATATTGACCTTTGAATAGGGACTTTTGTGTTTTCCGGCAATCTATGCAGGCCATTACAGACACATTTAGACAATCACATATCACATAAAGAGACTAGGTGATTTAGTAATACATTTACATACCAATGGAATCACAGCCCCAGATAGGAACTGAAACACTTATTTAGATATCTGCTAAACAAATGAGACATTCAAGTTTATCATGCAGACAAGTTGCGCTTGCATTATGTTTCACACCTGGTATATTTGAGCTTGGGCATGTAGTTTTACAGGTAGAGCTGTCTTATCACTTAAAACTGTGAGAAAAGGTGTAAACTGTTCTCGTACCACATTTAAATGAACACTGAGGTAGGCTGTAGGTAGACCATAGCGCAGGGAGCTATTCGCTTAAAAGGTAAAAGATGCACTTGGATGCTTCAGTGAGTTATTTGCACTCACATAAATATATATCCCTAATTATGCATCCATCCTACACTCAGACTTAAATTCGAGATACCTAAGTAGAAAACCAGTCAGACACTGAAACACCTAGTGAAGTAGTTAGAGAAGAACACAGATATTCACTCACACAGACAGCCACAAATTATATGCATCTTCTGGTAATAAAGGCAGTTTCTTGCACACTTACATAACCCAATATTCACTAGTACATTTGTATTTATTTATTAACTGTTCAATTAATTTAAATCATTACAGTAAAAGCAATCAGCATAAAAAGCTAAAACCATAATCTAAAAACATCTGTTTATCTTACGTAAAATTGTGCGCCCCGCCCCTGTGCCACCATGATCGTCCATCCCCGGAGGTTATAGTCTGTGCCATACGGCCTTACGCGCTTTCGTGAAGTCCCCTATGAGCCTCGCTGGGTAAACAGCAGTACGGGATGACGGACGTCGCCTCTTTCATTCCTATTAGCCCTCGCTGATGTTAGAGTTGTCATTGAACTGGCGGTCTCGGGATGTTTAGGACCGCTAAGCTTACTTCCACTGGATTTGTAGAGCCCTTCGCCTGCGTTTTGTTACTTTCGTTGGCAGCTTTTATGGCAGTCCTGATCTGATGGATGAATTTTGCCAGTCTTGCTAGTGTCGTTGTGTCGGTGGTGGATAGGCACAAAGCTGACGCTTCACTGCAGGTCTCTATTCCGTTCGTATTGCAGATTGGGTGCAGGAGTCGCCAGCGGTCATTGTTAAGGTGCGGGCAGCAGCAGAGGAGATGCAGCCAAGATTCCCTCGTATAGGGGTATAGTCTGCAGTTTGTTGATTCCCCCTTGCGCGCCCTTGCGGGGTTGAAGTCGGCAATACCTAGTGTAATTAGCCTCATGTAGACTATTTTGTTTCGGGCCGATGGAGTGAGGGCCTCACTTAGGTAAGGTTGTGATTTGCCTACTTTATAGGAGTTATTCATGGGATCTATGTGGGCGCTTAAGCGGAGAGTTTTAATGTCCAGATCATAGGAGGTTTCGCGCACTTGCTGGTTTATAGATCTTTTCCAAGCATTCAGAGGGATGTCCAGCCGTGGTATGCTGTCTTCCTTGATCTTCAGTGCTTTAAGCGCTTTTCCTAGGCAAATGTGCCAGTCTGAGCCTGACCCCTCAAAGATTATTCGCAGATGATGTTTCAGGCAATGGGCCGGGGCCCTCAATGTACTTAAATACGATTTTATGATCTCCCCCTGGCATATCAGATCTGGCCTTGCTAAGCCTAGCTCCAGTCTTAGCCTTGCGTTCCTGGCTGACCTTGGAATATGGAGCACAGCTTTATATGCCTTTACTTGGGCTGAGTTAAGGGCGGTATCCAATAGCCCGGGGAAGGCTAGGTGGCCGTAGCTAATGGGTGGTAATACTTTGGCGTTCAGGACCGTTAGAATTGGGCCAGCTGTCGGGCTGATCAGATGATTGCTTAGTTGTTTTAATAGATGTCTGACCTTGCTGGCCTTGGAGCTCAGTTGTTTCAGATGGGCCTTCTCCTTGGCCCGCTCCGTCAGCCAAACTCCTAGATAATTGTATGCATCCACTGTGTTGATTTGTAGATTGCCCATTAGCCATTGTGTGTTCTTCTTCCGATGGTATGTCCCAAAAATGACCACCTTGGTCTTTCCTTGATTAATTGTCAAGTTGTTAGTGTTGTTGAAACAGTTTAATGCATTTAGGGCTCTTTGTAGACCCACCCTTGTATGATCCAATATGGCTGTGTCGTTGGCGTATTGTAGCCCCGGCAACCTCACGCTTCCAAGTCTGGGAACTACTAGACTAGCTCCTTTTAGGGCCTCCCCCAGGTCTGCTGTGTATAGATTAAACAGGATGGGGGCCAGCATGCATCCTTGCTTCAACCCATTCTCCGTGTGTATTTTAGGGGACACTGTGCGGCCGCTGGTTTTAACCCGCACCCAGGTATCTTCGTAGAGTGATCTGATGGCCTTCAACAGGTTAGACGGAATACCCCAGTTTTCTAACTTCCACCATAGTCGTTTACGGACCACTTTATCGAAGGCCGTGCTATAGTCAACGAAACAGCAGAAAAGTGGTGGATGATTCTTCAGGGTTGCATGAGATGATAGATAAGTCAATGCCAGTACGTTGTCCAAAGTTGATGATTGTGACCTAAAGCCGGTCTGGTAGAAGGGTATTATGCTTTTCTCTTCGGCCCACTTCTCCAAATCCTTCAGTAGTAGGCGGGCATATGCCTTAGCTTCCTGGTCAAGCAGGGCTATAAGCCTGTAGTTAGATGGCTTAAGTTGATCCCCTTTTTTGAAGATCAGTACCAGTATTGAGCCCTTCCAAGAATCGGGGGTTGTAGCTGACAAGAAGGTGTAGTTGTAGAGCGGAGTTAGAATTGCTGCCCAGAAATCGGATGCCAATTTGAAGACCGGAGCTGGGATCCCGTTGGGCCCTGGCGCCCCGTTGTTCTTCATATTTTGAATAGTCTTAATGACCATTTGCGGGTTTGTCCATGCAGCTCGCATACTGTGAGCTGCCACCTGGGATCTAACTACCATTGGTGAGTTGCTAGTGCTAAGAGTCATGTCGCCTGGCTTTGCACTGGCTAGCCCGGCTCATCCTTCTCCACGGCTGGTCCCCTCTGTGCTGGCCATGGTAGTGGGTGTGATTACATATAGCTGCGTCACATAAATCATCCAGTCTTTTTCGGCTACGCTATTTTCTCTCGGGGCCCCTCGACTGCTCAGCTGGTTGATGTGTCTCCATAGTCCTGCAAGATTCTTTTGCTTAAGCAGGGCGAAAACTCTGAGCCATTCCCTTTCTATGTTGGCTTTTTTGTGTTCCCATATTTTTTCCTTAGGGCTGCCCTCAATGAAGCCACAGTTGGGCCCTCTGATTGTTCGCCCCCTCTTTTCTTTGTTGCGAGCGCCTTACGCAGGAGCCGTTTGCTGTCTCGTATGCCTTTGTTTGACCAGATGCTTCCAGATCTTGTTTGCCCTTTGGCCCTGGTGCAATGGGAATGGGGGTTCCCGAACTTTGCTAGTAATTCCTCAGCAATGTTCTCCCAACCTTTATGGGGGACATGTAGGGGACGGACATCCTTCATTTCTTTGTTCCATCCATGTTTGGAGAGTGTTCTCTATCCTGTCGGACCATTTTATTCTCCTCAGGACGATGTGTCTTTCATCCCCTAATGATTCACCAATAGCTTGGAAGCTGTTGGCTGACGGGACTTCCAGCTGGAACACCGCTCTCAGTGGCCTGTGATCACTGTCCGTCCGCTCTTCAACTACAAAATCTTTTAATCTGGCCGCCATCCCTTCGCTGGCCATGATGTAGTCGATCCTTGATGAATCCCGGAAAGTGGGTAAGGGCTCCCATGTATTTGAGCGGGCTTTTTTCCATGTGTAGGTTGAGGTCAATTTATGATTATTCAGGAGATCTTGGAGGGGTGCTACCCTTTCTTGTCCCTGAAGGGAGGAGTCAGCTTTGTCGAGGTCCTTCAGATTGAAGTCCCCGGCTAAAATGACCTGGTGTGATGGATGCTTGAATACTAGGTCGTCTATTTTCCGTGTTAGTGTCCCCAATTGATTTTCCGAGGTGGTCTGCGTGGGATTAATATAACAGTTTATTATCAACAGGTGCATCGGTTGTAAGTTCTGGACAAGGCCTCCAATCTGTAGGGCTTGCAGCCCCGGTAGGTTCAAGTTGATGTCTTCGAGGGCGCATTCGTGTTTGATAAAAACTGATAATCCACCCGCCGGTCTGCCAGAGAGGTTCCTTTTTGTAGCTGGAACGAAGTGCTCATGGAACCCAGCCAGTGGGGTACTGGACAGCGCCCATGTCTCTTGGAAGCAGAGTATGTCCCCGGTTTCCAGGAACTGCTTCAGGTTTTCATTTCGGTTGATTTTGCCAATCCCTGCTATATTCCAAGAAATTATGGTGAATTGCTGCTTGCTGGAGACTCCTCTCCCGTCCACTCCCCTGCTGGGCAGGCGTTCTCGGCTGTTAGGAATGTTGCGCCAACCTTCCTGGTAATCCGGTGTGGCCAGGGGTGGGGGAGGCTACATGAATATCACAATGGTTATTTCTGCATAAGATCTTAATGCCCGTTAAGTCCCTAGGGCCCAACTGACTGCCGCCCCGGGAGCCTGCACTGTTTGTTCCATGCAGGACCGACCAGGGTGTCTTGCCATGGTTGATTGATGCTAAGACGTATGGATATTTTGAGTGCGGCACCAGCTGGACGTCTATGCCCCACTCGGCGAGTTGTGTGGAGTTATTCAAGATGGCTTGTTGAGCTTCTTTGTACTTCAGGCCTACCACTGTTGAATCGCCATGTGTATCCCCCTTCATGCTCCGAAATTTCACCCATTCTACCTCCCCTGATTCACTAGTACATCCAGGAGGCAATCTGTGCAGGTCCTTACAGACACATTTAGACAATCACATATCACATAAAGAGAGGCAGTGATTTAGTAATACATTTACATACATATGCAATCACAGCCCCAGATAGGAAATGAAACACTTATTCAGATATCTGCTAAACAAATGACACTTTCAAGATTACCATGCAGACAAGTAGCCCTTGCATTACGTCTCACACCTGGTATACTTGAGCTTGGACATGTAGTTTTACTGGTAGAGGTGTGTTATCACTTGAAACTGCTAGACAATCTTTAAACTGTTCTTGGACCAAATTTCAATCAACACTGAGGTAGGCTGTAGGTAGGCCATAGTGCAGGAAGCTATCTGATTAAAAAGTAAAAGATGCACTTGGATGTTTTAGTGAGTTATATGCACTCATATAAACATATGTGCCTAGTTATATATCTAGCCTACACGCAGACTTAAATCTGAGATACCTAAGTAGCAAACCAGACAGGCACTTAAATGCCTAGTGAGGTAGTTAGAGAAGCACACAAAGATTCACTCACACAGACAGGAACAACTGATATGTATCTTCAGTTAATAAAGGCATTTTCTCACACACTTCAATAACCCAATATTCACTAGTACACCCAGAAGGAAATCTATGCAGGCCGCTACAGACACATTTAGAGAACCACACATCACATAAACAGAGGCAGAAATTTAGTAATACATTTAGATACATATGAAATAACACCCCCACATAGGAGCTAAAACACTCATTCACATGTGTGCTAAACAACTGACACTTTCAAGTTTATCATGCAGACAAGGAGTGCTTGCATTATGTCTCAGGCCAGGTATCCTTCAGGTTAGCTATGTAGTTTTACTGGTAGACCTCTCTTATCACTTAAAAGTGCTACACAAGGCATAAACTGTTCTTGTACCAGATATAAGTGAACACTAAGGTAGGCAGTAGATAGGCCATAGTGCAGGGAGCTATTTACTTAAAAAGTAAAAGATGCACTTTGAAGTTTCAGTGAGCTATGTGCACTCATAGAAACCTATGTGCCTAATTAGACATCCAGCCTACACCCAGGCTTAAATCTGAGGTACCTACGTAGAAAAGCAGACACAGGCACTGAAACACCCAGTGATGTATTTAAAGAAGCATGCAAAGATTCATTCACACATTCAGGCACAACTTATATGTATATTGGGGTCATGAAGGCAGTTTCTTACACGCTTACATAACCCAATATTCACTAGTACACCCTGGAGGCAATCTATGCAGTTATACCAAAAAAGAAAGGGAGTTACCCTGATTCTAAGAAAAGGGACGGGGTAGCAATGTAGGAAAACACAAAAGTCCCTATTCAAAGGTCAATATTTTGGGCAAAAATCTCTGTATCTAAAAGCATGCCTCAATATGGATCATATGCAATAGCAGGTGTCAACATTCAACATAACTATATAATGAATATCACAAAATGTTTCAGTGTGCAGTAGATTATTAAAAATAAAAAGTAAAGAAATTAGAGTGAGGAGGTAATCACTATATAAGTAAACATTTATTTAAAAACATATGTGCAAAATAAGGGAGACAGTACAATTTTCACAAGATTAAAAACATCTTCTCGTTAGAGAAGTTACAATACATCTGTTGTAAATATATTTAATTACACCATCAAATTGAAGAAAACTTAAAAAGAGTCAACGCAGCGTTTCGGTGAAATGTAATTCCTTCACCTTCTTCAGGACAAGTTTTCATAAAAGTCTATTGGGATTCAAAAGACTTTAAGATCAAGTCTTCACTCAGACTTAAGAGAATCGGATTCTTAATGACGCAAGGAAAAACTCATCCAAGAAAGATAAAAACCTTAATATTGGTACATATTCTTTTCTATTTGTTCGATGGAGCCACCAGCAGGTTTAATTCGAGGCTATTTGAGGATGAAAGCCTAAACACAAATTAAAACTAGACTGCATCTAGCTAGTCAAATGCACCAAGAATTTCAGCTTTGTATTCAAAATAACGGCGTTTTCAAGATTGGCAATACTTTTCAGACGCTTGGAAAACGAATTGGTGCTGGCAGATATAAAATGAGAATCATTAAAACAACGAGCGGCCTCCCTGCTCCAAACGAACACTTCCGGGTCAGTATCGCCAATCTTGAAAACGCCGATATTTTGAATACAAAGCTGAAATTCTTGGTGCATTTGACTAGCTAGATGCAGTCTAGTTTTAATTTGTGTTTAGGCTTTGATCCTCAAATAGCCTCAAATTAAACCTGCTGGTGGCTCCATCGAACAAATAGAAAAGAATATGTACCAATATTAAGGTTTTTATCTTTCTTGGATGAGTTTTTCCTTCCGTCATTAAGAATCCGATTCTCTTAAGTCTGAGTGAAGACTTGATCTTAAAGTCTTTTTGAATCCCAATAGATTTTTATGAAAACTTGTCCTGAAGAAGGTGAAGGAATTACATTTCACCGAAACGCTGCGTTGACTCTTTTTAAGTTTTCTTCAATTTGATGGTGTAATTAAATATATTTACAACAGATGTATTGTAACTTCTCTAACGAGAAGATGTGTTTAATCTTGTGAAAATTGTACTGTCTCCCCTTATTTTGCACATATGTTTTTAAATAAATTTTTACTTATATAGTGATTACCTCCTCACTCTAATTTCTTTATTTTTTGTTTTTTAATAATCTACTGCACACTGAAACATTTTGTGATATTCATTATATAGTTATGTTGAATGTTGACACCTGCTATAGCATATGATCCATATTGAGGCATGCTCTTAGATGCGGAGATTATTGCCCAAAATATTGACCTTTGAATAGGGACTTTTGTGTTTTCCGGCAATCTATGCAGGCCATTACAAACACATTTAGACAATCACATATCACATAAAGAGAATAGGTGATTTAGTAATACATTTACATACCAATGGAATCACAGCCCCAGATAGGAACTGAAACACTTATTTAGATATCTGCTAAACAAATGAGACATTCAAGTTTACCATGCAGACAAGTTGCGCTTGCATTATGTTTCACACCTGGTATATTTGAGCCTGGGCATGTAGTTTTACAGGTAGAGCTGTCTTATCACTTAAAACTGTGAGAAAAGGTGTAAACTGTTGTCGTACCACATTTAAATGAACACTGAGGTAGGCTGTAGGTAGACCATAGCGCAGGGAGCTATTCCCTTAAAAAGTAAAAGATGCACTTGGATGCTTCAGTGAGTTATTTGAACTCATATACATCCATCCTACACCCAGACTTAAATTTGAGTTACCTAAGTAGAAAACCAGCCAGACACTGAAACACCTAGGGAAGTAGTTAGAGAAGAACACAGAGATTCACTCACACAGACAGCCACAAATTATATGCATCTTCTGGTAATAAAGTCAGTTTCTTACACACTTAAATAACCCAATATTTACTAGTACACCCAGGAGGCAATCTATGCAGGCCCTTGCAGACACATTCACATAATAACATATCACATAAAGAGAGACAGTGATTAAGTAAAAGATTTGCATACATATGGAATCACCTCCTCAGATAGGAAGTGAAAAACTAATTCAGATATTAGCTAAACAACTGACACTTTCAAGTTTACCATGCAGACAAGTAGCCCTAGTATAATGTTTCAGGCCTAGTATAGTTGAGCTTGGGCATGCAGTTTTACTGGTAGAGCTGTCTTATCATTTAAAACTGCTAGACAAGGTGTTAACTGTTCTTGTACCAGATATGAGTAAAAAATAAGGTAAGCTGTTGCTACGCCACAGCACAAGGAGCAATTTGCTTAAAGAGTAAAAGATGAACTTTGATATTTCAAAGAACTATATGTACTCATAGAAACCTATATCCACATTATACATCCAGCCTTCATCCAGACTTAAATCCAACATACCTAAGTAAAAAAGCAAACAGACACTGAAACACCCAGTGAGGTAATTAAAGAAGCATGCAAATATTCATTTACACATACAGACACAACTTATATGTATGTTGTGCTAATAAAGGCAGTTTCACATGCTTAAATAGCCCAATGTTTTACAAACACATTTAGAGGGCGGTAGATATCACAAAGATAGATGGCCATTTTGAACAAACTTACATACTCATGGAATATGAGCTCCTGATAGGAACTCACACAGTTATTGACATATATGTGACATTCAAGTCTAACATGTAAAGAACTTCTCAAGTTTTGAGCTACTCTTCTACAACATATGACTGTCCCCTGAGGTAGGCTGTAGGGAGTAAATAGGGAATGCTCCTTTAAGTTAATGTCTGTGTAAGTAGATTTATGGGTAAGTGAGAGGGTGTGGAAGTAACTCTATGGGTGAGTAAGTGTGTGTGTGAGTAGCTGTAAGAGCAACCTCTTACTCACCCATACATATAACTGAGCACTAACTAAGGCTGTTGGTAGTTAATAGGATGGGTGCTACATAGTTAAAAGTGAACACATCTAGTCTGAAGATTGCTTAAGCTATATATCCTCATATAAACTATATGTTTACATGGTTAAAATATGTAATGTGATACTATACAATTAAGTGATGAATGTTGTTCTCTATTTTTGTTTTCAGAAATCAACATCTAGTTATCTACACAGAATTACTATGCCAACAAAAACTCAGAGAAGAAAGAAGCAACATCAAATAGAATGTCTCCTTAGGACTAAAAAACAAAAGGGAAAAAATGCAGAAAAGATGGTGAAAGACAAAAGGCTTGCTAGTTAGAGGACCAAGACATTTCTTAAAATTGTTTGTGCACAACTGGAAAAAGTGCAAAAAGAAGTAAAGAAAAAAAAACTATAACACCAAGTACTAGAGCACAAAAAGTCTCTGATGTAAAAAGTAAGAAGTCATTGAAAAAAGGAGAGACTTTAAGCAGAAGACAGAAGCAGTTCAAAGAAATCAGAAGTATAATGTTCCATACTAGAGTAGTTCGCAATGTGTTAGCATCTATGATAAAGTATAAAAGAAGATAACAAGCAATCAGACAGAAGGAATATGTTGAAGATGTAGTTGATAAAGTATTTGCTCTGAATAGAAAACTTTTGATCTTTGTTTTAAATAGAATGAAGGGACTGGACAAAAAAGTCTTGTCTATGAGGAGACAGAGCCAAAAGAAAAGACTTGTTAATAGAAGTAACTTTTGCAAAGTTTTTAGTGGTGAATGGATACATAATTCAAGTACTGATCCTTTCTTTAATGAAGAAGGCTATTTTCAAGACAACACATGAGTGCATGCAGTTGATGAATCTGAACGATATTATGAGATGAAAAATGGTATTCCTGTTCCAAAGGAAGTAATGGTACCTAGAAATGTTGAGGAAGAGATTGCTGAAGAGATGCAAGGACAGGGTAGACAGGCCCCTGTGTACAAAAAGAATTGTAGTAGTGTTTGTTGTATTCATCAACAATCAATTGATATATTGAGAAATTAACTCCGTATGTTTACTTCCAGAAGTTTAAAACAGAAAAACGTACTTTGCAAGGATTTGATACATGCAAAGTAAGAAAGCATACTAAGGACACTCACCAGCTTGTCTGAAAAAGTGTGTCAAAGTAGTTTTCATCATTTTAGAATGTTAGGTGTACACCATTCAATAATGAGAACATTTATGACAAGGCTTTGTTGTGTAAAAACTCCTGCTCTATGTTTAGGAGAAATGAATAGAGCTCTTTTGCATTGTAGTGTAGTAGAAGTAGAAAAGGTTTGTGATGATTTTGAATTTCATTTGTTTGGACCAGAACAGGAGTGTAGAGAAAATGAAGAGTTGGTAACAACAGGAGCTGTGGAGTAGAACAGATGCATTAGTGTTTCTAGTTTTGTAAAAGAGATTAGAAAGTTTAACGAAGTTTCTTCTGAGCAAGCAAACTGTTTATATGTTGTCGATGTACTCACTACAAAATTCAAACTCGTAATGTTGATTTGTACATTAAAACTAAAAAGGAGAATATTAATATGTGGCGAGAATTTGCTGTTTATTTATTTGTAGAGGGACGATTTGACTTGTCCACCCGACAAGTTATATGTAATACTGCCATAATAAGTTGGAGGAAAACAAAATGCACACAGCAACTTAGAAATAGTACCTGTTCCAGAAGAACTTGAAGATTTAAATGTTTATGAATCCATATTAATACAGTCTATACATCCATTTCAAGCTATAGTTCACATGGAGCCAAAGACAGGGAAATTACCTCCAACTGAGCTCCAGGAAGATCTCAAAGGTAGAGCCGTGTACTTGCCATTGGATTGTAAGGGAAATATTGGAAGTATAGGGGTACAGAGACATTTGGAAGAGGAACTTGTAATTCTAGTAAATGGTGTCCTGAACAAGAGTAAAAAAACAAGGCAAGAGTTAATAGATGTTAACAAAGTTAAAAATGCAACTTCATATCTGGTACTAAATAACATATATTATACAGATTCAGAAATTCTTCATGATATCACACATCTGGAGGATAAATACATCATCATCAACAGGTCATATAGAAAAAGTGTATCGATGTAGAGTAGAAGAAATTTATGAACATCAATCCCCTACATTCAAAGGACATTGTTGGTAATGCTATTGATCTATATCAGAGGTCTCAAACCTTTTCACTAATGAGAGCTATTTTTGTTCCACGAAAATCATCCAGAGCTACCAAAATGATTAGTGTTGTACACTTAAGACAAGAGTACATTAGGGGCCACCCTATGTAAGATTACCAGCCGTGCTCACCTCCATACAGGATTGCCAGCAGTAATGTAAAAAAGGCTTAGTCAGTTTGGAATACCTCTACATGGGTAATACATAACAGTCACAGTCGCAATGCCCCCTAGCACAAAGGGAATACTGTTTGTAATTAGTCTCCCAGTGTTGCATGATTTATCCTTCAAATATCAGCTTTAAATATATTTTTGAAATTGTGGGTTTTGAAAATACACACATTTTCATCTGAAGTACACACTTTTGACATACACAGATTATTTCAACCAAGCAAAAGTTTATAATTTGGTATGCTGGGCTGCACACAGGAGAGCTACTCATGGGTAGTTGGAGAGCTACTGGTTGGAAAAGCCTGATCTTAAACAACTGAAATAAGCAAAAGGAACTCCCTTAAGTAAATGGAAAAAAAGTTTATAAGCTCGCTGTTTCCCTCATCTCTTTCCTACTGGAGTAGGTGGTAGGTATGATGATCGGTCTGTACAAATCCCTGCGGCAGAGTACTAAACTTTATTCAGAGGATCCTAGATCTCGTCAATGTATCCCTTATATGTTTCATCTATTATTTGAAAGTGATTTGTCTGCATTGTCTTATTCTGTAAACCACATTTGAAAACAGGTGTAAATCTGCAAAATCTATCTGCTAGAGGATTTGTTGAGAAAATTCACAGAAAAGATGAACAACTAGAATACAACTTGATTATTCTCATGGCATGTCAACGTGGGACCAATAAATATTGGTATTGTCGGCACTGTGGTTTCTAACACACAGTTGTGCTGAGTATGCATGGGATGACCTGCTTCATTTCTTGTGAGAGGCAAATTCAAATATAAAAGGCATTGATCTAAAGACACAAGTAGAACTCTGCTCATTGAACCCTGCAAACGTCTGCAGATATTTTAACCACAGATTTTAAACCATGATGGCTTTTATCTGCACCAAGAGTATTCCACCTCTCGGTGAAGTGACTGATTTCTTTTGGTGCAAAGAATACCAAGCCAGAGGTGTTCCACATATACACATGCTATTATGGGTAAAAGATGCCCCAAAGTTTGAAACAGATACTGATGAGTCTGTATTGTCTTTCATAAAGCAGCATGTTACTTGCATCATCCCAAAGGAAAGTGATGTCAAAATGTTAAGACAACAAGTTCTACGATTCCAAAATCATAGGTGTGAGAAATCCTGTCGTAGAAAATATACATCAAACAGAAAAATTTATACAAGATGTCGTTTTGGATTTCCATGACCTGTGATCTCAGAAGGAAGAGTTAACAGCTTTTTGTGTGCATTCGTCGAATCACGCATGCACTATCCATGTATCCATTCATTCACCCAGGCATTACACATGCACTCATCCAAGCACGTATACACTACCCATGCACTGATCCAATCACCCAGGCACTACACATGCACTGATCCAATCACCCAGGCAGTACACATGCACTCATCCAATCACCCAAGGCACTGAACATCCAGTCATCCAATCACTAATGCATTAATTTAACCATCCATGCCCCACTTATACACTCATTCAATTATCCATGCACGATTATGCACTCATTCAATAATGCATGCACCACTCATGCAATCATTCAATCATGCATGCACCACTTATGCACTCATTCAGTCATCCATGCACCACTCACGCACTCATGCATCATCCATGCACCACTCATTCCATTATCCATGTACCACTCATGCATTCATTAATTCGCCCATACCCGACTCATCCACTCCTTCCAACATACATGCAGCACTCATGCACTCATTCAATCATGCATGCACCACTCGTTCAATCATCCATCCACCACTCATACTCTCATTCTAAAATCCATCCTAAAATCCATCCACCACTCATCTCTGAGAAAGGTGCCGATGCCCAGCTGACTGTTTTTAATTTTAAAACTGTTTTTAGAACCTTTTTATTGCACTGTTTGCTTTTGTAAAATTGAATTTGGGGAAATTTACCGAGCTATACGAATATCGCTATCGGCCCTGATTACTTCCTGGTGCTACGCCCACTCGGGGCGCCAATCACCGAGGAGGGGGAGGAGCTAAGGCTGACTATGGCTAATAATGCCGGTAGCAGCGCGGGAGCGCAGCGGACGCGCGCAGCGGGCACGCCGGCGGCGTGCCAAAGGCACGCCCATCTGCGCCCGTCCGCGGATGTACGGGGCAAGGGGCAGGTTACTATGCCCAAAAATCTACTTATCCCTCATCTGAACTGAAATTGCTCCACTCGAATGATCTGGCATTGAATCCTTCCACGCATACAGACTTGGTTAAGAACAGGATAATGGAAGTCAGATCATCCTTCCCCGAATTCATACACACTAGCCACCCTTTGAGTTATATTCAGACCCAGGATAGAAATAAAAGCCAGTCTCTATCGGCCATTTATCTCAATACTCGCTCAATGGTAAAACACCAATTGGACATACACCTTTTACTAGGGTCTGAACAACCGGACATTCTGTTGCTAACAGAAACCTGGTTATCTCAGGACTCCTCCCCTGATATTTTAGCAGCACTACCCAGCAACTTCTACATCCTACAAGCTAACTGCCCGCAGGGGAGGGTGGGAGGCGGAGTAGCAGCCATAATACGTCATGACCTTAAATTTACGGTACTGACTTCTCTCGACCTACCATCAGTAGATAACCTGGTGATCAAGCTTGAATCAGATTTTGCCCCGATGGTTTGTGTTCTACTTTACAGGCCACCTCAGAATATGCCACAGTTTCCACAAATTTTGGGTAAACAGCTAGCCCATCTAATAACAAGCCACGCAAAAATGTTGTTGATTGGTGATTTTAATTATTGGGCCAATGAAACATCTGGCGGTCCCCAATCCATCGAGCTCACGGATTTACTTACAGGGCTCAATCTTAACCAACATGTGTCTGTTGCCACACATATTAAAGGTCACACACTTGACCAGGTATGGTCAGCCAATTTGGCTATGCCTAATCTGGTGGTTATCCCCTGTACATGGTCCGACCATCATCTGATCAAATTTACTATTAATAATCTCACCAAGACTAAAACCCCTAATCTCGATGGTGGATCAGCCAGGAGCTGGAACACTAACAACAAAAATCAATTTATTGAGACACTGACTAATACAGTCCCGCCGGCCCAATCCTCTATCAATCATAGTGAGAAAGATTTATTTACTTGGCTGCTTACAGCTAGCAACAAACATGCCCCTCTTAAAAGAGTATATCAAACCCGACGTCATGAGGCCCAGAGATGGTTTTCCTCTGATCTAAAGGCCTTAAAATTAGCCCTGCGACAAACCGAAAGGAAGTGGAGAAGTAAATATTCACTTGATGATAAAGAGACATATCTGGTCGCACTAAGAAATTATAAAAAAACGATCCAGAACACAAAAACTGCATATTTCTCCTCTAAGATTACAACTTCCACAAACCGGTCGATAGTCAATGAACTATCCAACCCCAATAGAGTGACACTAAAACCTATGCCTTCTCAGTCACTATGTGACTCCCTAAATAATTTTTTCATTGATAAAATTAAAGCCATTAAGTCCAGTATTTCCATATGCCTGAGCCCAGTACGCTTGATGGCACCTACGAATCCATGTTCCTTGGATCAGATTCCAGCAATAAGTCACGATACATTCTTGGACCTGTTGACAAAAGTAAAATCGTGTTCTCCTAGAGACTGCTGTCCTCCCTGGATCTTAAGAGAGGTCTTTTCCGCTCTCCCTGGCCCAGCTATGTCTCTCTTGAATGAATCATTGTCCCAGGGCTGTGTCCCTGACACCTTCAAGGAGGCTATTGTCATCCCCCTCCTGAAAAAGTCAGGGGCGGATCCTAAAATCTTGACCAACTACCGTCCTATCTCCCTGCTGCCGTACCTGGCCAAGGTACTTGAAGCCTATGTGGCCAGATGTTTATCTACCTTTTTGGAACAGTCCGAATGTCTGGACCCCCACCAAGCAGGGTTCCGGCCAGCCCATTCCACAGAGTCAGTTATACTAACAGTACTGGATACCCTGCAGAGGGAGGCTGATAGGGGCTCTCCGCAGGCCCTGGTGCTACTGGATCTCTCCGCAACGTTCGACACGGTCGACCATAACATACTGGTCGACCGTGTCGAGGGCGCGGGAATCCAAGGTTCAGCTCTTGAATGGATTCGTTCCTTTCTGGGAAACCGATCTCAAGCAGTCCGTTTAGGTCAGTTCACAACCCCCAAGATGAACACTACTTGCGGGGTGCCACAGGGCTCTTCACTTTCCCCTCACCTATTCAATCTATACCTCCTTCCTCTGATCTATGCTCTTAAAGAAAAGAAAGTCCGCACCTTCAATTATGCGGATGATTTCCAACTTGTGTTTTCTATTAGTAACTCCCCAGAATCCATCAACGAATTTCAGACTACGATGGTGTTCATCCGTGACTGGATGAACAGCAATCACCTGAAGCTAAATCCAGATAAGACGGAGGTGATTTTAACAGGGGGCTCTCTGAATCCCTGGAGTCCCCTCTTTTGGACTAAGGAGCTGGGACAGCCCCCCACCCCCTCGGTTTCTGCCAAAACACTGGGGGTTATTATTAACAGCGACCTCACAATGAAGACTCAAATTGGCTCTGTGATCTCAACATGTTTTTTCCAGTTGAGAAAAATAAGGAAAATCAGTAGGTTCCTTACACAGGAAGCTAAAATACAGGTGGTTTTAGCTATGGTGATATCGCATATAGATTATGCCAATTCTCTATACTTCGGCATTCCAGCTAATCTTGTCCACCGACTCCAATTGGTACAGAATCAGGCAGCAAGACTGACCCTGCAGGAAAATAGGCGTCAACATGTCACCCCTCTTATGAGGAAGTTGCACTGGCTCCCCATAACTCAGAGATGCGCCTTCAAGGTGGGATGTATCATCATTAAATCCCTGAACGGCAAGAGCCCCAAGTTTGTTGACAGAATGATTGAAAGATACACCCCGACTCGCAATCTGCAATCCACCCACTTGCATCTTCTGGCCTCTCCATCATTCAAGTTGAAGCGTCTCAGTGGAACAAGGTTCGCCGTACTAGGCCGCAGATACTGGAATTCCTTGCCCTTAGAAATTAGATCCTGCACGGATCTCATGAGCTTCAGGAGACTTCTAAAAACATGGCTATTTAGACAGGCATACGAGTAACGTCCAGGACTATGGCATCCCTTAGAGTAGCGCCATGAAACCAATCTGGTGTACGTACGCTTTACAAGCAATATATAACATAACATAACATAACATGCACTCATTCAATAATCCATGCATTACTTATGCATTCATTCTAAAATTCATACACCAGTGCTGTACATATGCAACCACTGATACACCAGTCATTCACTATTGCAATCATTATAGACATACTTATTAACCCTGGGCGTAGTTCGCGAAGTAGCGCTTCGCGAAGCTACGCAAAGTGAAGTTCGCACTACGCGATCTTCGCGTAGCACTACGCGAACTGCGTAGTGCGTGTTCGCAATGATTACACAGTGCCGGATGCTTGTCCGCACTGTGCAATCATTGAAAACGGCATCTTGCACAGTGCGAGCTGTCTTTACTGCCGCTCGAGTAGATTTTTACTCGAGCGGCAGCTTTCTAACGCGGACTGGTAGTTTCTCATCGCGAGCGGTCGCGAGCATACGCGACCACTCGCAATGAGAAACCTGACCTCCCGCGTTGAGAATCTCGCCGGAGGTTTATTTTCCACGCTCGCGATCGGCAACTTGTGTTGCTGATCGCAAACGAGGAAAAGTCTCGCCGGGATGTCATTTGCTTGCTCGCGGTCGCCAACTTGACGTTGAGGACCGCGAGCAAGCAAAAATGACCGCTGCACTACGCTACGCTACGCGTGTTTGCACTGTGCTACGTGCAATTCGCGTTGTGCGAAGTAGCGCAAACTTCGCAAACTACGCGAACGTAGCGTAGTTTTCCGCCCAGGCCTAATACTTATACACTCATTCATTCATTTAGTTTTTTTAAACTGTAAAAATGGTTGTTTTGTGTTTTTTTTTGTGATTTTTCAACTTAATTATTTCTTTTTTTTTTATACAAAAATTAACAGCAACTGGCGGTGGAAAAACTTAAAGAAGCTCTCAAAAATATGAGAATACTTTAAGGACCCAAAGAGAAAATCAACATTTGTGAGTTTTGCAAGTGTTGCAGAAAGCTGTTATACTTTGCTAACCAGCAGGAACCCCAACACCACAGTCCATACAATAAGATGCCATCCGGCTAAATTCTGGAGAGATATCTTCAGACTGTTGTTGTACTTCTGAAGGCACTCTTTGTCCAGGTGTAGATGCACTTGCTTAATAGGTAGATGGTCGTTCAGCCCCTCGTTGACTCTTTGCAGCTTTCAATCGGTTGTTGTGGAAATATTTCATGTGGTAGAGCATTGAAGTTCTTCCACAAGGGTATTTTTTACTTGTGCCTCTTGACAACTTCTTCTCACAAAATGTACATTGCACAATTTTTGCCACAGTTTTGGATTCTCCAGAAGGAATTGTGAAGAACTTACATGCGATGCTGCTTTTTTTCTGTAGAGGCCGCTCATCTTCAAAGTACTCAGAATGTACTTCCTGCACTTCCTGGTCATTCTGCTGCTGCAGGCCTCCCACCTGTTGTTGTTCTGGTGGCTGAGTTGCCATTTGTAGAATAAAGTTGTGAAAATCACAGCAGAAAATTGCAGACATTTCCTGACACTGAAGTGCTCCCAGAGAATGAACCAGAAAGTGTATAGGTGTGTTCTTCCCAATCTTATAGTTGAAAAGTGTATCATCCAATCATATTCCTTTCTTTCCTGGTCACATGATCTTCGCGATGATCAGCGTCTTTGAGAAGACCAGAAATTGAACAGAATAATATTTTATTGGAAAATAAGTACTCACACATAAGTGTTAATCGATAGATATTAAACCACAAATGTGGATCATACAATGTAATATGTAAAAATATGTGTTATACACTTTACCAAAAACATGCGTTCATCGCGGTTACTGACGTCATCGCGACTTCCAGCATCTCTGGGATCACACAAAACACCAAGTTAAAGGCTTTTAATTGAAAAAGTACTTTCAAAAGTTAGGTTTAAAGAGTATATCAATAAACAACTTGTGTGAAATATTAATTAAAATATGTGTTCCCCAAGTCTTAAAAAAACACATGCACATTGAGACTTCTGACGACGCTGCAAATACACAAAACACTACATTGAAGAGATTTTTTCACAAAAGCATTACACAAACTGAAATATAAATTCTATATTACTAACCAACTAGTGTCTGCTATTAAGTAGAATCTGTCTATATATATGTTAAGACTTCCTCAAAAACATGCACCTTTCACGACGTCACCACGGGTATCGTGACGTTGTCGCGAATATAAGAAAAATATAAAGAAAAAAAACAAACCTTATTAATCCACTGAAGAAAATACAAGGTTACCTAAATATACGTAATTGAGTTATTTTAGATAGAAAATACAATTTAAAAACCTTAAAAATTAAATAAAAATATCATAGGTCACATGGACGTTATAGTTGGGAAATAGTATTTGAAAAACCTTAGAAATTCACTGGAAAAAAACAAAAGTTACAGGGACATTATAGTTAGGAAATAGAATTTAAAAAAACATAGAAATTCACTGAAAAAGCCAAAGGTTACAGGGACATTATAGTTAGAAATTAGCATTTAAAAAACCTTAGAAATTCAATGAAAATACCAAAGGTTACAGGAACATTATAGTTAGGAAATAAAATTTAAAAAACAATTGAAATTCACTGAAAAAAACAGAGGTTACAGGGACATTATAGTTAGAAATTAGCAATTAAAAACCTTAGAATTTCACTGGAAAAAACAAATGTTACAGGGACGTTATAGTTAGGAAAACTTAGAAATTCAATGAATAAAACAAAGATTACAGAGATGTTATAGTTAGGCTCAAGTGTCACCCGTACAAAACCAGTGAAATTCAGCAGTGAGAGTTAGCTGAGCTAACTATAACTTGCGGCCCAGCAATGCACTGCTTATGACCTCACATATTACATCACTCATGACATGGTCAGTAACATCACTCATGACATCTCTGCGTTACTGCCAATTAAAAAATATTTGCAAATCAATCTGTGGGTGTGGCTCATTGTTCCGAAACCGAAAATCAAGGTTGGAGATATGGAGAATATGAGAACGGTTTGATGTCTGCCGTCGGAGCCCTGGTCCATAGGCTGGGCGTCCATTGGCGTCTTTTCGTTCAATCCTCAATTCCACAATACTTCACCAAAGAAGTAGGTACAGACTCCTTCCAAGTGCGTAAGTGCTTTTATTTAGTTACTCCATAAAAACAAGTTTAACGATTTGTCCATGACGCGATTCGACCGCAACCATACACTATATATATATATATATATACATATATATATATATATCCAAGAAAAAGAGTTACCAATGTGGGGGCACTCACCCGGAAGGTTCACTTCTGGATGTGAGGATACAGCATACGCAGCTCACAACTCTCCCATCACAAATATGTTGGCTTAACGCGTTTCGGACGAGTAGTCCTTGTTCACAAGCCCATCATGAAAATGCAGCACAAGCAATGTAGGACGTCTGCTACTTTATTAATAAATGAACCCCACCCATGTGGGCGTGTCACAGTGGGCTGTCTGCCCCAATGCATTATAGTTATTGCAGTTCCTACAAAGAATCAAACCCCGGTGGGTGTGTTGCAAGTCCAATATTCGATATACATTCCAAAGTCCAAGTGGATAGATTGAGAGGCTGAAATGCTGGGTTGCTCAATACTACGTCACTCAACGCCAGAACCCTCCGTTCTGTTTGACGCTCTGCAGTCAAAGCGCCCAGATACGCGTTATGCAGCGGTTCACCCCCGCGACCTGGTCAGCCGCTCAATATCCAACAAAAAGAGTTACCAATGTGGGGGCGCCCACCCGGAAGGTTCACTTCTGGACATGAGGACACAGCATACGCAGCTCACGACTCTCCCATCACAAATATGTTGGCTTAACGCGTTTCAGACGAGTAGTCCTTGTTCACAAGCCCATCATGAAAATGCAGCACAAGCAATGTAGGACGTCTGCTACTTTATTAATAAATGAACCCCGCCCATGTGGGCGTGTCACAGTGGGCTGTCTGCCCCAATGCATTATAGTTATTGCAGTTCCTACAAAGAATCAAACCACAGTGGGTGTGTTGCAAGTCCAATATTCGATGTACATTCCAAAGTCCAAGTGGATAGATTGAGAGGCTGAAATGCTGGGTTGCTGAATACTACGTCCCTCAATGCCAGAACGCTCCGTTCTGTTTGACGCTCTACAGTCAAAGCGCCCAGATCCGCGTTATGCAGCGGTTCACCCCCGCGACCTGGTCAGCCGCTCAATATCCAACAAAAAGAGTTACCAATGTGGGGGCGCCCACCCGGAAGGTTCACTTCTGGACATGAGGACACAGCATACGCAGCTCACGACTCTCCCAACACAAATATGTTGGCTTAACGCGTTTGGGACGAGTAGTCCTTGTTCACAAGCCCATCATGAAAATGCAGCACAAGCAATGTAGGACGTCTGCTACTTTATTAATAAATGAACCCCGCCCATGTGGGCGTGTCACAGTGGGCTGTCTGCCCCAATGCATTATAGTTATTGCAGTTCCTACAAAGAATCAAACCCCAGTGGGTGTGTTGCAAGTCCAATATTCGATGTACATTCCAAAGTCGAAGTGGATAGATTGAGAGGCTGAAATGCTGGGTTGCTGAATACTATGTCACTCAATGCCAGAAACCTCCGTTCTGTTTGACGCTCTGCAGTCAAAGCACCCAGATCCGCGTTATGCGGCGGTTCACCCCCGTGACCTGGTCAGCCGCTCAATATCCAACAAAAAGAGTTATCAATGTGGGGGCGCCCACCAGGAAGGTTCACTTCTGGATGTGAGGACACAGCATACGCAGCTCACGACTCTCCCATCACAAATATGTTGGCTTAACGCGTTTTGGACGAGTAGTCCTTGTTCACAAGCCCATCATGAAAATGCAGCACAAGCAATGTAGGACATCTGCTACTTTATTAATAAATGAACCCCGCCCATGTGGGTGTGTCACAGTGGGCGGGGAAGCAATCCCCAATATCTCCAAACTTTGCGAGAAGCTTCTGATTTGGTCCCTGAACCAAGTCCAAGAAAAACACAGCGGTTCCAATCTTTTACGAAGCGTGTTTATTGCTTGTGCAACAATGCTGTCTAACACTTTTTGGAACACAAGGTTCCTTGCTCATGGGTCAAGAGTTAACTTCACTTCCTGATTTTTATCACACGTGCTCATTGTGCTTTAACAAATATCGAACACAGACTTTCACTCGTGGCTGCACGGAGTCATTTTTTGCTTTCAAATTCATAACAGAATAAACTGTCAGAGTAAAAACAATTTCATTCTTGCTTACATTGTGTGTTATTAATGTAAAACATTACTGTGACACCTTAGGCAAATTAAAATAAAGCAAAGAAAGGTACCAGTTCATGTTTGATGTTCTGTTACACTGTGATGTAGCCAAACAATAAAGATTTAAATTCATCAATTGTACATTGCCTAGTACTTTTTAAAATGAATGTATTGTTGGGGTAAAAACAATGTCATTCTCGTTTGCATTATATGTCATTAATGTAAAACATTATTATAACACATTTAGCAAGATGTAACAAAGCAACATGAAATGCTCCTTTATGCCTAATGTTCTATTGAGCTGAAATGTAGCCAACTTAACAATAAAGATTTCAGTTCATCAATTGTACTTCACTTAGTGCATTTTGGCATGAATTATATTCTACTTTATTTGCTTATTTATGCATTTTTAACAATTCTGCCCTATTGGGCATTTTTTACCCATTCAACTTCAACAATTGTATATTCAATGTTATTATTGGCATATGTTATTACATCACTTTTTATTTTGCCCAAGTGGGCATAGAGACTGTCACAAAACAATTCAAAATTATAAGCAATAATTAATGCGAACAGTGCTTCAGAGTAACTTGCTAATATCTGATGTAACTAATTAATTGATCCAGCCCTTTACAGGTTAGATATATTTTAGCCCCTTTGCATCCAATCGTCTCAATGCAGCTTCCGTAATGTCTGCAATAAAATTCAAACAAATGTATTAAAAAACCATGATATTTACATGATTAAAAAATTACTTAATAAAAAACAACATTTATTTCCACTTAATCTTAACTGAGGCAACAGTTTTAAGAAAAAACATTTTCAATACAAGGATTATTTAATCAGTTCATTCCAAATGTACAGCTAATTCCTCATCGAGGTTGTGACCTACAGGATTCAATGTGTTATATCTAATAATCATTTTGGATTCCAGACATCTAAGTTCCTGTACTCTGTCTCCACCCCTTTCTCTAATGGGGATCCTGTCCAGCACACAAAAGGACAGTAGATTGGTATTCTGATCATGTTGGACTCTAAAGTGTCTTGCAATTGGGTACTGCTTATCATTATTTTTAATTGCCCGCAGATGTTCTAGGATACGCTTTTTTGCTTTGTGAATGGTACTCCTGATATAGTGTTTTTCGCATGGACATGTCAGTGCATACACAACATGATCTGAATTGCATGCTAAATGTTTAGCTATCTTGAAAGAGGGTTTGCCGTTACTTGATCATCTTACAATTGTGGCTGTGTTTACAAGCTTTACACATGCCACATGTATAAAATCCTTGTATAGTATTTGGCTCAATGTCTTGGCAGTTCGGGCTGGACTGTTCCCATGAGGCACAGGGTCAGACTGATTTGCATATGGCCATGTCTGAACTGGGGTGGCGGAGTGAGTTAAAGAATGATGATGGATTAAACCCAGATCAGTTGACTGGGGGTGAGTGCTTGCAATGTTCAACACTCCGTCCATCATCCCCTTTGGTTTTGCTATGTTCGCCCTAAGTTGGCAGGGTATGCCCAGACGTGGGTCCCTTGCTCACTTTGCCACTAGATTCAAGATAGCCTGGCTGATGACGGCTGTAAGCCAGAAACCGGTCCCAGGATGCTTGTTTCCGGTCCAGGGAAGACATGGCTTGGCAGTTCGGGCTGGACTGTTCCCATGAGGCACATGGTCAGACTGATTTGCATATGGCCATGTCTGAACTGGGGTGGCGGAGTGAGCTAAAGAATGATGATGGATTAAACACAGATCAGTTGACTGGGGGTGAGTGCTTGCAATGTTCAACACTCCGTCCATCATCCCCTTTGGTTTTGCTATGTTTGCCCTAACTTGGCAGGGTATGCCCAGACGTGGGTCCCTTGCTCACTTTGCCACTAGATTCAAGATAGCCTGGCTGATGACGGCTGTAAGCCAGAAACCGGTCCCAGGATGCTTGTTTCCGGTCCAGGGAAGACATGGCTTGGCAGTTCGGGCTGGACTGTTCCCATGAGGCACAGGGTCAGACTGATTTGCATATGGCCATGTCTGAACTGGGGTGGCGGAGTGAGCTAAAGAATGATGATGGATTAAACCCAGATCAGTTGACTGGGGGTGAGTGCTTGCAATGTTCAACACTCCGTCCATCATCCCCTTTGGTTTTGCTATGTTCGCCCTAAGTTGGCAGGGTATGCCCAGACGTGGGTCCCTTGCTCACTTTGCCACTGGATTCAAGATAGCCTGTCTGATGATGGCTGTAAGCCAGAAACCGGACCCAGGATGCTTGTTTCCGGTCCAGGGAAGACATGGCTTGGCAGTTCGGGCTGGACTGTTCCCATGAGGCACAGGGTCAGACTGATTTGCATATGGCCATGTCTGAACTGGGGTGGCAGAGTGAGCTAAAGAATGATGATGGATTAAACCCAGATCAGTTGACTGGGGGTGAGTGCTTGCAATGTTCAACACTCCGTCCATCATCCCCTTTGGTTTTGCTTTTTTCAATGTTTGGTGTAACCAAACTTTTACCAAGAGTGTCTTTGAGAGATGGAGCTTTTCTAAATGTGATTTGTGGATTTGTTCCTATGTGACTAACTAAATCCCGATCCATTTTCAGGATTTCCCAGTACTTTTTAATACTTTGCCTGACAGCCCCTGCCTGGCTATAGAAGGAGGTAATACATCTCACTACCTGTCCTTCCTTTGAGCTTTCCTTCATGGGGTTTAGAAGTTCCATTCTGGATAGTTTATTTACTTTACTGCATGCTTGTTTAATCACCTTGCTAGTGTATCCTCTTTCTCCAAATCTCTTAATCATGGTTTGGTTTTCCATTTCAAACCCTTCGTCTGAACTACAATTTATTTTCGCTCTTAGTAGTTCTCCAAATGGAATACTATGGATCTAATTCCTCAGGTGACAACTTTCTTCATGTAGAAAACTGTTTCCTGCTGTCTTTTTCCTGAACAGTTTGCTCTCTAACTTGTTACCATGAACCGTCATTCTAACATCTAAAAGTTCAATAGTAGTTTTGTGCATTTGACAAGTAAATGAAAGATTCAAGGAATTATCATTAGGAATATTCACAAAGTCATAAGCCTGTACAACCCCTCCTCTCCAAATGCAGAGATATCATCAATGTACCAACCCAGAGGATGACATGGTTGTTAAAATGACTGTTGGTACTCACCGCCTGTTCCTCCTATCAGCCAAGGTATAAACCTGCAAAACTGGGGGTGAAGCAAGTTCCCATCGCCGTTCCCTGGGTTTGCCTGTAAATTTGTTTCTTAAAGGTGAAGAAATTATTAGTAAGACAGATGTATATCATATCAAGGAGCATTTCGGTGTGAAATAAGTAGGATAAAGATCTTGCTCTCAAAAAGTGTCGGCAAGCCTCAACTCCTAAATCATGGGGAAGACATGTGTAAAGACTGTTTACGTCTAAACACAACAACATATAATTGTCTTTCAAGATGATTTCCTTAATCAATCTTATAAAATCTCCTGTGTCCTTGATATAGGAAGGAAGTGATTGTACAAATGGTCTTAGAAAAAAGTCTAAGTATCTTGGTGTATTTTAAAGAAGACTCCCTCTGGAGGAAACAATAGGTCTGCCTGTTGGATTTGTATTATCCTTGTGCAACTTAGGTAACAGGTATAGAGTAGGCAGTTTGGGAAATTTACAATTTAAAAATTGGTATTCTTCCCATTCAATCAAATTTTTATCTTTCCATTCCATCAACTGCTTCTGATATTTCTTGTTACTTATTTCATATTTTATTTTGTTCGACAATTCATATCTTTATTTGTCATTCAATTGTCTTTGACCTTCATTAAGATACATCTCTAGGGGTAAAACCACTACATTTCCCCCTTCATCAGATTTCTTGATTACCATATTAGTATTGTCTCTCAACTCATTGATCGTATTTTGCTGGCGTTTGTTCAAATTCCCTCTTACAAATTTCTTTTTTCTATCAATTCTTTTGAACTCATTAGTGACCCCTCTTTCAAATGTATCTATAGCATCATTACTTAACTGCGGCATGAAGACAGATTTGGGTTTAAAACCGCTAGTGCAACTCAAACACAGATTAATGTCATCATTCACTAAATTAAAAAATGGATCATTCACAAAATCAACATTGCCTTCAAGTTCATTCATAGTATGTAATAACTCAATGCCACTTATTCTTAAGTTACTGGGTTTTTCAGAAATTTCATTTCTGATCCCTGGACCTTTGATAGCATACCATTTTCTTTAGTTTGAGTTGCCTAGTAAAATGGAACAAATCTATGCAACTTTGAGTATAATCAAAATGAGAGGCGGGGCAAAACAATAAACCTAAAGACAACACTTCAATTTGTGACTTTGTAAGAACATATTCAGAAAGATTTACCGCTGTTTTCTGATCCATTATTGCGCCTATTTTTAGCCCCTTGTCTGTACTTCCACTGGGCTTTCTTTGTTGTCTTGTTTCTTTACGTTTCCTCTGTTGCCTCCTCTCTCTCCATGTCCGTGACCTTTGTACACCTGTGCACCTCTTTTTGCTTGGGTTGATAATCTTCCCTGGGCCCTCAGGTTGAATCCTTTAAAAAAAAAAAATTAACACCTGTTGTGTCTGATTGAATAGATGCATCGCTTTCACTGTTGTCGCTTTCAATTATCTCTGATTGTGCAGTTCCCATTTTCTTATGTTGTCTGGATGTAGCTAATGAATTGTCTTTTGACATAGATGGCTGTTGCAGCCAAGGTTTATTCTGTGTAGCATTTCTTAACTGATTGAATTTCCTTCCAAATGTTAAAATCTGGCCTTTATCATAGTCGATTTGATCTCTATGAAACTTACGTTGTTTCTTTGCTTTAATTTCTTATTTGACTTTTTCAAGTTGTGTCTCCAATTTAAAATTTAAGCATATCAGTATCAAAATCCTCTTTACTGCATTTTTCTTTGAGTTTCTTGATATGTTCATCTATTTCCAAAGATAGCCTTTCACAGTCTTTTCGTGCATATTTTACCAACAGTCCTAGCATTATCGTCAAGCAGTTGTGGTTGTTTGCTGCCCATTCTTCTACAATGTCGGGATCTGGTTTATTGAAGGTAGGTGTCATAAAAATTCGTAAGCCTCTTGGCACTCTATCGCAACCAATGTATTTTTGTAAAGTGGTGGCCTCCCACCATTTAAATTGCACCTGTTTAAGAGCTTTCCACAAGCCATCTCAAAGCTGCTTCTTATTTTGTATTTCATCAGGTTCTTGATTTGTTCCTGATTCATTGTTATTGTTAGTGATAGTTATTTTATCAAATCTTTTGTCTGCTGCCTCCCTTCTTTTAACCTCTCTCGTTGTTGCCATGTTTACACAAAATTACTCTGATTGTTTTATCGGCTGTCAGACGTGATTGATCTTGATTAGCTTCTTACTCCGACTCTTATCCAGAAATCATGGCGTTGGTTGGACCATTAGCCACCACCACTTATTACTTTGATATATGCCACTCAGAGCTTAACTTGCCCATACCGTAGGGAAATTATTGACAGGAGAGTCCTCCGATGCCTCTGCCTCTTTCTTGTGCGGGGGCGTTCACATCCTCTGTTCGTGGTTACTGCTCACAATCCTTGTGAATATGGCAGTGGCGGGCAAGGGCGATTCCCATGAAATCCACTCCGTAAATTGCTGCAGCCTGAGCCAACTTTTTAACGGGTAACCCGCTGCCGGGAAGCGATCCCCAATATCTCCAAACTTTGCGAGAATCTTCCGATTTGGTCCCTGAACCAAATTCCAAGAAAAACACACAGCGGTTCCAATCTTTTATGAAGCGTGTTTATTGTTTGTGCAACAATGCTGCCCAATGCGTTTTGGAGCGCCAGGCTCCTTGATCACTGGTCAAGAGTTAACTTCACTTCCTGATTTTTATCACATGTGCTCATTTTGCTTTAACAAATATCGAAAACAGACTTTCTCTTCTGGCTGCAAGGAGTAATTTTTGCTTTTAAATTCATAACAGAATGTCAGAGTAAAAACTATTTCATTCTTGTTTAAATTGTGTGTTATTAATGTCAAACATTGCTGTGACAGCAAACAAATGATGGACGGAATGCTGACAATGCAAACATTCTCCCCCAGTCAAAAGATCTGGGTTAAATCCATCGTTCTTTTGCCCACTACGCCACCCCAGTTTGGACCCAGCCATATGCAAATCAGTCTTGACCCTGTGCCCCATGGGAACAGTCCAGACCGAACTGCCAGGCCAGGTCCTCCCTGGACCGGAAACAAGCATCCTGGGACCGGTTTCAGGGTATGTCACCCTTCTTCAGCCAGGCTAGCTTGAATCCAGTGGCACAGTAAGCAAGGGACCCACGTCTGGGCATACCCATCCCACTTAGGGCGAAAAGTGTTACAGCAAACAAATGATGGACGGAATGCTGACAATGCAAACATTCTCCCCCAGTCAAAAGATCTGGGTTAAATCCATTGTTCTTTTGCCCACTACGCCACCCCAGTTTGGACCCAGCCATATGCAAATCAGTCTTGACCCTGTGCCCCATGGGAACAGCCCAGACCGAACTGCCAGGCCAGGTCCTCCCTGGACCGGAAACAAGCATCCTGGGACCGGTTTCAGGGTATGTCACCCTTCTTCAGCCAGGCTAGCTTGAATCCAGTGTCACAGTGAGCAAGGGACCCACGTCTGGGCATACCCATCCCACTTAGGGCGAAAAGTGTTAGAGCAAACAAATGATGGATGGAATGCTGACAATGCAAACATTCTCCTCCAGTCAAAAGATCTGGGTTAAATCCATCGTTCTTTTGCCCACTACGCCACCCCAGTTTGGACCCAGCCATATGCAAATCAGTCTTGACCCTGTGCCCCATGGGAACAGTCCAGACCGAACTGCCAGGCCAGGTCCTCCCTGGACCGGAAACAAGCATCCTGGGACCGGTTTCAGGGTATGTCACCCTTCTTCAGCCAGGCTAGCTTGAATCCAGTGGCACAGTGAGCAAGGGACCCACGTCTGGGCATACCCATCCCACTTAGGGCGAAAAGTGTTACAGCAAACAAATGATGGACGGAATGCTGACAATGCAAACATTCTCCCCCAGTCAAAAGATCTGGGTTAAATCCATCGTTCTTTTGCCCAAAAACGATGGATTTAGGCCCAGATCTCTGTACTGGGGTGAATGTATGACATTGTTCTGCATTCTGTCCATCAATTGTTGTTTTAACATTGTTGTGACACCATAGGCAAAGTAAAACAAAGCAAAGAAAGGTACCAGTTCATGTTTGATTTTCTGTTACACTGTGATGTAGTCAAACAATAAAGATTTAAATTCATCAATTGTGCATTGCCTAGTACTTTTTAACATGAATGCATTGTCGGGGTAAAAACAGCTTCATTCCTGTTTGCATTATATGTCATTAATGTAAAACATTATTATAACACATTTAGCAAGTTGGAACAACGCAACATGAAATGCTCCTTTATGCCTAATGTTCTATTGAGCTGAAATGTAGCCAACTAACCAATAAAGATATTTGTTAAGCACAACGAGCAGGTGTGATAAAAATCTGGAAGTGAAGTAAACTCTTGACCCGTGATCAAGGAGCCTTGCACTCCAAAACGCGTTGGGCAGCGTTGTTGCACAAACAATGAACACGCTTCGTACAAGATTGGAACCGCTGTGTGTTTTTCTTGGGATTTGGTTCAGGGAACATCACGTGGATGATGTCATCAGTGATGTCATTAGTGATGTCATTTGAGATGTCATCAGTGATGTCATCAGTGATGTCACTGACCATGTCATGAATGATGTAATATGTGACGTCATCAGCAGTGCATTGCGGGGACGCGAGTTATAGTTTGCTCAACTAACTATAACGGCCGAATTTCTCTGGTTTTGTACAAGTGAAATGTCCAACTAACTATAACGTCCCTGAAACCTGTGTTTTTTTCAGTGAATTTCTAAGGTTTTTTAAATGCTAATTTCTAACTATAACGTCCCTGAAACCTATGGTTTTTTCAGTGAATTTCAAAGGTTTTTTAAATGCTAATTTCTAACTATAACGACCCTGAAACCTATGGTTTTTTCAGTGAATTTGAAAGGTTTTTTAAATGCTAATTTCTAACTATAACGTCCCTGAAACCTATGGTTTTTTCAGTGAATTTCAAAGGATTTTTAAATGCTAATTTCTAACTATGCCTACAGAGGTAGGACATGTGCAGAAAGAGGAAGAAAAGTGCAGAAAGAAGCAAGAGAAATGTAGAAAGAGGCAACAGAAGTCCAGAAAGACGAAGAAAGGTGCAGAAAGAAGCAAGAGATATGCAGAAAGTACCAACAGAGGTGCAGAAAGAGGCCTTGTTGCAAAGTCATCCTGTGCCCCCAACTTTTTGCTGACTGGTACTGGTGGTAACTGGCTCTGACTAACCAGGCCCGGAGCCAGTGCTATGCTGAATGACACTTAGAATACAGTGAAAACACCTACATACACTAGGGTACACTATGGGTTAGATTGTGATTGGCATGACCTCCCCTGTAAGGACCTAGTACATAATAGGGCAGGGGGATTAAAACTACCTCTAAGTCAGAGGTGCAGAAAGAGGCAAGAGAAGTGTAGAAAGAAGCAACAGAGGTGCCAAGACAGGCAAGAGAGGTACAGAAAGAAGCAAGTGAAGTGCAGAAAGAGGCAAGAGAGGTGCACAAAGAGGCAACAGAGGTGCAGAAAGAGGCAGGAGGGGTGCAGAAAGAAGGAAGAGAAGTGCAGAAAGAGGTAAGAGAATTGCTGAAAGAAGCAACAGAGGTGTAGAAAGAAGCAAGAGAAGTGTAGAAAGAGGCAAGTGAGGTACAGAAAGAAGCAAAAGCAGTGCAGAAAGAACCAACAGAGGTGCAAAAAGAAGCAAGAGCGGTAAAGAAAAAGGTTGAAGAGGTGCAAAAAGAGGCAAGAGGGGTACAGAAAAAGATAGGAGAGGTGCACAAAGAGGCAAGAGAGGTACAGAAAGAGGCAGTAGGGGTGCAAAAAGAAGGAAGAGAAGTGCAGAAAGAAGCAACAGAGGTGCTGAAAGAGGGGTCAAGGGTGCAGAAAGAGCAAAAGAAGTGCAGAAAGAACCAACAGAGGTACAGAAAGAGGCAAGAGAGGTGCAGAAACAGTGAGGAAAAGAGCAGAAATATGGAACAGGAGTGCAGAAAGAGGCAAGAGAGGTGCGGAAAGAGAAAAGAGGGATGCAGAAAGAGACAAGAGGGGTACAGAAATAAGCAAGAGCTGTGCAGAATGAACCAACAGAGGTGCAAAAAGAAGCAAGAGGAGTGCAGAAAGAGGTAGGAGAGGTGCACAAAGAGGCAAGAGAGTTACAGAAAGAGGCAGGAGGGGTGCAGAAAGAAGAAAGAGAAGTGAAGAAAGAGGCAAGAGAATTGCTGAAAGAAGCAACAGAGGTGTAGAAAGAAGCAAGAAAAGTGCAGAAAGAGGCAAGTGAGGTGCAGAAAGAAGCAAGAGAAGTGCAGAAAGAACCAACAGAGGTACAAAAAGAGGCAAGAGGGGTGCAGAAAAAGGTAGGAGAGGTGCACAAAAAGGCAAGAGAGGTACAGAAAGAGGCAGGAGGGGTGCAGAAAGAAGGAAGAAAAGTGCAGAAATAAGCAACAGAGGTGCTGAAAGAGGCGCGAAGGGTGCAGAAAGAGCAAGAGAAGTGCAGAAAGAACCAACAGAGGTACAGAAAGAAGCAAGAGAGGTGCAGAAACAGGCAGCAAAGGTGCAGAACGACGGAACAGGGGTGCAGAAAGAGTCAAGAGAGGTGCAGAAACAGAAAAGAGGGGTGCAGAAAGAGGGAAGAGGGGTGCAGAAAGAAGCAAGAGCAGTGCAGAATGAACCAACAGAGGTGTAAAAAGAGGCAAGAGGAGTGCAGAAAGAGGTAGGAGAGGTGCACAAAGAGGCAAGAGAGGTACAGAAAGAGGCAGGAGGGGTGCAGAAAGAAGGAAGAATAGTGCTGAAAAAGGTAAAAGAATTCCTGAAAGAAGCAACAGAGGTGTAGAAAGAAGCAAGAGAAGTGCAGAAAGAGGCAAGTGAGGTACAGAAAGAAGCAAGAGCAGTGCAGAAAGAACCAACAGAGGTGCAAAAAGAAGCAAGAGCGGTACAGGTAGGAGAGGTGCACAAAGAGGCAAGAGAGGTTCAAAAAGAGGCAGGAGGGGTGCAGAAATAAGTAAGAGAAGTGCAGAAAGAGGCAAGAGAATTGCTGAAAGAAACAACAGAGGTGTACAAAGAAGCAATAGAAGTACAGAAAGAGGCAAGTGAGGTGCAGAAAGAAGCAAGAGCAGTGCAGAAAGAACCAACAGAGGTGCAAAAAGAAGCAAGAGCGGTACAGAAAAAGGTGGAAGAGGTGCAGAAAGAGGCAAGAGAGGTACAGAAAGAGGCAGGAGGGGTGCAGAAAGAAGGAAGAGAAGTGCAGAACGAAGCAACAGAGGTGCTGAAAGAGGCGCAAAGGTTGCAGAAAGAGCAAGAGAAGTGCAGAAAGAACCAACAAAGGTACAGAAAGAGGCAAGAGGAGTGCAGAAAGAGGCAGGAGAGGTGCACAAAGAGGCAAGAGAGGTGCAGAAAGAGGCAGGAGGGGTGCAGAAAGAAGGAAGAGGAGTGCAGAAAGAGGCAAAAGAATTGCTGAAAGAAGCAACAGAGGTGTAGAAAGAAGCAAGAGAAGTGCAGAAAGAGGCAAGTGAGGTGCAGAAAGAAGCAAGAGCAGTGCAGAAAGAACCAACAGAGGTGCCAAAAAAAGCAAGAGCGGTACAGAAAAAGGTAGGAGAGGTGCACAAAGAGGCAAGAGAGGTACAGAAAGAGGCAGGAGGGGTGCAGAAATAAGGAAGAGAAGTGCAGAAAGAGGCAAGAGAATTGCTGAAAGAAGCAACAGAGGTGTACAAAGAAGCAATAGAAGTACAGAAAGAGGCAAGTGAGGTGCAGAAAGAAGCAAGAGCAGTGCAGAAAGAACCAACAGAGGTGCAAAAAGAAGCAAGAGCGGTACAGAAAAAGGTAGAAGAGGTGCACAAAGAGGCAAGAGAGGTACAGAAAGAGGCAGGAGGGGTGCAGAAAGAAGGAAGAGAAGTGCAGAAAGAAGCAACAGAGGTGCTGAAAGAGGCACAAAGGGTGCAGAAAGAGCAAGAGAAGTGCAGAAAGAACCAACAGAGGTACAGAAAGAGGCAAGAGAGGTGCAGAAACAGGCAGGAAAGGTGCAGAAAGAGGGAACAGGGGTGCAGAAAGAGGCAAGAATGCTGCAGAAAGAGAAAAGAGGGGTGCAGAAAGCGGCAAGAGGGGTGCAGAAAGAAGCAAGTGAGGTGTAGAAAGAGGCAAGAGAGGTGCATAAAGACGCAAGTGAGGTGCAGAAACAAGCAAAAGAAGTGCAGAAAGAGGCAAGAGAATTGCTGAAAGAAGCAACAGAGGTGTGGAAAGAAGCAAGAGAAGTGCAGAAAGAGGCAAGTGAGCTACAGAAAGAGGCAAGAGAGGTGCAGAAAATGGCAAGAGAACAGCAGAAAGAGGAAAGAGGGATGCAAAAAAGGGAAGAAGGGTGCAGAAAGAAGCAAGAGAGGTGCAGAAAGAAGCAAGAGGGGTGCAGAAAAAGGTAGGAGATGTGCACAAAGAGGCAAGAGAGGTACAGAAAGAGGCAGGAGGGGTGCAGAAAGAAGGAAGAGAAGTGCAAAAAGAAGCAACAGAGGTGCTGAAAGAGGCGCGAAGGGTGCGGAAAGAGCAAGAGAAGTGCAGAAAAAAAGCAACAGAGGTGCAAAAAGAGGCAAGAGAGGTGCAGAAACAGGCAGGAAAGGTGCAGAAAGAGGGAACAGGGGTGCAGAAAGGCAAGAAAGGTGCAGAAGGAGGGGAGAGGGGTGCAGAAAGAGGTAAGAGGGGTACAGAAAGAAGCAAGTGAGGTGAGAAAGACAGAAGAGAGGTGCAGAAACAAGCAAGAGAAGTCCAGAAAGAGGCAAGAGAATTGCTGAAAGAAGCAACAGAGGTGTAGAAAGAAGCAAGAGAAGTGCAGAAAGAGGCAAGTGAGGTGCAGAAAGAAGCAGGAACAGTGCTGAAAGAACCAACAGAGGTGCAAAAGGAAGCAAGAGCGGTAAAGAAAAAGGTTGAAGAGGTGCACAAAGAGGCAAGAGAGGTACAGAAAGAGGCAGGAGGGGTGCAGAAAGAAGGAAGAGAAGTGCAGAAAGAAGCAATAGAGGTGCTGAAAGAGGCGCGAAGGGTGCAGAAAGAGCAAGAGAAGTGCATAAAGAACCAATAGAGGTACAGAAAGACACAACAGAGGTGCAGAAAGACGCAAGAGAGGTGCAGAAACAAGTAAGAGAAGTGCATAAAGAAGCAACAGAGATGTAGTAAGGGGGAAGTGGGGTGGAGAAGGAGGCAAGAGGGATACAGAAAGAAACAAGAGAGGTGCAGAAAGAGGGAAGAGGGGTGCAGAAAAAGGGAAGACTGGTGTGAAAGAGGCATGAGGGTTGCAGAAAGAAGCAACAGAAATGCAGAAAGAGGCAAGAGAGGCGCAGAAAGAAGCAAGAGTGGTTTACACATCATTAGTACCAATTTAATCCCACATTTAGCAATAAGTAACAGGTGACCATTCTATGTTTGCACAGGGCCTTCCACCACACTGTAACACTTGTCGCTGCATTTTTGGTAACTTATGATCCAGAAACAATGTTTTTTTTGTTCAAATCTGCAAATTATGCAGCAGATGATGGATTATGTGGCAAAGGGGGTAAATGTATAATTGTGCAAAAGTCGGTGCAGCCAAACAGTCACTTAATTCCAGTGGCCCTGCTCATACCTCTGATTAGGTCCAGAAGTGCTCCTCAGTGGTTCCTTCTTTTTTTGTCTCATTGAGTTCATAGTTTAGCTTCTATGGAAACGAGGAAGACTAAACCTGAGGTTACAACTACACAACACAGACTATCATACCACACAATTACTCTCCATAACACATAATCCCACTCTACATAATTCCTACACACTAAATACCACATACTTTCTATCCACATATTTTCACTGCACAACATACCACATAATTCCACTACACACAACCTACATCCACTCCACTCCAAGAAACATTATTAAAACAGTTTTACATTTACAATGCCAATAGCTTTAACTCTCGCAAGTGCGAAACCTATTACATTGCAAATGCTTCTTTAACTAGTAGTCGCGTTTGCAGAGTGGTGGAGAAAGGGTGCTGGTCCTCCGACCAGCGCTCAGGAATTCCGCTGCATAGGACTTACAGGAGGTACCAGGAGGGCTTCTTAGCCCCCAAAGTCCCTCAGGAGTATAGTGGACTTCATCCCCCATCCCGTAGTCTGCCAGGAGGCGTGTTTGCAGAGTGGTGGAGAAAGGGGGCATGGCCTCCAAAGATGTCTTAGCAATCGCACTGTGTGGGACTTACTGGAGGTAACAAGAGGGGTAGTTGGCCCCCAAGGACATCCTTGGGGGCCAACTACCCCTCCTATTGTTATGTTTCATATAGATGCCCTAATATAGGCATAGTTTGAGATGCCCTAATATAGGCATAATCTTTCACCTACATTAGTTCCCTATTCTCCACAATAACGGGCTCTGAGGGCTGAACCTTATCTAGACTGTGGTTTGGGTACAGAAGGAAGGTTTTTCCCGAACAATGGCCTCCTATACCATCTTCGATGTGCTCATCCAGTATGATTAAATATTCATAAGAGTTCTAGGAAACCAGGCAGGGGCTAGGATCCACCTGCATAAACATCTACATAACTGGTTCATCCCATACGTCATCTTCATACCCAACAATGGCTAACACAAGACATAAGGGACGAAGGGACTCTATACTTTTCTGTATAAATACAGCACCTCTTGCTATCAGTAGTTAGAGGGAACCGAGACTTCCAGGCCGACACACTGATCAGAGATGCTGAGGCTCCTGCATGCAGTCGCTCCAGCTGACAGTGGTCTAATCATCCCTTGCGGGGTGTCCAACTCGAGACCAGGACGAGGTCCCACACTCTCATTATCCAGGTAATGGGGTTTCACTAAATCCTAGCGGGATTCTTGGCGTCTTTCGCACCTACTCACATGCTAGGTACACTTAGGTACATCTAGACAGGCATCGTAGGAGTATGCGCTTTATTTTATAAATGCATTTTATATTCATGTATATGTTCATGACTATTGCAAAATGGTAGAACTGTACTATCCTTTCTTATTCACTGTACTGCTGATCATATATCTCTGCTACTGTTTAACAGTTGTTGCAGCACATATATTTTATACTAGAAGAACAACGGTGCAATAAATTCTTATTGTAAACACGCTCAACTGTTTCTTCTGTGTAACTCTCTGAGACCGAATGAGCAAGCACGAGTGACTGAGCGAAAAGTAGTACATTGTTTCCACGAGTCTGAGGAATCAGGGTTGTCGTGTTCTGAGGTTGCCAAAAACTAATCTCTCTGATAAAAAGGAGATTCTAGTGGCACTGTGAGCTAGCTAATGCAAACAGGCTAACATACGCGGTGGGGGTGCTCAGAATCAGTCTGCCATCAGGGCCACAGTGTATGTTATGCAAAAGCGCAGGTCTTGCAGGGGTACTATAGCAACTACACTACATGGCGCCACCAACGTTGGTTTGGTACTTATTTAACAGTAGAATCTGAGTAGTTCAGTCGTGCTTATTCTCAGAGACCCCTACTCACAAAAACCAGAGACGTCTGGAGTGGGTGGGCACAAACTCCGCCACAGCTGAGTAGGCGAGATATCCTATTTATTGGCTGTTGGTTAATCAAGCTTGCAGGACATTTAGTTCCCAAAATTGTTCAAAACACCTTATCTTAATTTCCTTGGACAGTTATTCCGTGTTCTTAACACAATGACTACCGAAAACGGAGAATTAGACCCACTGGCACAAATAGGTCAGTCAGATTCTGAGGAAGATGCCAATGCAATACAAATTGCACCCAATGTAAGACACACACTCACAGTTAATCTCCTCAAAAATGGTGTACCATCCAGAGGAGGTGTAGTAATATTCGTGATAGAGGCACACGAAGATTTCCAAACAGAGGTGTTCTATTCATGGGTTACATTCCCAGCAGCAAATGCTATAACAAAAACTTTTCATTATTTTACACATGAAGAAGTCCCAGCGGTCTACACTCCGTTTGAGGAGATTGAAATTCTGCTTACCTACCAGGAACATAATTTCTGGTTTAATGGCGCCCTACCCCACTCAAGAAGAAGAGCAAGACTTGATCCATTAGGAAGACCAGGAGCAACATGGCCGATATTAGCGACCTATGCACCACATCCTGACATTGACACAATGCCAAATGATGAATTGCTTTTTCAACACAAAGAGTTGATAAAACTTTACAGAAACATGACACAATTCGTCATGAGGACACTTGCAGTCCAACCAACAGTAATTACACCAAATACAGCTCCTACACAGACCACAGCTACTAAAATTACTCCACAAACATTACACGCGGTAATGGGTAAATTGCCCACAAAACGTGAACAAATTCCTTTCTGGGTAGCTCAGAAAATAACCCAGTTAGAAGCAGTATTCCCAAATACCACACCATTTGAAAAACACAGAATGTTAACAATCTGCTTGCCCATGGGGATTACACCACAGTTAGAGGATTGTACCTCTTGGGGTACAGTCTTTGCTGCAATGTATACCAGAACTCATGGTATTCCTTCATTAGCAGTGATACCAGATGTATTAAGACAAATACAAAATGAGTACGGAGCAGAGCCTGCCCTGAACTTAGGGATGAAGTTATTAAATAACTAAGACCAGGTATCAGCCATAATACTAGCTAACATTAAAGGGGAAGCAGCATCAGTGGCAATCCGCCAACGCCTACGGGAGTTTTCTCCATTAGAACAGGAGAATGAACTACCCAAAATAATTGATAGTTTGGGGGGAAAGGCTGTAAAACCTCAACTAATGGACAGTCCCGAAAAGGACACTTCTAAGCAGACACCGACTTCTTCTAAAAAGAAGTTGGATAATAAAAAACAACAAAAGTTTAAAGACAACAGATCTCAGTCCCGAGGTAGGTCTCCTCCACAGGAGCCCTCTGAAAAGAGGTACAACCTTAGGAATAGGGATAATATTAGGAAACCTGTCAGGTATCAGTATATTGATACACGTTCCTCTCGTTCCTTTCAGGGCTCAAAGAAAAACTCTGAGAGAGAAGGACGGTCAGAACACAGAGAGGAGCGCACACAGTCCAGAGACAAGCAGCGCGCTCCAGACTTTACTTTCCAAAAAAGAAGATAAGCAAAAATCAAAACCTCAATTTAAGAAAAAGAAAGTTGCTGGTCTGAAAATTAGACATGCCCAGAATTCTGAGGACACAACCTCTGAACGGGAAATGGGCTCTGACGATGCTAGACAGTGCGGCAGAAGTAACAATAGCTTGCCAGAACCTGAAGGAATTTCTGGTGACAGCAGGCTTGAATGATTACATCACGGTTGAAACACCAGACAAAAGGGTGAGCGTCCCACATAAGTTACATGAAATAACACTCCGGATGGAGGGGGACAAGCCCAGGAAAATAAAAGGTCTCTTTTGGAAGAACTTATCATCTGGGTATGACATCCTGTTAGCCGAACAAGATTGGCCGCCAGCATTCGTAATGGAGTGCCCCAGGGGAGAAAGTATAATTTTTCCTGCATTTTCCGACCATATTCCCGTTCACCTTAAACATACATATGCATGGGAGTGGGCAGTAGCCCAAGCTCCAGCATTATACAAAAATCACACTGGGTGGGATGAGGATTCAACCTACCACGTGATCCTGTTAAAAGTTTCACCTAATGCTCAGAGGCAATACCCAATAAAGCAAGAAGCTAAAAAACAGGTCAGGGAGATCTTAGATCAACTTGAATACCAGGGCGTCATTGAAAAATGTACCTCTCCAATGAACAATCCTTTGTTTCCCGTCTCTAAACCCGACAATACATTTCGTCTAGTTTTAGATTACAGACATTTAAACTCATGCACAAAGACATTTGCTGTCCAAAATGCACATAGTGCCGCATTAATGAATAACATTGTGCGGAAAAAATACAAAACAACACTTGATATCTCAAATGGATTTTCCTGCCAAAATATAGCACCTGAAAGCAGGTATTTGACCGCATTCTCAGCGTTAGGGTCCCAGCGACAATTTTGTTGACTCCCCCAAAGGTATAAGAATAGCCCCGGGGTATTTTCAGAAAGGGTAACAGAGTTACTTCAAAAATTTGATGAATAAGCATTGTCCTATGTTGATGATATTTATCTAACGGACGATGACTTAGAGAGGCACTTGACCAGGGTAAGCACCATTATTATGGGATTTGCCACTGAGGGCTACAAATTTAACTTTAAAAATCAAAAATAGCCCACCTCAATGTCCTATTTTTGGGATATGAGCTGTCAAGTGAAGGGAAAAGTCTAGCAGCAAACGTTTTAGAAAAATGTGCGCTGCTCAAGCCCCCAAAATCATTAAAAAATTTACAATCAATACTGGGATTCCTAAATTTCGGCAGAACATTCATTTTAGATTACGCACAAAGGGTAAAACCCTTCTACAACCTAATAAAACCTGACTTTTCAGTCAGAAATTGGACACAAGAACATACTAATATTCTTCGTTCACTCCAGGAAGACATGATAGCTTCCAAACATTTGCAAACACGCGTAAACGTACGCCACTTGGTGATCCGTATAATTGTGGGTCAATGCGGGTACACTTACTTAACCTTCAATGAAGGAGAAACAGTACCAATCGCATACAAATCACACCTGTACACAAATGCAGAAATGCGTTTCACTTCAACAGAGAAAATACTGAGAGATGTTCAGACCGCTGTAGCAAGAGAAAGAGCACTGGCTCAGGGGAAACGCATTATTGTCGTAACCCCGGTACCGGCTTTAGAAGCTGTTACAAAGGCTAGCATTCCAAATGCGAAAGCCTTACATCCAAGATGGATACAATGGGCTAATTCTCTTACTGCAACGGACGTTGATCCAAGTTTAAAAACACAGGTATTCCTGCAATATGAACACAAATATCCTCTACCAAATGAAATCTTGCCTCTCGATCAGTATGAATATATTATTTATACTGACGGATCTGCGCAACCGGCCATAGGAAGTAAGCAGCAATACAGCGCAGTCTGTGCTATCATTAAAGGGCACATGCAGGATGGAAAGTTCTATCCGAGTTCCACAAAAACGCAATCGCTAGGAGACTGCACGGCACAGTTGGCAGAGTTAAAAGCACTGATACTGGCACTGGTAAATACGGATCATGAATTCCCCACACTAATCGTGTGTGATTCGTTTTACTGTGTTCAGTAATATAATGAATACCTTGATCATTGGGAGCAAAACGGGTTTAAAGATGCGAAAGGTGGCACAATTAAGCATAAGATGCTATGGGAAAAGGTAGCAGAGTTGAAAAACGAGCTACCAAGGACTCACGTGATCCATACACTGAGTCATCAACGTGATGGCGTTCATGTTGAAGGGAATTCATTGGCTGATGAAGCCGCAAAGGGGGCTGTTCGCACGGCTTCCATAGCTGCAATCACTCGTTCCAAAACGAGAATAGACGGTGAGATTATGGTAGCTGTCATTGCTTCACGCAAAGGCAGCACAGCAGTACCTAAAAAATTTCCACTCAAATACTCCTACAAGTTAGATGCAAGTAACATTCCATATGCTCAGATTCCTGGAGTGGGGGATAGGGTAATACCAAATATGGATCGTAGGCAAGGTTTAATACTAGCAGCACACGAGGGTTTGGGCTCTGCGCACACAGGCATTACAGCGACTATTTCTTTATTGAAACAGCGCTATTGGTGGCCAGGGTTAACTAAGCAAACTAAAGACTATGTCTTGAATTGCGACATCTGCCAGCAGATGAAAGGCTCCACGGTAGCGAAACCCGCGCAGACGCCATTACTAAAATCAGACAAACTTCTTGCATGTGTGTACTTGGACCACTGCGGCCCCTTACAAATGGACGGGGCTTACAAATATATCATGGTTGCAGTGGATTCCTGCTCGAGGTTCCTAAGGGTAAGGCCTCAGCGCTTGGCTGACGCTCGAACTGTTATAAAAGATTTGCGAGTCTTTATCGGCACATACGCAGTTAGCACGTTACATTCTGAAAGCGGCCCTGCGTTTAGCTCTCGGGCTTACAAAGAGGCCATGGAAGGAATGGGCGTAGCATTGCGGTACTCCTCTCCGTACCATCCCGAGGGAAATTCGGTTGTGGAGAGGAAAAACCGGGACTTAAAGCAATCTTTAACAGCTAGGATATTAGGCAAGGGCAGTAGTTGGGTCAAACACCTTTATGGGGTACAGCGGGCATTAAACAACCAGCCAAGAAACTCTCTAGGGGGTGTCACTCCATATGAAGTCCTCTTTGGGACACGAATGTGGGTACCTGATCTTGATTGTGAAGGCACAGTGGCGGATGAAAAACCATTTGTTATCCATGATCCTTTGGCCGTTTTTCAGGATCTAAATGAATCCAGGACAAAACAAAGCAATGTCCGACTAAAGCAGACCGCCACTGGGTAAGTCAAGGCAGACATGGCAAGACCTGTCTGGATCCCAAAAGTCGGGGATCTGGTCAGAGAGAAAATTGCGGACAGAAAGGAATTTGGACCTTCATACAGAACACCTGTACCAGTCCTTGCGGTACAAGGAACAAGAATTGTTCTTTTGCCGCCTCTTGCCAGGAAAAAGGAGAACAAATTTGTCTCAATCGACTTAATCAAACCACACTATGTGGCCAATAATGAGCAGTAGGCCTCGTGGTCTCCACAGTAGCAGACTCCCTCCTCTAGCTGCAATACAAGAAGTTCAAACAGAAAGACTCATCACGTTTGAAGAGCCACCTGTAAGGAATGAAGGACTAAGCAACAATGCTATGGAACTTGTTCCACTTGAACAAAACATTCAAAATCAAAATGAACATCAGATTAATTCACAAGTTGCAATTAGACGTAATACAGAAGTCTACGTCAACATGCCTTGTCAAGAGCAAAATAACATTTCAACTAATCCCGATGCAATTCCTACAATTGATCGAACTGCTTCTGGCTATTTCATGAACTTTGATACGTTTTCTCTGGATCCAAGCCAGCCGGAAACGACGCCAGCCAAAACACCATTCAAGCAACAAATAAAGAACTTTCTTCACTTTCTAAAAAAGACATACCTGGTATCGCCTTGAATTGAACTCTGGGTAATTTCTGGGATATTGTTTTTTCTTTTCTGGCTTGGCTTAGTACTAACTTTTAGCATGCTTATTAACCCGTTCCGCGCTGCGCGAATGTTCGTGCTGTGCGGGCGTTTTATTGAGTGGGCGGAGTTCGGACGGCCCCCGGCCGTCCTCCGCACACGCCCACCGTGACGTCGGACGGCCGGGGGCCGTCCGAAGCACACAAGGGGTTAATGGACGCTATCTTCAACAAAGCTCCACAGCCCAACAGGTCAACATACTACTGAAGCCACATCCATCATCACATCGTGAGCAAAGAGACTTGTCATCAGTGAACTTTACAGCAGTTCCTATACCGGATGGTATAGTATGGGACAAGGTTGATTTTAATATATTCGGTCCGACTGAACTTTTAAAAATTAATCATATATTTAAAATTTCATTAAGTGATATCATTACCTCAAGTACATTTTCTGATGATTGGGACTCTAAAACAGTTGATAATATGTTGTCTGATTTAGAGAAAACTGCTGCATTTTCTGATAATGAAATGTTAGAGGGTTCTTCAGATTATGACACATTGTACTGTTACCAACATTATGGTCATCATTTCCTGCACAAATCCATTTCACCTAGGAATGTTTTTGAGTACCATCAGTGAGAACATTGCCCAACACCACCAAAAAGTAGTTCACAAACGTGTGCACAGAAATTTTCATACTTTTCAGGGTTTAACACCACAGATCCAGCCTTATTTTATTACAAGGTTGCACCAACATCAGCACTGAAAATTATGTTGACAAACACTAAACAGATTTACTCTGCTTCCTTTTTGGCCAAGTTGTCTGAACAGGGTTTTGACCTATGGAAAGACGAAATTGACTTAAAATCAGTTTGGGGTTCAAGGGACTGGCAAGTCCAGGGTACAGAGACACTATTTAGAGCATGCCTCATTCCACAGCAGATGATCTTTTTAAATGATACTGTGCAACAGACATCCTGTCTTGGACTAGCCAAGAGCAAGGACCTGAACACCCCTAGGTTTCCAACACCGACATATGGGGGGTGGCAGAATTCAACTACAAAAGAAGGGGCAAAAGTAGATAACATCTTAGAGTACAACAGAACAGACCCAAATTGGAAACAGTGGGTGGTTTGGCCCTTAGACATGAATAGCTGTCATAAGCAATTCCTGAACATCACCGAGGGACTCAGCCTGCATAGGCCAGACCCACGTTATGTACTGAGAGAACAACCAGGGGTAGTGACATCTATAATGTTGGTAAGTTGTGCCTCGGTTGGCTAGAAACCTCAACACTTGCAGAAGTGAAACAACACTTATCTTTACTCTCACTTGACATGGATCTTAGGGACTATTTACTAGGACCCAGGAAAACACGTCAAAAACGTTTCATATATGCAGGCATATATGCTGCCTATAATGAAAATTGGAAGATTTCCCAACAAGAGGCCGCAGAGAGAATACGGGAAATAGACCGTATAAACTTAGAAAAAGCTTTAGCTGTGGTAGATAATGGGTTAACAACTTTGACCTCCAGGATATATTCATTGGGCAACATTGTATCTTCTGCTATCGACATACTGGAACAGGATTTAGCCATATTACAACACGGCCAATCTCAGTTACGTTCTATTATGTTATTAAGCTGGACGTTGCAATCTTTGCGTGCAGGCTTTGTGCCTTGGCATTTTATAAACAGTACGTCTCTGTTTTCTGAATACAATCTAACAGATACACAGATAGAAATGGCACAAAGGGGAGCTAAATATACAATGCTGCGTATTGAAAAACTGGACAGGCTATAATTTACAGTGACGGAATCACCATCAACAGAATGGCTAATCCAGGGCCATATCACTATCCCGGTCACGACCTTTCAGTTTCAATATTGCCTTGAGCAAAGGCAGGCAGGCAGGCAGATATGAAAAATTGGGTAAAGAATACATTAAGGAATCCTGGGAATTACCATATCGATTTCGATGCCGGAGTGGGGATCGTGAAGTATTCCTGAGTGGTACAAACTGCAGGAACGCTTTAAGCGGCTCTCTCATGTGTCAGGACATTATTTTACACGAAGCTTGTAATGGTTCGGTGGCGAATCTGTCTTGCCACAGGAAAGGAACTCCAGCTGCCGTGATCACGCCAGTTTTCGAGTTACTCTCAAATGGGAGCTGCTTGATGCTGAATGGTCAAGGTTGCTGTGGCATGCTTCAGGGAATCGCCTATCTGGTCACCGTGAACACCAGGGTTACTTGCTATATGCAAGTATTGTTTCCCCCAACAAGTACAGTCAGGGAGGCGCCTTTGTGGCCTTCGCTAGAGATATCTTTTATAAAATTTTCCGCTTTGAGCAGAATGAAAGCCATGCTTTTACAGCGAACTGTACCCTTAACCTCCGCTCGAGAGACCTTTGATCTTCAAGTTGCAAGGACCTCGACCGAGATACAGGCACTTATTCGTACAAACTGCCCCTTTCATTTCGTAGAAATGGTGGGTCGTATCTTTAACATGTCTGATACGAGTGGTATTGTACACTTATTTAAGACCATAGGGTCAGGTTTTCTAAGCACCTTCAAAACAGTTCTCGGAGTTATCCCAAATTTTATACACTCCGTATTTGGAAGCATCTTTGGAGGTTATCCTCTGATATTGCTTTTAATAGCTGGAATCCTGATCATTATTTTCCTGATACGCAATGGACGGCCCAATCACGAACGAAATGGTGAAAGCTCTTCTGGAACGTAGATACCATGAGTGCATGGTACAACATTTGGGTGCGCCTCGCCTACGAGAACTGAGTGCTTCTTGGTTCTTATCGTTTAGACCAGTCTGGATGGACTGCATCTTACCTGTTCTTCGATGCCTGTTTTGCGGTGAAGAATGCATGTTGGACATCTGTCTGACACACGAGTCAGAAACGCCTGCGGACTTGAACACGAGGCTGGAACCACTGAGGTCCCATGCTCGGCTGTGTCCCCAGCGTATTCCTATCCTGACGACTGCATTCCTTGAAAACCCGCAGGTGCCTTTAACAACCGGGGTGAGCATCAGCTCAGCCACCACTAGCGCTGACACCAGCACAAGCGTTACAACTAGCACTACGGGCACTGAGGTATCGACTACAGCACCAGCTGCCGATATGCCAACTATGGGCAGTACTGAATTTCATCTGTGCTCCATCGACGTACTGTGTGAAATATTACAGTTCCCGTCCCCTACAGCAAGTGACTGTGATGTTGCGTCTCCCAGCCAGGACACTTAATCTTCAATTGGCTCAAAATGTGCTGGGAAAGAATTCGGAGTTTCCTTTTTCATTTCAACTCTGATTTAATTTGGAACATTTCCTAATAAATTGACACTATCGCTAGAGAAAGCATGGCCTTCTAAACAGCTTGTAAAGTTTTAAATTCTATGAAGGGACTAAGCTAGACCTTTAGCTTGAATACAAATTCAAAAACTGACTCTACACATTTTTTCCCCTTTTAGAAATGTTTTTTAATATGCTTTTAAAGTTTTAAAAATGTTTTTATGTGGCTCATTGCCAATTATATGCGCTACCGCCTAGTCATTGTTTATTATTGTTGACTATTAAGAGGAGTGGGTGTAATGTTTCATATAGATGCCATAATATAGGCATAGTTTGAGATGCCCTAATATATGCATAATCTTTCACCTACATTAGTTCCCTATTCTCCACTATAACGGGCGATGAGGGCTGAACCTTATCTAGACTGTGGTTTGGGTACAGAAGGAGGGTTTTTCCCAAACAATGGCCTCCTATACCATCTTCGATGTGCTCATCCAGTATGATTAAATATTCATAAGAGTTCTAGGAAACCAGGCAGGGGCTAGGATCCACCTGCATAAACATCTACGTAACCGGTTCATCCCATACGTCATCTTCATACCCAACAATGGCTAACACAAGACACAAGGGACAAAGGGACTCTATACTTTTCTGTATAAATACAGCACCTTTTGCTATCAGTAGTTAGAGGGAACCGAGACTTCCAGGCTGACACACTGACCAGAGACGCTGAGGCTCCTGCATGCAGTCGCTCCAGCTGACAGTGGTCTAATCATCCCTTGCGGGGTGTCCAACTCAAGACCAGGACGAGGTCCCACACTCTCATTATTCAGGTAATGGGGTTTCACTAAATCCTAGCGGGGTTCTTGGCTTCTTTCGCACCTACTCACATGCTAGGTACACTTAGGTACATCTAGACAGGCATCGTAGGAGTATGCGCTTTATTTTATAAATGCATTTTATATTCATGTATATGTTCATGACTATTGCAAAATGGTAGAACTGTACTATCCTTTCTTATTCAATGTACTGCTGATCATATATCTCAGCTACTGTTTAATAGTTGTCGCAGCACATATATTTTATACTAGAAGAACAACTGTGCAATAAATTCTTATTGTAAACACGCTCGACTGTTTCTTCTGTGTAACTCTCTGAGACCAAATGAGCAAGCACGAGTGACTGAGCGAAAAGTAATACATTGTTTCCACGAGTCTGAGGAATCAGGGTTGTAGTGTTCTGAGGTTGCCAAAAACGAATCTCTCTGATAAAAAGGAGATTCTAGTGGCACTGTGAGCTAGCTAATGCAAACAGGCTAACATACGCGGTGGGGGTGCTCAGAATCAGACTGCCATCAGGCCCACAGTGTATGTTACCCCAAAAGCGCAGGTCCTGCAGGGGTACTATAGGAACTACACTACACTATTACCTCCAGTAAGTCCCACACAGCAGGATTGCTAAGTTCTCATAGCAGGCCATGCCCCCTTTGCCCACCACTCTGCAAACGCGCTCCCTGGCACGCTTTTGGATGGGGATTGAAGTCCCCTTCATTGCTGGGGGTGGTTAGGGGCCAACTAGCCTACCTCTTACCTCCAGTAAGCCCCACACAGTGGGATTTCTGAGAGGTGGACACAGGCCACACCCCCTTTCTCCACCACTCTGCAAACATGCCTCCTGGCGTGCTCTTGGTTGGGGGATGAAGTCCCCTTTCCTCCTGAGGGTCCCTGGGGGCTAACTAGCCCTCCTGATACCTCCAGTAAGCCCCATAGAGCTGGTTTGCTGAGAGTGCTCAAAGGCCACGCCCCCTCTTTACACCACACTACAAACGCGGCTCCTGGTGCACTGCTGCTCGGGGGGATGAAGTCCACTTTAGTCCTGAAGTCCTCAGGACACAAGAGGACCTCATCGCCCCACCAGCAATGCGCCAAGAGGCACGTTTGCAAAGTGGTGTAAAAAGGGGCGTGGCCTCGGACCACCTCTCAGCAATCCCACTGTGTGGGGCTTACTGGACGTACCTGGTGGGCTAGTTGGCCCCTAAGGACCCATAAGACTCTAGGGGACTTCATCCCCAACCCAAAACGCGCCAGGAGACGTGTTTGCAGAGTGGTGCAGGGAGGGGGCAGGGCCTCTGGCGAGATGCCGGCTTCTGTTTTGTTTTTCTTTTTTAGAAGGGGGGCTGTGTGGCCCCCGTTCTCTTAATATTTTTTGGGCCTGGGGACCCCATCCCCGAGGGCTTGAGCCATAATTGTTTTTTTTTTTAATTAAAAAACGGGAAGGGGGCCCCCTCCGAGGCCGATTACGGCCCCGGGACCCCATCCCCCGGGGCCTGGCCAGCCTGTGTTTTTTTGGTTAGGGGGGCCGCAAGGTCCCCTTCCTGAGGCCAATTATGACCCGGGGCCTGGCCTTATTTATTTATTTAAAAAATAATAATTCCAAAAGGGAGGGGGCCCCCCTTCCCCGGGCCACTTCTGGCCCCGGGGACCCCATCCCCCATGGCCAGCCCTCAAGTTGGGGACCGTGGGAGGAGCCCCAATGCCCCCTCGGTACCAGCCGGCTGCCCGCCTCCTGCGAGAGCCTGCATTGCTTTTGGGCAAGGGGAGCTGCTAATATGCAGCTCCCCTTGCCCAAAAGCAATTCTGCTTTGCTTCTTGGAAGCGAGAGCAGGTTTCCTGCTCTCGCTTCCAAGAAGCAAAGCAGTGTTTGCTATGGCAGGGCGGGAGCCTCCCGCCCTGCCATAGCAAACGGCAATGTCCCGGGGGTGGGCACCCCGGGTCATTGCAGGAGCCGGCCCTGGGGGTTGATGTCATCAGTGATGTCATCAGTGATGTCACTGACCATGTCATGAGTGATGTAATATGTGACGTCATCAGCAGTGCATTGCGGGGGCACGAGTTATAGTTAGCTCAACCAACTATAATAGCCGAATTACTCTGGTTTTGTACGAGTGCAATGTCCAACTAACTATAACGTCCCTGAAACCTGTGGTTTTTTCAGTGAATTTCTAAGGTTTTTTAAATGCTAATTTCTAACTATAAAGTCCCTGAAACCTTTGGTTTTTTCAATGAATTTCAAAGGTTTTGTAAATGCTGATTCCTAACTATAATGTCCCTGAAACCTCTGGTTTTTTCAGTGAATTTCTAAGGTTTTTTAAATGCTAATTTCTAAATATGCCTAAATAGGTAGGACATGTGAAGAAAAATGAAGAAAGGCGCAGAAAGAAGCAAGAGAAGAGCAGAAAAAGGCAACAGAAGTCAAGAAAGAGGAAGAAAGGTGCAGAAACAAGCAAGAGAAGTGCAGAAAGAACCAACAGAGGTGCAGAAAGAGGTCTACTTTGACTAGACCTTACAACAGACTTATACAAAGCAGCCTAATCACTAATCCTTATCCCAAGATGTCTTAAACCTCACTTTTCACTTGAAGGTTCACTATTAATCTACTGCTCAGAATGTTAGGCCTACCTACCAAATATAAAACAGCAATCCTAAGCATATCACTGTTGTAAGTCTGACCAAGTTGGTGAAGGTATGCATGCGTGTCTCTGCTTTTACCGAGTGACATGTTACATAAAAATAAACACAGAAATACTTAAATACCTTTGTTTCAAACAGCATACTCTGTAAATATGTGTACAAAAAGGTGTATGTATTTCTTTCTGCTCATAATACAGGGACATATGTATTCAATAGTATATTTGAGGGGCTCTATAACACCTATATACATAAGACATGTCTGCCTGCGCAACTGAATGACAGAGCAGAACTGAGAACATTTAACCACCTATAGAAGAAGCTACCCACTTCTTAAGCTACCATCTTCAGATGCATAACACATGTGAGAATACATATAAAAGTAGACATATACCTCAGTCACAAGAGCATACAGATCTTTAACGATGACAGCTTGCACTTCCCATTTGAGTACAGAAAGAGGCGAGAGAAGTGCAGAAAGAAGCAAGCGATGTGCAGAAAGAAACAAAAGAAGTGCAGAAAGCGGGGACAGAGGTGCAGAAAGAGGCAAGAGGGGTGCAGAAAGAGGGAAGAGGGGTGCAGAAAGAAGCAAAAGGGGTGCAGAAAGAAGCAAGAGAGGTGCAGAAATAAGCAAGAGAAGTGCAGAAAGAAGCAACAGAGGTGCAGAAAGACAGATGAGGGGCGGAGAAAGAGGCAAACAAAGTGCAGAAAGAAGGAACAGAGGTGCAGAAAGAGGCAACAGGGGTGAAGAAAGAGGGAAGAAGGGTGGAGAAAGAGGCAAGGGGTACAGAAAGAAGCAAAAGAGCTGCAGAAAGAAACAAAAGAAGTGCAGAAAGAAGGAACAGAGGTGCAGAAAGAGGCAAGAGGGGTGCAGAAAGAGGGAAGAGGGGTGTGAAAGAGGCACGAGGGTGCAGAAAGAAGCAAGAGGCGTGCAGAAAGAAGCAAGATAGTTGCAGAAAGAAACAAAAGAAGTGCAGAAAGAAGGAACAGAGGTACAGAAAGAGGCACGAGGGGTACAGGAAGAGGGGTGCAGAAAGAGGCACAAGGGTTGCAGAAAGAAGGGACAGAGGTGCAGAAAGAAGCAAGAGAAGTGCAGAAAGAAGCAACAGAGGTGCAGAAAGAGGGATGAGGGGTGGAGAAAGAGGCAAGAGAAGTGCAGAAAGAGGCAAGAGGGGTGCACAAAGAAGCAAGTGAGGTGCAGAAATAGGCAACAGAGGTGCAGAAAGAGGCAAAAGAGGTGCAGAAAGTAGATATGATTTGCAGAAAGAGGCAGGAGAAGTGCAGAAAAAGAAAGAAAGGTGCAGAAAGAAGCAACAGAAATGCAGAAAGAGGCAAGAGAGGTGCAGAAAGAAGCAGGAGTGTCTTGCACCCCATTAGTACCAATTGAACACCCACATTTAGCAATAAGTAACAGGTAACCATTCTAGGTTTGCAAAGGATCTTCCACCACGCTGTAACACTTGTCGCTGCATGTTTGGTAACGTTTGAGCCGTTTGAGCTAGAAACAAGGCTTTTTTTGTTCAAATCTGCAGATTAGGCAGCAGGTGTATAATTGTGCGAAATTCTGTGCAGCCAAACAGTCGCATTATTCTAGCGACCCTGCTCATACCTCTGACTAGGTCCAGAAGTGCTCCTCAGTGATTCCTTCTTTTTTTTTGTCTCATTGAGTTCATAGTTTAGCTTCTATGGAAACGAGGAAGACTAAACCTGAGCTTACCACTCCACAACACAGACTACCATACCACTTAATTACTCTCCATAACATATAATCCCACTCTATATAATTCCTATACACTAAATACCAAATACTTTCTATCCACATAATTTCACTACACAACATACCACATAATTCCACTACACACAACGTACATCCACTCCACTCCAAAAAACATTAGTAAAAAACTTTTACATTTACAACGCCAATAGCTCTAACTCTTGCAAATGCGAGACCTATTACATTACAAATGCTTCTTTAACTGGTAGTCGCATTTGCAGAGTGGTGGAGAAAGGGGGCTGGGCCTCCAACCAGCGCTCAGGAATTCTGCTGCGTAGGACTTACAGGAGGTACCTGGAGGGCTTCTTGGCCCCCAAAGTCCCTCAGGATTAAAGTGGACTTCATCCCCCAACCAGTACTGTGCCAGGAGGCGTGTTTGCAGAGTGGTGGAGAAAGGGGGGCGTGGCCTCCAAAGACCTCTTAGCAAACTCACTGTGTGGGACTTAGTGGAGGTAACAGGAGGGGTAGTTGGCCCCCAAGGACAACCTTGGGGGCCAACTACCCCTCCTATTACCTCCAGTAAGTCCCACACAGCAGCATTGCTAAGTACTCATAGCAGGCCACGCCCCCTTTCCCCACCACTCTGCAAACGCGCTCCCTGGCATGATCTTGGATGGGGATTAAACTCCACTTCGCTGCTGGGGGTCCTTAGGGGCAAATTAGCCTACCTGTTACCTCCAGTAAGCTCCACACAGTGGGATTGCTTAGAGGTGGACACAGGCCACGCCCCCTTTGTCCACCACTCTGCAAACGTGCCTCCTGGCGCTCTCTTGGTTGGGGGATGAAGCCCCCTTGCCTCCTGAGGGTCCCTGGGGGCCAACTAGCCCTCCTGTTCCCTCCAGTAAGCCCCACACAGCTGGATTGCTGAGAGTAGTCCGAGGCCACGCCCCTTTACATCACTCTGCAAATGCGCCGCCTGGTGCACTGCTGCTCGGGGGATGAAGTACACTTCAGTCCTGAGGTCCTCAGGACACAAGAGGACCTCATCACCCCACCAGCAGTGCGCCAAGAGGCGCGTTTGCAGAGTGGTGTAAAAAGGGGCATGGCCTCGGACCACCTCTCAGCAAACCCACTGTGTGGGGCTTACTGGAGGTATCTGGTGGGCTAGTTGACTCCTAAGGACCCTTAGCATTCAAGTGGACTTAATCCCCCACCCAGAACATGCCAGGAGGCACGTTTGCAGAGTGGTGCAGGGAGGTGGCAGGTCCTCCGGTGAGATGCCGGCTTTTCTTTTTGTTTTTTGGGTTAGAAGGGGGGCTGTGTGGCCCCCCTTCTCTTAACATTTTGTGGGCCCTGGGGACCCCATCCCACAGGGCCTGAGCCATTTTGAAAAATGTTTTGGGAAAAAACAGGAAGGGGGCTGTGTGGCCCCCCTCCTGAGGCCGATTTCGGCCTCGGGGACCCCATCCCCCGGGGCATTGCCTCTTTTTTAATTTAAATTATATTACGGAAGTGGGCCGTGTGGCCCCTTCCCTGGGCCACTTTTGGCCCCAGGGACCCCATCCCTGGGGCCTGGCCTAGTTTAAAAAAAAAAAAATGTATTTACGGGAGGGGGGCTGCATGGCCCCCCTTCCCGGGCCACTTCTGTACCCGGGGACCCCATCCCCTGGGGCCTGGCCAGCCTTTATTTTTTATTTTAGAGGGGGGCCGCGGGCCCCCCTCCTGAGGCCAATTATGGCCCCGGGGACCCCATCCCCCCGGGCCGGCCCTCACGTTGGGGACCGCATGGGGAGCCCCAATGCCCCCGTGGTCGCAGCCGGCTCCCCGCCTCCTGCGGGAGCTGGCATTGCTTTTAGACAAGGGTAGCTGCTAACATGCAGCTCCCCTTGTCCAAAAGCAATTCTGCTTTTGGACAAGCAAAGCAGAGTTGGATAAAGCAAAGCAGAGTTTGCTATGACAGGGCGGGAGCAGTCATTGCAAAGTGCAATGTCCCGGGGGTGGGCACCCCGGGACATTGCTGGAGCCGGCCCTAGGGGGTGGCGGTCCCCAGGGCCATCTAGGGCTCCTGGAGGGGGGCCGCGCAGCCCCTCTCCCAACATGAAAATAGCCCCGGGGAGGTGGCGGTCCCCGGGGCTGAGGGTCCGCAACAGACCCCCGCATTTAAATAAAGTGTGCCCCAGGGAGGTGGTGGTCCCAGCAGTGTGGGGGGGCAGGAGCCCCCCCACACTTCTTAATTTAGATTGAAGTCACGGGGAGGTGGTGGTCCCTTGGGCTTGGGAGGGCCCATGAGACCCCCCCACATAATTCAACTAATGCCCCGGGGAGGTGGCGGTCCCTGGGGCAGCATTGGGGGGCAGAAGCCCCCCACGCACTTTATTGCAAAGCCCCGGGGAGATGACAAACCCTAACCTCATCTCCAAACTTTCTACCTCTGCCCGACCCTCACAAGAAAGTTATCCAATTACCTTAACTGATTAAACACATGGCTTACCAATACAGCCAATGAACTAGCACCCCCAATGTATACCAGCAAACGCTGGCCAAATCATTCCGCACCCCGGTTCTCCCTGGACCCAGAAGAACAAAAGCTTCACTGCAAGAACCTTGACCTCAAGTGGTGACCGGCCTATAAACTGGAGGACTGTCCCACTTTAGAGAGGCACAGAAATCCTACAACATAGTTCATCAAGGAGACCAAGAAATCCTATTTCACCACTCAAATTGAGGAGGCCCACTTCAACCCTAAAACTTCCTTCAAAATCTCAAAAGTCTTCCGACAGCCAAAACCATTTTCAAAAGAAATTCTTTCATGTCAGGTCTTTGTGATCAGATTTCAGCCTATTTGAGGACAAGATTCAGATCGTACCAGGGTTGCCCACAGAAATGGGACAAGATATTGGGACAATGCGTTGCACACAGGGAGATGTAGGGCGTAGAGGCCTGGAAGTAGGTGGATGGGCTTGGGGTAGCCTGGTCCGCTTAGACTAGAATTGGGTCATAGTAGATGGCAATAATATGTTGATTGTATATTAACCCTTGGTATAGTAGGCGTAGCGGGGCTATGCGGAGGTCCACGGAGTTGCGAACAAACTCTGTGGAACTCCGCTACGCTACGCCACCCGCCTCCACCCCCTATTAACAATTAATTCAACATTAATTAAAAATACATTTAAAACCACTTAACTCTGTACTGCGGCGTCCCCGGGCTGCCCTCCCCCTCTTCCTTGCCGTCTTGGTAATCCTTGAGAAAACTGTGTGCACGCCCGTGCATTCGCATTTCTTGCGAGGAATGCGCATGCGCGGGCGCGCACGCATGCGCAGTTTTTTCAAGGATTACCGAGACGGCGAGGAAGAGGAGGAGGGCAGCCCGGGGATGCCACAGTACAGAGGTGAGTGGTTTTAAATGTATTTTTAATTAATGTTGAATTACTTGTTAATAGGGGGGGTGGAGGCGGGGGCTGGCCAACTCCGCTCCACTGCAGAGTGTGTGGAGATTTGCCTTCTCCGCGTTCTCCGTGGAACGCGGAGAAGGCAAATCTCCACACACTCCGCAGGCAGAGCAGAGGTCTCCGCCCGGGGTTATTGTATATCCATACTTGTGTTCTGGGTAAGACTGTTGAGGTGGGATCTCCTGTATTTCATGACTTGCATTGCAAAGATGAACTCAACTTTCAGATGTTGGGAACATGTTTAATAAAAAGAATTGAAAAAAATAAAAAATGATTCAGAACGTACATCATGGGTTCACAAAACCTCCTCCCACAACCGACCTCACAACTTACCCCCACCCAGACTAATACTATAGATGCTAGACTGACCAACTTCCAGGAGATTTCTCTACCCAAATCGTATCAAGTCATCCTTTCCTGCAAGTCCGGCTCTCCCTTTGGCCCATGCGAGCCAGCCATGCTACACACAGCTATAGCCACTGTCAACCCACTAATCAATCAGATTCTCAACACATCCTCAGCCTCAGCAGAAGTCCCCTCAGCCTGGAAACTGGCAGTTGTATAACCCCAACAAAAAAAACCAAAGCAAATCCCACCACCCTCTCGAACCTTAAGCCCATTTCCCTACTTCTTGTATTAACCAAAATACTGGAAAAATCATAAATGACCAACTCATCTCTTTCCTAGATAATTCCAACTCACTACACATCCAGCAAAACTGTTTAAAACCCAAACCCTCTACCGAGTCAGCCCTCTTAAAGTATCTGAAACCATCAAAATGGAACTGCATACCGGCAACAACACGGTGTTGATATTGCGTGATCTCTCTGCAGCATTTAATACCATCTCCCATTCCATACTCCTTCCGCAGATCCAAGAAACAGGGGATGTCCCACAAGGCTCTATCCTCAATTAAATACTTCCTGAATGACAGGAGACAAACTGTTGCTTTAGGACAATTTTTGTCAGCCAACAAATCAGTCACAATTAGAGTACCACAGGACTCATCCCTTATCTCCGCCATATTCAATATTTATATGACGCCCTCATTTCCCTGATGGCCTCATATGGAATCGCTACAACATCCTACGCTGATGATACACAGTGGATCCTATTTTGAGACATAAGTTGTTTCAGCCTCGAACTCAACTTTCAAAACTGCTTCTCCAATATCATCCTTTGGATGCAAAACAATCACCACAAATGCTACATAGACAAAACCGAAATTTAGCTTTTTGGCAAATCAAATCTATTCTCACCTATCCAATGGTGGCCTAACTCTGTACCCCCACCTCCTGCCACTGTGGAAGTAGCAAAAAAACTAGCGGTCAAATTTGACACCGCCCTCTCCTTCCACCCAGAAGTCTTGGCAGTGGCAGGCATGTGTTTTAACCTAATAAAATCCCTAAAAAAATCTTTCATTTCCTCCCTCTCCCCATTAGGAAGACCGTTGCCTTCCCCCGAATTATGTCAAGGCTTGACTACTGCAATATTCCTTATGCAGGCTGCTCCAAACAGCTAATCCATTGGTGCTGCAACTCCCCAAGTGCAGCTATGATTCAGCAGCCCTGAAATGACTCCATTGGCTGCCCATCCACAAGAAGATCCTATTTAAGATCCTACTATTAGTCTTAAGAGCCTTCAATTCCACCGGTCCCAAATACCTTCACTGCCCGGTTCTGCCACTACAGGCCGCAGAGGACGCTAAGATCCTTTACTGACAATCTCTTGAAGTCTCCACCCTAAAGATTGAAATTCTGGGGGGGGAGCGGGAGTCCTTTATGGTGCAGGGCTCTAAAGCTTGGAACCAACTCCCCAACTCTCTCTGCTTCATTGATACTGAAGTTATATTTAGAAAATGCCTAAAGACCTGGCTCTTTCTTGCCCCAAAGCATTCTGCTATTCCTTAATCTAACCATTTCTTCCTCCTTCCATTTGCCTCCCAGTGACCTCACATAAGGATCCCTGTCAGTCCCCAGCTTAACTCAAAGATGCTCAACTGTGATTGACAGTGTGCTCCACAAGTGTGGTATTCATTCATTCAATTATTCACATATAAAATAATATTTGTATTACTATTAATAATTAATATATTATTTTAAATATTTACTACAATTTCTATGGTTACTTAGAATCATGAAATAGAATCATAATCCCAAATTAAAAATGGTAAAGTAAAATTATATAAAACCAATAAAAAAAAAATACAATGACATTATAATGTTCGCATTTTTAAAAAAAAATGTAATGACTTACAAAAACAATATAACCTTTTAATTTTTTGTTTTACATTTTTGTTAATTATTTTACTTTATTACATGTAATTTTTATATATTTTAAATTAAATATGTATTTAAATATGTAACTTAAAATAATACTTTTTTATTAATATGATTAATTACAAATTATTTATAAAAAATTTAAATTACCAAAATAAATTATTACATTTCAAAATATTGATTTGCGTATTATTAAAATAATTAACATTAAATATATTACAATATCTAATAAAAAAAAAAATCCTCCAACCTTGTCCCCTAAGAACCCAATATCCTGCTGCTAAAAAATGACAAATCCATAATGTTTAAAAATTAATACAACTAAAAACACAAATTTCAACAATTTCATAATTAATAATGAATGAATGAAGTCATTTATAAAGCGCTGGCTATCACTCCCAAAGGAGCATCTTGGCGCTACGAGTGAGAGTCAAGGGGGTATGGTCTCCAATGTCACAGTACTCAGATAAAAGATAAGGCCAGACTATCAGGAACTGTGAAGATCCAAGTTTTTAATTTTTTCTTAAAAATGGACTCCGTCTGAATAAGTCTCAGTTGGGTAGGTAGATAATTCCAGGCTTTTGTCCCTAGTACAGCCATAGATTTTCCCCCTCTGGACTTCAGACGAAAAAGGGGGGGTGCAAGTAGATTTTCCTTAGAAGATCTTAAGTCACGAACAGGAACATAGGCTTTCAGTCTGCTCCTAAGGTATTTAGGACCAGTTTGTTTTACAACTCTGAAAATTATCACAAGAATTTTAAAGAGAATTCTCTTGTGTATGGGTAACCAATGAAGGATTTGAAGGGCCTCGGAGGCAGAGGACCCCTTAGGTAGATTCAGTACCATTCGGGCCGCTGCGTTTTGTACAGTCTGCAGCTTTTTTAAAGTATTCTTTTTTATACCAGCATACAAGCTGTTACAATAATCTAGTCGTGACAAGATCATCGCCACTGCTACAGACTTACGAGCTATGGCTGGCAGGAGGTCAAAGAATTTTTTCAGAGTTTTTATCCAATGAAAACAAGTTCCTGCTACCGACAGGGCCTGCTGATCAAAAGAGAGAGAGCTATCAAATCGTACTCCCAAATTCTTTGCCGTGTCCACAGTATTGGGGGGAGGGGCGGCATCAGTTGGCCACCACAATTTGGGTGAAAAGATATTATATTTTCCTAGTAGCAGAATCTCCGTCTTTTGGCTGTTGCATTTAAGGTGATGAGTCTTCATCCATTCAAAGACCGCCGACAGACATTGTTGAAAATTTTCTTCAGCTGCTGTGGTTTCTTTATCCAAGGTAAGGATGAGCTGTGTGTCATCAGCATACGACACAGTCTCAATATCAAAAGATGATATTAGATCTAGCAGGGGCACCATATATATATTAAAAAGTGTGGGGCTCAAGATTGAGCCCTGAGGCACACCTGAATGCAGCTGTTTATCAGTTGAGGTAAAATTGCCAAGTGTTACTGATTGTCTTCTGTTTCCCAGGAATGATATCAGCCAGGCCAGAGCATTCTGTGAGATCCCTGCACTCCTTAACCGCTTACCCAGAGAAATGTGGGAAACAGTATCGAACGCGGCTGATAAATCCAACAGAATCAGCACTGCCGTCTTTCCTTGATCCAAGGCAAATTTTAGCGTCTCCGCAGTGTGTAGGAGAGCTGATTCCGTTGAAAACCCAGCCCTGAAACCTGATTGCCTGGGGTGTAACACATTGTTTAATAGGAGGAAGTCATTTAGTTGCTTGTTTACAAGTTTCTCTGTTATCTTACTTAAACAGGGCAATAAAGAAATAGGTCTGAGATTAGTCAAAGTAGTAGGATCCGCAAGATGTTTCTTCTGAAGAGGTTTAACCGATGCAACTTTCCAGCTGTCTGGTACTACTGCCTGTCTAAGTGAGGAGTTTATAATCTGATTAATAATAGGATTAACAGTATCAATCAGAGCATGTAAAATTTTTGGAGGGCAAGGGTCGCCTGGAGAACCTGATTTACATGTCAAAATAGCCTGTCTGGACTGTTCAAGGGTGACCTAATAATCTAACTAAAACACAAATAAAAAAATTCATAAACATAGAATCAAACACACTACAATAAATTACATACAAAATAACACTAGAAACGATATTTCTTGCAATATTTTCTAAATTGATATTTTTTAAAACAATATTAAAAACAGCATTTAAAACGGTATTGTTTGCCTTTGATAATTCCTGTTGACAATATTTTTGACATTTCGATATTCTCGACACAATATTTCTGCATTACATTATTTTTTATTTGATATTTTGCTCAAACACTGTAGAACACCATCCGAAATGGTGTTTGCCAGCCGTATCAGGCTTCCTTGCTCCAAAAAAAGTCGGTGATGGGCCGGAATTCCAAACGTCGCTGGAGTGTGATTGCTGAGAGGTCCTGGAACACAGCCACCATATGGCCCCATTAATGGAGGGGCTTCATGTCCCTGGCTTTCTTGAGAATCTCCTCTTTCAGCTGGAAATTGTGGATGGAAGCTAGGATGTCTGGTGTCATGCATTGTTTCTTCTAGGGTGACCCACTCTGTGCACTCTATCTAATTGAATGCTTTCTTCTTTGTCTGGACTCAGGGTCTGTTGGAACAGACCCTCACATAGCCAATGATATCTGAGTCTTCAGCGCCCACCGATATCCCACATATTCTGATGTTATTCTGGCAGGAATGATTCTCAAGTCCTCTGTGTGGGCCTGGAGTTTGATTTGTTGTTCTTGTTGACACAACACCTCTTGTTGGAAGAGTTTGAGTTCCTCACATGTCGCTATCTCGTTATTCGCCAGGATGGACACTCTGTCCCCTAATGCTCCCAGGTCTTGTCTCAAATCTCCCACTTCAACAAGAGTTTATGTTTCATGGTCTGAAGGTCTGCTCATAGGGAGTTGAAAGGGATTCCATGATAACTCATATTAATGGCACAGGGACTTCTCCCTGGTCTTCAGCAAGTTGGCTCCATTGGAATGATGTGCCTTCAGTAGCCGAGGTGATGTTAGATCGCATGAGCATGTCCTGTACATTGTGGTCTTTCTTGCCTTTGGATGAAGCCATAGTGGGGGGATGGTTAACCCAGGGTTCACTCCAAAAGTCTCCGGTGTCAGCTACGTCACAGATCCCTGTCTCCTGGATGTACTTTACTTGGGTGTGCCTTCCACAATCATGGTGACAGGTTGGCTATGCTTTACTCTAAGCTCTGGTTGCAATGGTGAGGAGGGGAGTGACATGCAAAGCACTGATTACTGCAAGCCTCCCCTCCCTGTGATCTCCAGTTGAGCTGTTGTATGTCGAGTTCAGCTCACATCCAAATCCTCCCTCGCAGCTAGGTCCGCAGGCCCCCAGGAGTCGCTATGCAGGACCGAGGCACTCAGACCTCCAAAAGGCATCATCTATAATATTCCCTCCAGCTCTAGGGCTGCAGACTGTACCTCTCATTCTCCGGGTGGGGGCCCCTGCCTCGGTGTCTGCAGACACTTGAGTCCTTTGTGTATTTAGAGCCCTGCTCTTGCTGTTGTGCTGTTCAGGTACAATGATAGGCACTGTAAGTCAAATCATCCTCATTGCCAGTTCAGGTTCCTGTGTACGGTCCCTGTTGTACATTTTCGGCAGTGCCTACTGTGCTTCGGTGCAGGCATCTGGTGCCGGAGGAAGGCTCCCAACCATTGTTGTGAGGCAATCAAGGCTGGCCCAGGTCCCCAGCATTGCCCCAGCTCATGCTGGGATTTAGGAAGCCCCATCTGCCACCCCTCTTATGGGATCAGGAGGCGGGTGGCACCTATGCACTGCCAACCCACCACCGCCGCTACACTTGAATCATGGTTGCCATCTTATATTCGCCATGGCTCATGATCAGCTGCACTTGTCTGTACCAGCCAGGTGCTCCAACCCACACCGCAAACCCTGCATGGAAATCAGGGGTCTTCTGGGGTGCCTTGGTGCTGCTACTCCAGGCAGCGGAGCTGTCCAGGACTCTGCAATATCTGCATCTGGCAATTGGTAGGGCGGAGGAGTGTAGGGCACAAACTATGCAGTGGCCATATTACCACTCCTCAGATTAGTTATTTTAAATGTATTTTCACTGCATGCACTCTTCTTTGTCACTGCTACAAAAAGCCTTGATGGTAGAGTTGTTAAATCAGTGCATGTGGGCAGGGATCCATGTTTCTAGTCCTCGCTTTTTACAGATCATTTTATCAAGTGACTAACTGCCCCGTTTACTAAGCCCAAGTTGCAAATCGAGGAGGGCATGAGGCAAATTAATAGGGAAAACCAAACCAGAGCTGAACTGTGAAAATGTTTGGAATGTATTACATGCAACACACATAATTTAATATATTACATAATATATTACATAATATATATATACCACATAATATAAAAATATGATACAATCTCTTCAAAACTCAAACTTAGAAGTGTTTTATTTTAGTACATCAGATTATAGCACTGCACAGACAGATATTTATTAAAAGTGAAGGTTTTTAGAAACATTTATGGCTCACCCCCAACGACAATGCCTTTAGCCAGCTAAGAGGCTAGTCAGTATTTATGCAACTCCTAAATGTGACCTAGATTCTTATTATAGATGCAGTCTATTAAATCAAATATAAGATGTGCGCATCCTGAACTTAAGAATTTAAACATGGGCTCATACGAGCTAATAAAGAAAACGCAGGCTTTATGAAATGAAATATGTGCCAAAGATCACACAATTTGGGTAACCAGGAAAGCTGGTATTGAATCAAGGTCATCTGAATTCACATTTTAAAATTCAGCCACCAGACGTATCTGTGTCTCTCTTTCCCATTTACATCAAAGTTTGCTGTTTTGTCCAAAAACCGACACAGAGATAGCAGGCCCGACTCAGGGCCCCTGAACCCAACTGCCAAGCCAATAATGCCTTTTTTTGGGTTGGGTAGTCACACCTCAAACACCCCTCCTCAAGCTACGCCCCTGCAAAGGAATCATAGTTTTCCTTAGCCTCATGATGTAAACACAACATGCATTCTCAGTATGCACACAGATATCTACCTTTGAGAAAGGGCCAGGAAGGTCAGATTACCTGAATATGGTGCAACTAGAATGGTTGAGTCTGGGACCAAGAGCACTTGGATTTAGAATGTGCTATAGACCTTCTGTAGCACATCCAGAAGCATTAGTAGAATAAAGGCCGGTGTATAGGAAGTGGTGCCTGTCAGCTTGGCATGTTGCATCGCCGTTTCTGCTCCAGCAAAAGTTTGCATACAACTTGCTTTTTTCCCATGGTTCCCTGGTTTAATTTACTTGCTATGGCAGGCTCTCACACTTCCTTTGCATCCTCTCCCATCCTCCAGTCTGCTTACCCCATCCTCCTGATTAATTACAGTGCAGTCTCTTGATAAAATAAATTTGTTTTGCTGTTGCTTTTAATGCGATCTGAAGACTGCCTATGCTCTCTATCACTGGTAATACAGACTGCACTCTGAACAGTCTATTGGCTTTCACTGACCTAATCGGCAGCATTTGATTAGATCTTTTCTTTAGTCGGGTGGCGAAGTTAATAGTTGGTCTCAGCAGACAATACTCTAATCCTTTGTGGACCAATTTTCGCAACAGCTATGTCATTCATTCTCTTTGTACATACCTTACCCATTTCCCTGAGGGTACAGGACAGTCATTGTTCTGTTCAGGGCTTATTCTGTCTTTCAGGGTTGGATGTAGACCCGACAATGTGGTTATTTCCAGCTGTTTGTGGATAGAAAACAGGCCAGTTGTATGTGCTGTAGGCAGCAAGTGTTTACACTGGTAAAGCAGTTGCCAAAGTGAAGTTTTCCAATTTACCCAAATTTGAAGGAAAAAAAATACATCTGCCCATCCCCAGTACATTTACGAGCTCTGAATCCCTCCTATGAACAAAGGAAAACATCTTTAAGCAAACCAACTGGTACATCAAAGTGAAAAGTAATGGTAGCAAGATTCGAATGCACCTTTTCCCTGACAATATATGTATTTAGATTGGCTCTAAACTGTGTTAATCCTCTGAAATTCATCTAGTCCCCGTTCAATCTAATGAGTTAAGGTTTACTTGGTAAGCATATGACATTCAAATTATTTATAACGATTTATATGTTATCTTCATGACGGTTATTCCAATTGAGGAAGACAATTGCATTTTTGCACCAAATGATTTATGTTCAGTTATTGTGCTTTAAATCACATTATCTTACGGTATGAATATTTCATTTTATCTCTTATTGTGCCATAGTAATGTTACGATATGTTGCATCATAATATTTTGAGCTGTACATGTATAGTTCAGCATTCACCAATTCCTTGCCCTATTCATGTTGTTTGTACTTAGAAATTGCAGATTAAGGTTTGCTGCTATGAGAGGTTCCATTTCTGCGCTGGCAGCGCAATTTCTGAATTCAGATTTGCAAAGCCACACAACGGGTGATTTGAGCCACCTTGCATGGCTTTGTAAAGAAACATAACACAACACAACTGCTTGGCTGCTTTTCGTTTCAATGGCGATTATTGCCCTGGCACCTTCGGGACCCGTCATATAAAGCGCTCCTATATCAGTCCATCACAGTATATTTCTCCCTCAATAAAGATATGGCGTCCTCCAAGATAATAATATGGAAAGCCCTGAAACTGACACTCTGTGGGGTAAATGTTAGTTTTTGTGTGGGTGAGCGTAAGCGCAAGCGCAGGTCCCGCACATTGGCAAATCTTGAGCTGCAAATGCAAACACTAGAAGAATGTAGCAGAGATGTAGCACAGCGCTAACTGAGCCAGACCCAACAGCAATACCATTGACTGCTCCTAGACGATACCAAACAAGTGTGGCAGGCTGCACAGAGCTGCATATATCAATGAGGTGACAACTCGAGTAAGATGTTACAAAGGCTTTGCCAGGCTGGACACGTAGTCTCCCCGGTAGCGGTGATACAGGATGCCCAGGAGGGATGCTGTCAGACCCCAGGGAAGTGGCTCAAAGTTTTGATGGGTATTTTGGGTAGGCATACTCCCGAAGAGATGCGGTAGACATAGAACAAATAATCTAATTCATTGAGGCACTGCCCCCGCGGTCTCTAACAGATGCTACCCACTCACAGATTGTTGAGCTGATCACTGAAGAGGAGCTTTCTGCGACAATGGTAGAGCTGCAGGCTGGAAAGGCCCTGGGGCCAAATGGCTTATCCAGTGAGTTTCTTAAATCTTATATGCCGCAACCGGGGAAACACTTGTTGGAGGTTATTCATGCAGTGAATGAGAAATCCTGGCTTAGACCAGGTTGGAAGCACTCTGAAATTGTTGTATTCCTTAAACCAGGCCGTCCGCCAGAAGTACATTCATCATACCATCCAATCTCACTCATCAATATAGAGGTGAGACTTCTCGCTAAAACCTTGGCCAATAGGCTAATAAAATATATGCCAGACTTGGTTCACCCTGATCAGGCTGCCATTATTCCCCACTGTGCCACTTGCCACAGTATGAGGTGTGTTTATAATGCCCTGGCCATGGCGAACCGACTGGTGCGACCGGCAACAGGGCTATTAGCCAACATAGATATAGCCTTTGATTCCGTCAGTTAGGAATAGCTCTTTGCTATTCTTCAGCACATTAATCTAGGGCCAAGGTTCCTTTCTTACATCCACCTATTATACACTGACAGTCTAGGTGGCTGGCAAGGTCTCTGATCCCTTTCAGATCCACTTGAGTACCAGATAGGACCTTGCATCTTACAGATTATGCAGATTTTTGGTGAGACCTCTGGGCTATACATGAACGCTAGGAAATCTGTGATATTTTTGGTAGGTGGTGCCACTAGAGACATGGAGTGGGCATCAGGATTAAAGCTAGCTGTCCATGGGAATTTTGGGTTGTTTGTCTCTCCAGACCCAACCGTTTTGTGAACCCATGATATAGCCCGACTGCTACTGCATATTAAGGAAGAAGTGAAGGCCTGGTCTCCTCTACCATTGTCCCTGTTAGGTAGATTAGCCATTTTCAAAATGGTTTCCCTACCCTGTATGGTGTACTAGCTCCAGAACTGCCCCTACACTATTACTCCATCATAGCTCAGATAGGTCAATGCAGCTCTGAGTTACTTTTTGTTTGGGGAGGGCTCCCATATAGCTCTCTGGACTTGTTTTGAGTCCACATACAGTGGGGGCATTGCTGCTGCTGACATGCAATCCTACTACGCTGCAAGCCACTTATTGATTATTGATGACTGGCAGTATAACGCTCAAGATAATTGAGCATACGCCACAGAGAGAAGGGTGATGGGCGACACTTCCATGCTCTACTTTCTCTATAGTGGGAGGGGGGTGGGATCTCTCCCCCTGGCAACTAGGTTAGTAATACACATAAGGAGACGGTCTCTCCAAAGGCTGGGGTGGTGGGGAAGACTTACACAAGGGACATCATTGTGGCAGAGCATTTTTCTTCGAAAGGTGGCCCAATTGAGTGGGTTTCAAAATTAGGGCGCATAGGCATTTCTACGCTAGGGGATATCCTGCACGGCATGGTGCTAAAATCGGAGATGCAAAGTGATTACCAGCTGCACAGTAGACAGTTCTACAAATACTTACAGTTGCGGCATGCCATATTCCCCTACCTGGGAGATCTCCAATAATTGCCAGAATTTAGCCTGCTAGAAGTCAAATTGTTAATGGTAGATCTCGATACCCACAAGATTACTAAAATGTATCAGTCTCTGATTATGAACAGCTCCACTACGCTGCCAGCCCTTAAGGCAGTGTCAGAGGGTGTTCTTACCAAACCTTCACAGGAGCAGAATGATGACTGTTCCCAATGTCGTTCCTGAAACCATTCCGTTCTCCAAATAATCTAGATGAAAAGGGGTGCTCCAAGGGGGTAAAGGGAATGAGGGTAAGGAAGAGCCTATCTTCTTGGTTTCTTCTCCTACTGGATTAGACTCCCTCTTTTCTTGGGCGCATAGACGCTGGTATGCCTCCGTATTCGTTTTCTCATACCAGTTTTATAGGAGTAAACTGTAAAAGAACACAACATACATCTTATATTTCCTAATTATAACTGACTACTCCTCCTATTCTTTATTATAGATTAATATAGAGTTTTATACTCATGTACAATGCTACATACCCAAGATGAATAAGGCTTTTGCTACTCTTCTATAAATAATTGTTGGTATTGATGATAGGTTAATCTTAAGATGATTTGAAGACTTAACCTTAACCTTCTTTCTTCTTTTTAGATATATGCAGGTGGATTAATAAGAAGAACACTCAAGGAACACAATGACCTTTCTAGTAAGCCCAGGCAGTAAACTCCGCTCAGCTCGTGGAGTTTGTGGAATTCGGGCACTCCGCGGAGGAATGCGGAATTCCTGAATTCCACTGTTCTGGCGTGAAGCCGAGTTTTTTTCTTCATTTACATGCTCGAGTTTTCTCTTGGTGCTCAACTGCAAGGGCCAAGACACTCAGGCTGCTTGCGAGTGAGCACAGGACTTCTCACACCGTAAGCGACTCGCATGGCCTCCGGCCAAGATGGCATTGTTAGAGCCAATCACAAGCGGAGTGATCAAGCAGCTTTTCTGCTTGAGAATGCAGCTGAGAGGCATTTGGAGTGGATTTTCTTCTCAAACTATACGTTGGAGTTTGTTTTTTTGTGTGGGAAGCCATTTTTTAAAACCTTTTTTATTCAAACCAGAAGGAAGTGCCTCAGAGACTCCAACTTCCTGTTCCTGCCCAGCAGGCTCCTCCCAGTCCTTTGTCCCTCCCCTGGTCACTTTTCATTGAGATTTAGAGCTGGAAGGATCACTTCTCCTTGTCTGCTACATATATACCATTGGATTTAAGGACTTTGTTTTTGAGACATCACAAGTAAGTTAAAAAACTGGGGTATAAGGGTGCTTTTTGTTTGACTGGGGGCATGCACCTGGATTTATTTGTACTTTTATTCAATTTTACAAATTATTGTGGTGCGTGGCCTGCAGTTTTAGGAGGGGCCTAGTTTTTTTGTGAATGAAATTTATCTTCTTTTGTAAATGAAAAATGTTGCACAGTTCAGTACACTTTCTTCTCCATGTTTTTTAATTAGTTTGCAATAGTGATTGATTTAATTGAACATGTGGCCTAATCTGCCAATGGGTCTTCCAGCCAGTAGGCTCTGTACTATTCATGGGCGCATGAAACAACTGTTTCTGTGGTGTCTGTAGAATTGAAACATCATTTATGCCATGGATGGCATTGGATTAAAATACAAAAAGTGTTTTTGTGGTATTTCACATTTTTTTCCCCTGCAGACAGTGTTTAGGTGGGGTAATGCCTTTGGAGGATGAGTGTTGTTGTGAACATTTTTAGTCCTGGTAATTTTCATTTTTGGCATTGCTGAATTAATGCTGTGTTCTCTGTGTTATGATGCCTCTTTTGTCTGGCCACTGTGTGTGTGTATGTGTGTTTGGCATAGGCCACCATTTGCCTTTGTTGTTCATCATGCCATGTGGCCAGGGGCCATTTTGTAAAGCCAGTGTCCACCCTAGGCCTGCATGTGTTCTTTGTTTTCCAGGCCTCCTGCTTCATGTTGTTCTGACCATGTGGCTGACGGCCACTGTGTTGCCAGCCAGTGTGCTTTCCCCATAGGCCTGCATTTCTTCTTTGTTTGTGACCATGCCTCCTTGCTGGTTGTTATGACCATGTGGCTGCTGGACATTTTGTGTAGCCAGCCAGTGTGCTTTTGCCATAGGCCCGCATGTTTTCTCTGTTTGTGACCATGCCTCCTTGATGGTTGTTGTTGTCTGATCATGTGGCTAGCAGCCATTTTGTGTAGCCAGCCAGTGTGCTTTTGCCACAGGCCTGCATATCTTCTCTTTGTTCCCCATGCCTCCTTGCTTGCTGTTTGACCATGTGGCTGTTGGCCATTTTTGCATAGGCATCAAGTGTGCTTTTCCCATAGGCCTGTATGTCTTCTCTGTTTGTGACCATGCCTCCTTGCTGGTTGTTGTTGTCTGACCATGTGGCTGGTGGCCATTTAGTGTAGCCAGTCAGTGTGCTTTCCCCATAGGTCTGCATGTCTTCTCTGTTTGTGACCTTGCCTCCTTGCTGGTTGTTGTTGGTCTTCTGACCATGTGGCTGGTAGCCATTTTGTGTAGCCAGCCAGTGTGCTTTTGCCATAGGCCTGCATATCTTTTCTTTGACCCCATGCCTCCTTGCTTGCTGTTTGACCATGTGGCTGGTGGCCATTTTGCGTAGGCATCGTATGTTCTTGTAATAGGCTTGTATCATTATGTTGCGGCCATGCCTCCTTTCTTGCTGGTTCACCATGTGGTCATTCGGTGGCCATTTTGTTTAGGTAGCCAGTGTGCTTTTGACATAGGCCTGCATGTCTTCTCTTTTTCCCAATGCCTTTTTGCTCTGTGTTGTTGTTGTTGATGACCATGTGGCAATGGCAGGCAGCCATTCTGTGTGTCCAGCCAGTGTGGCCCTTTGCCATATGTTTGCATGGATGGTTGAGCAGTAGTTTAATAAATTAAAATGAATGATATTCTTGAGGATAATCCCACATATTTATATTTTTTTATTGTAATTTTGTTCAATTTTAGTTTTAGTTATTCTATTTTTTTAATTGTTTTTAATTCTTTTTTAGATTGTGTAATTGTTTTCCATTTTCATAACATCTGGCTTCAATTAATCACCCCCATGTCTGCTATAGGTGCACAACAGCAATCATTGTGTAAGGAGTATTCTATTGTCATTTGTCAACTGCACCTCCCTGAGTGCCACATCCCACGTGATGCATTGCACATAAAGCTAACTAATACAGCTGTATTGTTTTGTTGTTGTTGTTGCTCTTTCTAATCCTTCATGAGTGTACAACATGAAAGTTTATGTTGGTGTAGTTTTCCGTTTAACGAATGAACACTGTATACTATTGTTAATTATTTATAATAACTTAAGTAACCACACTAATATATTGTTTGTTTGTACTACTACTTGAACTGCAACAATGCCACGTTTCACTGATGTTTTTCTTGCTTGTTTGCTTTTTGGTTCACAGTGAAGAGACATTACCAATAGTACTGCCAGACAGAAGGCCTGTGCACAACGTGACACGTAACTGACTATGCAACACGTTCATCTCTTCAGCTTGTTGTGAAGTTAAATGCCACTGCCAACTACAAACTTCAAGATGGCCCCAAAGAAAGGTGCTGCCAAGAAAGTGGCTAGTGGGGAGCAGAAGAAGCAGATTTCCACCACTGGTTTGCTGACCGCAACCTTTTTCAGGAACGCTGTGCCTGCCGGACCGTCCTCCGGCGAGCAAGCGGAGAACAGCACTCCTGCATCAACAGCACCACGTCCCACACCTAAGCCCAGGACCATGTTTGTCAGTGAGGCAGCCAGTGCAATCATATTGACACTGAGTAGTGATGTTGAATTGGATCTGTCCCTTTCGCAAAGTAGTACACAATCGTTTCAGGAAACACAGCAAAGTGGACAGCAGCCGCATCCAGCAATGGATTTGTCTGATGCTGGAGCAGAAGAGGAGGTTGAGTTTCCTTCAGAGCAAGAAGTTGAACCTCCTCTTTTAGAATCATTGGCTCCCACATCTCCAGCAAGGAAATGGAAGGGCACTACAGCACCATCTTCTCCAAGCACCACTTCTGATGATAATGATAGGGACATGGAGTGGATCCCGACAGAGACCAGGAGACAACATGAGAGGCAAGGGAAAATAGGAAAATAAAAGTTCCAGAAAGACTTAGACTTATGGAAGGGGATGAAGAGGAGGATGACGATGAGGAGGTAGTCATGGTGGAAGGTGACACAGAGGAATCTGACATTGCTATTCTACCAGCTCCAAGGGGTGTGGCACAGGTAGCACCACCACCAGCTCCTATATTTGCAAAGCCCCAACTGAGACATGCACCAACCCCTGCCTCAGGAGAAGCAGGGAGACAATCGACGACATGCCCACCTACCTCCAGTTTGTCTTCAAGCATTGGCCCAGTAAAAAGGTACTCCTCCCCAGTTTGGGACTTTTTTACAGTTAGCAAAGAGGGAGCACAATGCAGTATGCACCATTTGCCACACAAATGTTTGTCAAGGAAAGCCTGATACACATTATGGTACTGGAGGCCAGACGACCCATATGAAAAAACACCACACAATCAAGTGGGAGGAGCACCTTAAAAAAATTGCTGAACGTGGTGGTGGTGGTGGGGAGAGCCGGGGAACATCAGCTACAAGTCCAATCACGAGGGAAGGTGATGATGATAATGAGGAAGAAGAGGGTGACATCTTCTTCACACAAAGCAACACTGTTCCCAGTAGTGTACCAGCAGATTCACCCACCTTAGTGACTTCTCAATGGCACAAGAAGACTCAAAGTGAGATGATGGATACACTGCGGCATACAGTGACTGCCCCACCACGCACATTAAGTCTACCACTAGCATCTATTTCTCAAAAGATGCCTGTGTCAGTGCCCCAAGAAAAGAAGAAAATCCAAAGTACTATTATGGCCATGTTTGGGCAGGAGGGGCCCTGTGAGCGAAACCACCCAACTGCATGTTTGTAAAATGGGAAACTGGCAAAAATGTTAGCGATGGATCTCCTCCTTTTTTCTTTTGTGGAAGGAGTGGGATTCTTAGAATTTATGGCAGCCATGTGCCCAAAATGGAAGGTACCAACTAGGACCTATTTTGCCAGAGTGGATGTTCCAGCGCTGCATCACTATGTGCTGCAGTTGGTTGGACAATCTTTGCAGCAAAGTGTTGTTCACACCATTGACAGACATGTGAACCAGTTGTCAGGCAACTGATTACATGTGCATCACTGCACACTGGATCTCTTTTGCAGGGGTAAAGCAAAAGATATCTTCAGGTCTTGGCCCTGAAGAAAATTTTAAGAGTGTTCGGCGGCATGCAACAGTGGCCATGTTTGCGATGGAGAAATCACATACAGCTGTAAACATCTTGAAGGAATCTAACAGCAAAGTGTATGAATGGCTGCAACCCAGAGGTCTTAGAATTGGATTTGTTGCCACGGACAATGGTAGTAACATAGTGAAGGCCATGTCAGACAGAGCCCATTTCAGGGTCCTGTGTTTTGCCCCTTGCATCAACCTGACAGTGCAAGACTTTCTCAAAAAGGAAGACATAGTCAGCAACATACTGACCACCTGCAGAAGAATCTGCACTCATTTCAGCCATTCCTTTAAAGCCCGGAAGCAGCTGAGGATATTCACTGTAATGATAGAGCACCAGAAAATGCCCTGATACAGGCGGTGCCAACACGTTGGAACTCCACCTTTTACATGCTGCAACGTCTGTTTGAGCAGTACAAACCGATCAATGACTATGTCATTCAAAGAGGAGGGGATGCAGTTGGGAAAGCTATGACCATGTATGTGGACAAATGGGGCCTAGTCAAATGCCTGACACAGATGCAACTCCCTTTTGGGGTTTTCACAGGGGAAGTTAGCAAGGAGGACAGTACGATGGGCCAAGCTATGCCATTGTTGCATCGCCTACAAGACCATGTAAAGAAGGTGTCTGAAAGGTTCGCCCCTGTAGGTGTGAATGAAAACACAGAAGCACATGCCTTGGTTGACAGCTTAGTCCTGCACTTGGTTTCTAATATATGGCTGCAACATTGAGTCCAAAAGATATATATGTGCCACACTACTTGATCCCCAGTACAAAAAAAGTCTTCCCACTTTCATCCCTTTTTCTGAAGGGTATGGTTTAAAATACAAGAGGTGGATTTTAGAGCAAGCCGGAGACTTGGAAGAAGAATGGCTGTAACTTTGAGTCCCACGCCACAGTTCCGGGGTGCCACCTTCAACTTCCAGAGAGGGCAGTCTTGTCTCACAGCAGCCAACAACCCATTCAACCAGAACACCAGCAACAACAGCAAAAGAAGGACTGGACCCAACCTCTGCATTGTATTGGTATCAATTGGCAGGGCTCAAGTCCAGTGCAGAGGCGATTGCAAAACAGGTAGAGCAAGTGGCAGCACCAATGACCATCTACAGGAAGTTCTAGGAGTATCTGGATGATCCAAAAGAGGTCTATATGGATGAAAATCCATTGATGTATTGGCATGGTAAGATGCGCCAATGGCCAGAGCTCAGCAGGCTGGCAATAAAGTATCTGGCTTGTCCTGTCACCAGTTTGTCTGCCGAATGTGTGTTCAGTGCAGCTGGTGTGTTTGTTACAGTGAGAAGGACCAGTCTCTCACCTCAGATTGTGGAGAGATTGAGTATGATCAAAATTAACCAACATTTTATACCACACAATTACACCATTCCTGAAACAGCAGCACAGGAGGAGGAAGAGGATTATTGGTCCGAAATTGAATCAAATGTGTTTGCTGACCAACTTCTGGGTGAACCAACTGAGTTTGAGGACAAACTCTACTTCCTGGACTAAGTATGCCAGTGGCCCCATAGAACTTTTAAAATGTTCTCAATGAACTTAGTACTTTCTTTGCAAAAAAACAAAAACAAATTATCTAGAGGGACATTATTATTTTTGTGTCAGATTTATGCTGCCCCACCTTTTTTATTAGTCACATATATATTGCCGGATTGCAGTTGGATCAGTGCGCATTTAAGAAGCCTCCCCCATTCATTCATGACATTGGGTACAACGCCTGCCCCCCTCACATGCCTATTGCCTAATGCCTATTCCTTTTTGCATCACTTAGCACTAGAAGGGATGCACCATAAAATTATTTATTATCCTATAAGACTGCCTGCCAAACCAAATTCCAATGTGTTGCCTGCATCAAAGAGGATTCAATACCTATCTGAACTACCAGTGCTTGGATTGGATGAGGTAACTTCAACTATTGCAATGGTGAGTGACTGGTTGCGTGAGTGAGGATTTAAGTTGATAGATGATTTATGTGATGGCAGACACTGAGGGAGGGTGTGTGTTGAACTGTAATATGGGAAATGTCTTGAGATGATTATTGAATTGCAATATTTGGGGCTTGAGTGATGGGCGCTCATTTCTTCCCTGCAGGTGGTGATCAGCCCTTTCATACTTAGCTTGATTTAATTAATTGCAAGGGTGATCTCCTTTTTTTCTGGTTCTTCAGACACCAGAACAGTCACTTTAATTATCAAACAGAAACCTATACAAAAAAATACTGCAATTCTGTTTCATTCCCTACTTGTTCTTCAACAGCTGCGCACTACACTCCACGTCTATCTTGCTTGGGTCATTGTGATTCATGATGATGATGATGACTGGTCTGGGACAGCATTACTCGGAGTCAGGACTGGAGGAGTATCATGGAAGAACTCAGGGCCGGACTGGTAGCTACAGGTCTACCTCATCAATAGCTAGAAGCAAGAAGTTATCGAGTATACTATTGACTTGAGTTCAAAGGTAAACCAAGAGAATGAGGCCTAGTAACTAGTACTGTGTGCTGTGTGGAATACAGAGAGGTGCATTTGTGAAATGCTGCTTTGTGTGTGTGTTGGACTTGTAGCAAAAGTGGTACTCTGAATCCCCCTTTTGTTTTTTTGGTGCTGCCTCTGAGTCTTCTTGATACATTCCACATGAAGATTACCTTCCTTCTGTCCTTCCACTTGACTCTAAATACAGTTTCTCTTTTACAATCCACAGGTGTTCTTCTAGTCTCCTTAATGAACAAAAGGTGAAAGCTAGCTGAGCTCAACAACACTCCTGCCTTCCTACCGGACCAGTGCAGACAGGCCCCAAAGAGTGCACATTCTCGAGGAGAATGCAGGCGCACCACCAAATTTTGCAATACAGTACCATTTTTCTTTTAACATAATAACTAAGAGAAGTGGGTGGGTGGGTTCACTCCGTAACCTAGAAGACAGAACATTTAGATAAATGGTAAATTGTGTCTCGGGGCAGAAGGATTGTTTACAATGCATGTTCCGTACTCTGTCATACTCATTCCTTTGTTTCCTTCTAACAACAGATTGATGGGGAATGATGTGCTGCTGCTTATTGCCCAGATGAATGTTGGCCTTGTGTTGTAATGTTTGTCTTTGTCAAAACTTTCCCAAAATCCCATTACCCATCTATTCATCGAACCCCTAACCGTCTTCCCCCGAGCTCTGTGATTTATTGAGGTGTGGCTTAAATTACTCTATCAATGGATCACACACTTGGTGGGGCAGATGTGGTGAAAGCAACACCAACTTACTGTAGAATCTTCCAAGCAGTAACCCACACTAGCACATGATCCATATTTTTTTAGAAATAGAATGAAGAATATCAGGCTTCAGCATCATCATCGTTCAGGCCTTGTGTTGCCTAACCGTAAACGCCTAACTTCAGCTTGTCGACTCCAGACTTTGAGTCCATTTTTGATAACTTGAGGATATCACAAATAATACTGTCAGCTCCACATTAGCCAACACTTACTAGTATAGCTATTTTTTCTATTTTAGCACAATTAGACATTCTCATTGTGACATCACGTAGTACTACTCAGGTGGTGTCAATTCTTTGTAAATCTTTGATAAATATATAACCCACTTACTCAGTCTTTCTATTTCCATTTAGTTGCCTACGATGGATAATCAATCAATCATTCAGATCAATCCTACAGTTGGAGCTCACCTGGGTGGAACTGGAAGTGGGACCTCGCTTGTGAAGTTGTGATGCCCAACCTGTTATTGTTGCATGTATATTCAGGTAAGACAACTAGTATGGATGTAATTTAACTTAGTAAGAAATAAATTAACTGCTACTGTTTTTTAAATAGATAGTTCAGAACTACAACACAATATAGGTCCTCTCATCATGGCAGCATTCCCGATACTGGTCAAGATAGTTAGAGAAGTACAAGCCTAGACTCTATTACTAAGTGCTATGCTATCTTTTAAGTTACAAGCACATAAACAGGCTGCGTAAAACTACTTGAAGGCAGCAGTGCAAAGTGAAAGTTAAATAAACTACTTCAGGCATAAACTTAGATTATAAAAAATTGTTTCCCCCTTTATTTATTTACAAAGCAACCCAGCCTCTCCACCCAAACAACATACCCATCCCTCTCCGAAACAAAACTGACCAAAATCCCAAAACTCAAAATGTTCAAGAAAGTGTCTCCAGTCCCACTCCCAACTCCCTTCCCAACCTCTCCGCCCAGCTCCAACAAACAACAAATCCCTCCCATTAAAAAATGGCTAAAAGAGGGCATTATGGATGCTGGTTCAGAGCTGGTCCATGCTCTGCTCCATCATGGTGAGCTGGCCTTCAACAGTGTCCAGCCGCTGCAGAATGCGGTGCAGCAATGGCCTGTTGCCATTCTGGTGGGTAGTGGCAGCAGTTGGCTGGCGGCGGCACTGGCAATGGGATGGCCGGGAGGCTGGAGGCTGGGGACCAGCTGCATTGGGGCCCGGCAGCTGTGTGTTTATTTCTTCCTCCTCCTCTTCCAGGACCACCAGCCACCAGTATTCCAGCTGGATACGCTCCAGCCTCAGCCACCGCAAACGGGCCACTCTCTCCTGCCTGTCGGGTTGACCAGCAGGAGCAGCTATATTGAGAAAAACAAAAAAGACAAATTCTAAATAATGCTCTGTGCAAACAAATGTTTAAAATAACTGGGTGGCACAGTAGCAGTACTTTGCTGGTCCCCTAGGGCCATTGGATTGTATTTGATGTGATTATGATTTAGGAGATCACAAGGCCAATTTTATGTTTTCTTTTACCCACACATGTTGCCAAACATAAAAAAGCACTGACCTTGTTGCAGAAAAGTAGCAGGCAGAGAATAACATCACATGATTAAAAAAAACTGTGGTTAGATTTCTAAATGCTTTTCAAGTAACTATAAGAGTCAGACACTTTGAGTTGAAAAATAAACAACTTCTCATTGATGAGTACAGCATTATGCACTATTATGGAGTACAAGTTGTGTGTGGTGCTAAATTAACGAAGCCATGCTCCCTGCTACCCAGTGCCTCTGCTAGTTTGCTACTGTCTGCAGCTGTAGTTGACAATTATCTACGTGTAATTCCAATGGCCCTGCTCCTTGCTAAATGCATTTCTCTTTCTACCCTGTCGCCAAAGAGGTTTATGAATAATAAATAAGATACTACAGCAGTCACACACCTCATGTATGAAATGTGGCTATTTATATATTATCCTGTTTGTCATAAGTAGATGTTGAGGAAAATGAATCTACTGGACTGCACTACAGGTAAAGAAATGGATTATATAGATTTTATTTGGCACATTCTTAACTGTGTATCCCATATGCCAAACTTGATATCAAATCATGCACTTACTCCCACTTTACTCTGTGGCCTCGCCTGCCACTACATATTTCCAAAAAAGTTGCTGGGCAGTAATCAAGGAAAGGAAACTTGATTTTCTCTACTGCAGGGGGTAGGGTAGAGGGATTAAACAGGGAGGGTAGAAATTTTTTATATATCATTCATAGAGGGGCCACTACACTGTTCATCGATTCATCATCTTTGGCTTATTCAGTCATGGTTCAATTCAAATGGGAAAAATCTGAACAAGTGTAAATTAATCTGTTATGGGAAACTTTGATATATGTTCTGGAATCACTTCACATGGGTATCGCATGATTAAATGTGGCACATGCCAAGAATGGTCCACCCACCCATTCACTCATATACCATTGCCTTTCTTTTAAGTTACCTTCTGTTCTTTCATGTCTTCCTCAAGCCATCAAAGCTCATTATGTGAGATTTTGCTGCATTGCAGAAAGAAGAGTCCATAATAATAACTCAACCACCACTGTGGCTGGTAATGCTGGGGGGTTCACCTCACAGTCATTTTTTATGACGACGAGCGATGCCATGGCAATAGCTAGTGGGTGTAGTAATTGCAAGAAATATGTGACTTACCAGTGCACGTTCCTGCTGCCACTTCTCCCCCTGCAACTGACCCGTCACTGTCTCCTCCTGCATCAGCACTGGAGCCGGCATCACTGATGTTCTGTGTAGCTAGAATAAAACATTACACATAATTTATATCCCAGATACGCAACCCCAAATACAACAGAAATGCAGCACTACAGCTCAGTTAGCACATCAGTATCTTTCAAATATCACTCTGGGCATTTGATTGGTTGGTTCACAAAGTTTGACAAGCCAGATGTGTAATAATGGTCAATGAAAAACATATGGTGTTGGGTGGCAAATGCAATGGGATTGGTACCTCATACGTTTTTTACAGCCTTGCTACACTGTCATTGGAAACTGCTGGCATACTGTAACTATAAATGAACGGGTCTGCAGCACACTACATTGGGGGGGTGTGGTCCATGATGACCATGGCCACTGTCTCATAAACTGAACTTTGTTAGAGCTAGGCATAAGCAGGAAAAGGAAAGCCTTCTGAACAAACATACATGGTGATTTTTATTTAAAATACTAGCTTACTTGGGCCTGCTATCTGAATCTTCATGAATCACGATAGATAGCGCCAACATTCAAATAGACCAATAAATACCCCAAGATTCTACGGTTCTACCTTAAGAAGTCCACAACAATCATAAAAGGACTTACTGGGATCAGCAGAGCCCTTGGCAGCGGTGCTGGTGGTCGGCGCCGGCTGACCAGCTTGCCCCGGACACTCCGAATCGTCCCTCTTCTTGCCGTTGGGTGCTGATGAAAGTAATTAAGAAGATAAATATAAATAGATTAGTGATTCTGTCAATAATCTCCACAAAATGTTTTATGAAAAGCAACCACAGTACCTAAAACAGATTACCTATAGTACTACTAGTTTCTATTTGAGTCTATTGACTGTCGTTAAATCCATATTCCAAAAATCCTTATCAAAAACTACATTTGGAACTAATGCATTGTAGTGAATGATCTTTGATTAATCAGCCAAAGCGAGTGCCTGATGAATGCAATTAGGTAGCGGCACCTGCCTAGCAGAAACTAGAAACTGGATTACACAATATTAGAACATTGGAATGTTGGGAGCTTCATTGAAGACAATGGAGTAGCTCTGGGCTTATAATGGCTGGTATAAGCCCAGCACTCCAACATTCCAATGTTTGTGTTTTTGTTTCTCCATTTTTAATTTAGAACATTCTACCCTTAGTGGGTGGAATGTTCTAATAGCCTTATAGCCCTTCTGCCTCAGGCTATACCAGTTGTTAAAGGCCCTCTCCCTCGTTATAGGCCCTCGCCTGCGGCTCGGGCCTATAACTCGGGATCAGGGCCTTTAACAACTGGTATAGCCTGAGGCAGTGGGCTATAAGGCTATAATATACCAGCGTAAACTTTACTAAACATAAGTTACCTCTGAGTGTGAGAAGCATGCTATTCGGATTTTTTTTAGCATTGTAGAACACAAACACAACAAATACTCACCGAGTCCTAGAATCTCGACGCCTAGCAGGTCGAGCAGCTCCTGTTCCTGGTCGAGAATGTTGGGCCAGCAGTGCCTCAGCAGCTGGGCAATGTGCCAAATCTCGCTGGTGCGCCACATGCACCAGCGCACCATACCCCAGCCGCTACCAGGCCTGCCGCCTGCTGCCAGCATAGAAGGGAGGTGGCGCTGCACAGAAAAAACTAGTGCTGTCACCTCCTCCATTCCAAAGATCGCCGAGGGCTGCACACCTGGGTGGCGGTGCCGCCCACATGGACGCCACCCCTCTGCCATGGCACTGGGTGGGGAAATAATAAATTTAGAAGGGATAAGAAGGGAAAGTAAAGAAGAAAGAAATAAGGAAAGAAGGGGAAATAAACTAAGTCAAAATAAGTCACAAAAACAGACAAAAATGTATATAACAACGTAAAATACACAAAGACACACACTATTGTAAAAAATAAAAATAAGGTGTAGAAAAGTAATAAAGGAGGAGGATCACAAAGATTAAGAAAAGATTAAAATTTAGGCTCAGCACCATAACAGAGAGCAGAAAAGCAAGAAGGCCGTGCCCATGCGGACCACGTGGGGCTGTTCGCGCGTGATTTAGAATGCAAGCACACTTCAGGACCGCATAGTGCCATTCTAGTATGATTTTGGAGTGTGTGGACGCACTCCACGTTCTCAACACTACGCGAATCGGCGTGCAAACTCCGCCCGAACGCAGAACTCGCGTAGTGCGGTGGAGATTTTGCAACATTTTTTTCATTTAAGTGCGTCGTTCTTAAATGAATTTCATTCTCTTTTCCTTTACTGTAATTGGAAACTGCATTATGAGCAAATTCACTTTTGACCTTTGTTATTGCAGCAAAAACGACTTCTATAACCAATGCTGTGAACAGTTTCTTTTTTTTAAAATAATGTAAAAATTTCGTTAAGTGTCAATTAGCTCTCTTTTAAATTCTCATTACAATTTGAGCCGAGCACTTCTTAACGCCGACAGGAAAGCTGAAGAGCCTTCTTGAGCTCCGTAGGATTCCTTCATTCTCTTTTCCTACTGGAAACGCTGTGAAACACTATTCTCTAGGGTAAAGAGCAGCTGAGGTAGTGGAACGCTACTCCAAGGCTTCCAGAAGCAGATTGGGTAACTTTGCCTCCCCTCACAGACACTAATCCTGTCAGAGGGTCAGAGATAGGACGCCTCATACTCCAACTCCGAAGTAAGCAACAAGGAAGATTTGAGATGCTACACATCTCTAGTTACCTTGTACACAGAACCAGGACAAAGAAACTAAAATGATGTTATCAAACAACGCCACTACCCTAAGCTTCTCCAACACAATGGAGGAACTAAGGTAACCTCCTCTCAGGGGAATTATGTCAGTGAAGTGCTCAGTTTGGAACCAACGGGCACTGGACATTGTATTCTGCCTTATCTAGGAAATCTCTGGAAGACTAGAATGGTGCCTTGAGAAGTGAACACCGGTGGCCATCTTAGAGTGTCTTGTGGTTTGTGGCCTCCTGGCCTGCCTGGATACGTTGGCACGGGCCTGGCTGCCATGATGACTTTTGCGCACGTTACTCTTAGCCGTTGTTCTGTCGCCCTCTGCTTCTGCCAAGTTATTTTACAACTGTCTGCATTTTCTGTTTCTCACCTTTTCTCCTGTTCCCTTTGGGCTCAGTCTGAACAACAGTTACAAGGTCGAATAACACGTCCCTGGTTCTTACTGATTTGGCCCGTCCCTCGCACCTAGACATAACCATGTACAGCTGCCATGCAGAAATTAGTGTGCTTTTAATAATGCGGTTCGCCCGCTCTAGGGCACTTGGAGGCGATCTTTCCAGAGAGAAGAGCTGTGATTGTCTGCTGATGTAGTTGTGCATCTAGAGACTGAGGTATGGGGGTTCGCTAGTCAAAGCCCAAAGGTCTTCTATTTGTATAATATACTAGCTTCCAGCACGGGGAGGGTGGTAATGTTAGTTAGACATATATCCACTGCTTTATGAGATGCTTTCCCCGTTCGTATTCTATGGAGTTGTAACTATGCTGATTATATTATTCATATGTATTATGCTAGTAGTACTGACACGTGTACTGTATCTTAGAGCACGTAAGTTGAAATAAACATTTTAACCTATACAGTGTCTCTTCTTACGCATGTTGTGGACAGGTACGAGTGTGACGAAAGAGTGTTCTTGCTCTAGCGAGTCCTGAGTGAGAGAGAGATACCGTGTTCTGGGTTGTCTAATCATTGGTACATTAGTGCTAATGGGACGCTAAGGCTAGTTGGGTTGGGGTTTTGGGTGCTAAGGTCTATGGTCGGCTCACCACTATATTCCGAGGTCCTATTATCCTGTGCATAGCTCTGTATGTGCAGAAACCCTATGACATGGCGCGACCAACGAGTGGGGCGGCTTATCTGCGGGACGCTTGAGTAGTACTTGTGCTTGTCCACAATACCCTCACTTACGCTTCCGGAAGCGTGTGTGACGGCGATACCTCCTATATTGCAGACTTTGTAGGTTCTTTCAAGCTTGATGTTATTAAAAAAGGTTTCTTAAACATAACCCTTTTTGTGCTGCCTCGTGTAAGATTGTTGAATAAACCCGTTAGTAATGGCGGGTATAGACATAGCGGCGCATAGCCGCACAGCACTCCGGGATCACTTACGGGTGTATGGAGTGCCAGACGCGGGAGTTGAACTAGTCTTTGTGGTTCAAGCCGATCCGGCTTTCCACTTTGAGGTGTTCTACTCTTGGATCACTTTTCCAGCGGTGGACGCGAACGATAATCTGTTCCATGAATATGAACCCACTAATGTTCCCGCTGTCTATCGACCGTATACTACTCTTGAAGTACCGCTCACGGCTTGGCAACACCGTGTTTGGTTTAATGGCGCCCTCCCACAACCGACTACCACGGTTCGTTTAGGCCCCTTATCAATTGAGGGGGCCACTTGGCCTGTTTTGGCCGGGTACACCCCACATCCGCGTTATATGACTATACCAGTCGCGGAACTGCGCACTATGTATGCGGCCTTGGTGCAGGTGCATCGAGCTTTAGTGCGATATGTTACAGGCAGCATCCATGGAGCCGCTCCTGGAGTTGCCGGCCAACCAGCTGCTGCAGGCGGAGTGACCATAAGTCCTGTCATGGTGAATTCGGTGATGGGCAAACGTCCACAAAATAAGGATGATTTTCCTTATTGGCTTGCAGAAAAGTTTGATCAGTTGGAGGCAGTTTTTCCACATACAACCCCAGTGGATAAACATCGTATTTTAACGATTAGTTTGCCAAAAGACTTAATTCCCGAGTTGACAGCATGTGACAACTGGGGTAAGGTATTCGCAGCGGTATATTCTAAATGTTTTGGTACTCCTTCCATGACGGTTCTCCCCTCTGTAATTAAAAAAGTACAGGATGAACATGGCCCTGAAGCGGCTGTGGAATTAGGGATGAGACTGGTGGGAGTGTTTGAAGTAGTAGCTGAGCTGATCCTTGCGAATGTCAAGGGCGATGCAGTCAACTTTCAAGTAGCTAACGCTTTGGCTCTGGTCCCAGAATTGGACAAGCCTCGCGAATTACCGAAAATTATTACCCAGGCTTACAAAACTATTGGTAGAAATAGCCTCGGTAACAAGCCTTTTGCAAAACAGCAAACACAATCGCAACCACAACAGCAACAAACCAAATCTCAATCTGAGAAAGATGAGAAACCAGTCTTCACTAAAAAGAGCTGGAGGCTGAAAAAACAGGGTAAGCAACAAAAGAAGCCTGGGTCGAGAGGCGCATCCCCGGTTTCAGTTTCTTCTGAGCGCACTTATGATTTACGCGATAGAGCGAGAATTAAATCACCGGATAGGTTTCAGATCCCTGATGCGCGTTCTCCTCGTTCTTCACAGGCACAGACATCGTCACAGGCCGGTGGAGGAGACCGCCAGGATAGAGGAAGGGACCGAGAGGCTCCCCAGGGACGAGACCAACCTCGACAACAAGTCAGAGGAAAAGCGGAAGACGCTCAACGTTTTCGACCACAATTTCAGAAGAAGAAAGTTGCCGCTGTAACAGCGAAATATGCCACAGACGGTGAGAACGAGGCTCCTGAATTGGACGTGGGCAGTAACCCTCCTAGACAGCGCCGCGGAAGTTACCATAGTGCGGCAGGCGCTACGTCCTCATATGGAGGCGACAGCAACTGAAACATTCATTACTGTTGAAACAGCAGACACCAGAGTGGCACCCCCTGACAGACTATTTAATATTGTAATCCAAATTGAAGGTGATGTACAGCGTGTAATTAAAGGGATTTTTTGGGAAAATCTGACCTCTTCATATGACATTTTGTTAGCAGAGGCGGATTGGCCACCCCCATTCGTTCTTGCTGCGCGTCAAGGGAGGAGGTAATCCTTCCGAGCTTTTCTCGACATGTCCCAAAGGACAAAGCGGAGGCTCTTGCAGCAGAGTGGGCTGTGTCCCTGGCTCCAGCGTTATTCCGCAATCACGTGGGTTGGGATGAAGATTCTCCCCCCATGAAATACCTTTGCGGTCACTACCGCAGCCACAACCCCAATATCCCATAAAACGTGAAGCCAAAGGCCCCGTTTCCGAAATTCTGACTCAGTTGGAATATCAGGGAGTAATTGAACCCTGTGTATCACCTATGAACAATCCCCTTTTCGCGGTTTCTAAACCCGATGGATCGTACCGCTTAGTTTTGGATTACCGGCATTTGAACTCTCATTGTCGGACCTTTGCGGTGCAAAACACCCATAGTTCTGCGCTTGTAGACAGTCTTGTTCGTAAAAAATACAAAACGACCCTTGACCTTTCAAATGGATTCTACACGCACAACTTAGCCCCGGAGAGTGGCCAATGGTGCGCTTTTACATCCGGTGGTAAAATGTTCAAATTCAGGCGTCTTCCTATGGGCTACAAAAATAGTCCAGGCGTATTCGCAGCTCGTGTTGTCTCTTTGTTAGACAGCATTGATCCAGACGCCTGTTCGTACGTGGATGACATTTATCTGACGGACGACAAATTGTTTCCGCATCTAACCCGAGTAGACCGCATTATTCTTGAATTTGCGGTTCAAGGTTACAAAATTAACTTTGCCAAATCTTAATTGCTGAATGCTGAATTTACCATTTTGTTCTTGGGCTATGAGCTCAACAATGAAGGTAAGGGCTTAGCCCCCCATTTTCTGGAGAAATGTGCATTTCTGTGCCCTCCTACTAATCTGAAGAAACTTCAGTCATTGCTGGGCTTTCTGAACTTCGGACGTACATACATTCCCGAATACGCCCAGCGTATCAAGCCACTGTATGCCTTGATACAACCTATGTATTCGAAGTCTTGCTGGCTTCCAGAGCATACCTCCATTCTGCAGTCTTTGCAGACAGACCTTCTTGAGTCCAAATATCTTTTGACACGTGATAACCACACAAACCTGGTGATTAGAATCATTCCAGGGGCAGTGGGTTTCACGTACTTAACCTTTAATGAAGGTGATACAGTACCCATCGCATACAAATCACATCTGTACACCTCCGCAGAAATGCGGTTTTCATCTGTGGAGAAAGTTCTGACAGCAGTGCAAATGGCGATTCTGAAGGAGCGCGCACTGGCACAGGGAAAACGCATTCTGGTGGTAACAACATATCCTGCTCTAGAGGCAGTGACCAAAGCAAGTGTACCGAACTCTAAAGCTTTGCACCCCCGTTGGATACAATGGGCAACCTCGTTGACGTCTCCGGATGTCACTTTCATATTCGATTCTTCTCTTCAGACTCAGGAGTACTTACAGTATGAATTCGTTCATCCTCCTCCTCTGTCTTTATTGCCGCTTGAGGATTACGACTGTGTGATCTACACCGATGGTTCGGCACAACCGGCCACGGGGTCCAAGCATGCTTATTCAGCCGCATGTGCTATTGTTGCAGGTACGTTTGTGAACGGAAAGTTCAAATCCACTGTGGTGCACACTCAGACACTCGGGGACAGTACCGCACAATTGGCCGAGTTGCGTGCATTGGTGCTTGCGCTTGAGTTCGTCAATCCTGATGTGACCACTTTAATAGTGTGCGATTCTTACTACTGTGTTCAATCATACAATGACAATCTGTTCTTTTGGTCGCAAAACGACTATAGAGACGCTAAAGGCAACACAATCAAGCATAAAACGCTTTGGGTTCGAGTAGCAGAATTACAACGACGTCTGCCGCTCACACAGGTGGTTCACACCCTGGGCCATCAGCGGGTGGGCGCACACGCTGTTGGTAACGGTCTGGCAGACGAAGCAGCCAGATCAGCAGTAGTCACGTGTTCAGTAGCCGCAGTTACTAGATCCATGTCTAAAAAAGACACTGATATCTTGGCAGCTATTGCTGCAACAAAGGAAGGAACGAATTACCCTAGGGGTTTCCCTTCCAAATATTCTTACCAGTTAGGTCCCGATCAGGCTCCTTATGTAACAATACCTGACGTTGGTGATCGGCTGATCCCCAACGCGGACCGCAGACTTTCCTTGATAACGGCAGCACACAAAGGCATGGCTTTGGCTCATGCTGGTGTGTCTGCGACAATTTCCATTTTGCAGCAGCGTTACTGGTGGCGTGGTTTATATAAAGATACCCGTACTTATGTGCTTTCCTGTGACGTTTGTCAACAGATCAAGCCTTCCACGGTCACACGACCACCTCAGACCTCGCTCGGAATTTCAAACAGACCCTTTGGGTGTGTTTACTTGGATCACTGCGGTCCATTTTCATCGGACACTGCCTATAAATATATCTTAGTGGCAGTGGACTCGTGCACACGGTTCATCTGGGTCTGGCCACAACGGAGTGCTGACGCTCGAAATGTCATCAGGGATTTGCGTGTCTTTGTGGGAATTTTTGCATGCGGCACCTTCCATTCCGACCAAGGTCCGGCGTTTGCCTCTAAGGCTTACAAGGACGCAATGGGCTCCTTGGGGGTGCGGGTGAAATTTTCGTCTCCGAATAGGCCTGAGGGCAACTCTATCGTTGAACGAATGAACCGTGACTTAAAGCAATCCTTGACAGCTAGAGATATAGGTACTGGCAGGAACTGGCTGGCCCACTTGTATACCGTTCAGCGTGCACTTAATAATCTCCCTAGAAGACCTCTGGGTGGGCGGACCCCTTACGAAATGCTCTTTGGCATACGAATGTTTGTGCCTGACCTTGATGGTCTAGACATGGCGGCGCAATTCGCCAAGTTTGATGTAGATAACCATTCTACTATGTTACAGGACTTACAAGAAGCCCGAGACAAACTTGCAATTGCACATTTGCCTTCAGCCACAGACCCTGCTCTGCAGACTCCGGTTGCCGGCTGGCTTCCGAAGATTGGCGACCTGGTTCGAGAGAAGGTGGAGAACAAAAAGAATTCGGCCCCTCTTTTCGTGCACCGGTTCCAGTCCTGGGCTTGAAGGGAACACGTACAGTCATCTTACCACCGCTTCCTGGTCGCAAGGAAAACAGATACATCTCAGTGGAAAATGTCAAGCTACAACATCTGGCCGATCCTGAATAGTGTCACACCAGCGGTCTCTTGTCCTGCCATTTATCGGACATGTGTTCGAGGCACACCTGCACGAACGGTCACTGACGTTACCATGGAGATGGTTGATTTGCCTGAAAATATATTTGAACTCCCTGTCTCCCCCTGCATCGACGAGGACGAATATACCTATCCCGCCACAGAGTCGGTGGCACACCAACCAACAACGCCACTGAGCCCGACACGTTATTCCTTTGACTCGGATTCCAACTCATCAACGGTCCCGTCCAAGTTTAGTCTTTTTGTATCCTGGTTTAGAGACAATTTTTTGATTCCACCTTGGACATATATCTGGATGGTGCTTTTCTTGATTTTTTTGTTCATGTCCATTGGCTTTGTCACAGTGTTTTTTCTACTCATCAATGGTCACTATTTACCTGAACGCTCTGCTGTGAACAGTGTTGCTGGAACTTTGGCTCCACATTCCTCTTCACACATCATGAAGCGTGACCACACATTTGTGAACATTTCAGCGTTTCCAGTTGCTGATGGCATCGTATGGGATGCGGTAAACTTTCAGATCCATGGCCCGACAGAAATTATTAATGTACCAAATGTCCTTCGAGTCTCTAAGGGTGATGTAGTAAAAAGCAATATTCATTCTGATGACTGGGATGTGCATGCCGTTGAAGCATTGTTTGCTGATTTAAAATATTATGCTTCCTTTAATGCTGAGGATTTGTATATGAATTCTGCGAATTATGCCGATCTGTATTGCTACCAGCATTGGGGCAACCATTTTCTCCACAAACCGAGTGCACTACGCAGCCCTGTTACTTACACCCAATGGGAACATTGCCCAAACCCCATACCAGGTAGCTCCCAGACTCTTCGAAATAAATTTACCTATTTCACTGATTTTAATCGATCGAACCCTGGGTCCTATTATTTTAAATTGAAAACCCCATTGACACAAAAAATAATGTTGACCCACACCAAATTACTGTACTCGGGTTCCTTTTTGAGTGCCTTGGCGGTGGGTGGTTATGAGTATTGGAAAGACACAGTGGATTTAAAATCAATCTGGGGTTCAAAGCCATGGCAGGTGCAAGGCACCGAGGCCTTGCACCGCGCTTGCCTTATCCCGGCCCAAATTGTATTTCTGAATGCTTCCATTCATCAAACCACGTGTTGGGGGTTGGCTACCATTAAACAACTAAATGCGCCAGCCATCCCATCCTTGTCGAGTTCTCCAAATGATAGCTTGCGTTTTAATATGTCCCTTATGACGTTGCAAGCCCAGTTTCAAAACAACTCCTTTAATGTTTCTACACTGATACAGTCACCCTGGTTGGCATGGCCCATATCATCGAATGAATGCCAACTGCGTTTTCATGGCACAGTTCATGGCTACATACAGGACAAGCCTGATCCAAGATTTGCTGAAACTCGTACTGTCACCACGTATTCAGTTGGTAAATTATGTAAACAATGGCTACAACATTCGTCCTTAGACTCTGTTAAGAAACATTTGTCCCTCCTATCAGGCACTATTGATTTGTCCGACTTTATCTTGGGACCTCGTGGCCCCCGACCGAAGAGATTCATTTATGAAGCGTATAATGAACTCTGGAAGCTGTCACAAATGGAAGCTGCTTCCCGTCTTCGGGAAATAGACCAAGCAAATTTGGAAAAGGTGCTTGCTGTTGTTGACAATAGTATAAATACCCTGTCTTCCCACATTTACACATTAGAGAATATTGTGTCCTCTGTTGTTGATATAGTACAAGATGATGTTTCTGTTTTGTATCATGGTCAGAATCAATTGCGTTCAGTGATGCAGTTTGCGTGGACTTTGCAAACCCTTAAGTTAGGTAAAGTTCCTTGGAATTTCTTGAACACCACTGCCCTTTTTCTGCCTTTTAATTTGACTGAAAAACAGCAGTTCATGTCCATGAAAGATGCATCTTACACTTTGTTACATATCGAGAAAGTGGATCCTTTACCATTCTCTGTAGCGGAACTAGATTCTGCTGTGTGGCTAGTTCATGGGGTTATAGCTTTACCTTTTTCCTTGTTTGAATTTAGCTCGTGCATGAAACATTATCCTGTGGGCCGTTTCCAGCCTTTGGGTAGTGCTTTCCTGCATGAACTCTGGTCCTTGCCTTTCATGTATAAATGTCTTAGAGACGGCAAGGAAGTGTTTCTCACGGGGGAGTCTTGTGATTCAACTGTGGGTCATTCGCTTATTTGTAAACATATTAAATTGCACGGGGCTTGTAGCGTTTCAGTTCCGAATCTTGCATGTGTGCTAAAGGGTATTCCTGTTCCTGCTATTTCCCCTACTTTTACTTTGCTTACTAATGGTAGCTATTTGCTTTTAAATAATGAAGATTGTTGTGGCCTACAGGCCGGCATTCCGTATATTGTTACGGTTTCGCACAGAGTTGTCTGCTGCAAGAATGTGCTTTTTCCTCCCCCTCATGACATCGTTGATAACTCTATTTGGCCTTCCATTCCTACCATGGAGGCAGACTTCAATAAGTTGAGCAGAATAAAGGCCCTATTATTGAATGAGGAGGTGACGCTCACGTCCGCCCGGGAGACATTCGTTCTCCAGGTGGCGAGTACCCACAGTGAAATACAGGCCCTTTTGAACACCAACCTCCCCCAACATTTTGGGGAGTTAATTCATCGTATTTTTAACGCATCAAACACTGAGGGTCTAGTACATTTTTTTAAGATTGTAGGGTCCGGCTTGGTGTCCACCTTCCAAACTATTTTCGGTGTGATACCGGCGTTCATACATTCTATTTTTTCTAGCGTCTTTGGTGGTTTTCCATTAATACTCGCTTTGGCGGCTGGTGTCTTGCTGTTGGTCTGTTTTCTGCGCAATGGCTGCTCACCACTGGGCCCTTCTCGATCCCGAACGCCTCCAGCTGCTCCGTGAGCGACTTCTGGTTGGCTTCGATGTTCTGCCCTTGGCGACTATCAGTGTGTCCTACACCCTTTCTTTTCGCTTTGCGTATTTCACTTGCGTGCAACCTGTGATGTCTTGCATCCGCTGTCCTTTCACATGGACCATGGATTATTGCCTCTCCAATTCGTCATTGTCTGTTCCGGATTTTGTTCAGTTGGTGGGTCCCTTAGAGGCCCATGAACGGGACTGTTCCGTTGCTGGCTTTATGATGCGTGCGGCTGCACTGGGGATTTTGGCGCAATGGGATATCTGGGCGGCTGCTCAGAATCTCCTACAGCAAAGTTATATTGAATATCACGCAAGCTGTCCCGCATTGCTTTTGTATGCTCCATCCTCTGAGGAACATTCCTGTAGCTTTGACCTGTTGGACTGGATGGCGTCTACGTTTTTTGACGATTCCAATGATGTCCTCTTGGACGGTATAGCATTTTTCTGCACTTCCACATTTTTGGATTGATCTGCCGTTCACTGTCAGTGGACTGCCACGCTGACTGTCCTTTGCTACCTTACCCCGTTCCACTTCTTCCACTGTGGACGCCTCTGTTCTGCTCAGGTGTTTGGACCTCTGTCTTCGTTTTTTGTCTTGGCCGATGGACTGTCCAGGGGAGGGTGTCTTGTGGTTTGTGGCCTCCTGGCCTGCCTGGATACGTTGGCACGGGCCTGGCTGCCATGATGACTTTTGCGCACGTTACTCTTAGCCGTTGTTCTGTCGCCCTCTGCTTCTGCCAAGTTATTTTACAACTGTCTGCATTTTCTGTTTCTCACCTTTTCTCCTGTTCCCTTTGGGCTCAGTCTGAACAACAGTTACAAGGTCGAATAACACGTCCCTGGTTCTTACTGATTTGGCCCGTCCCTCGCACCTAGACATAACACCATGTACAGCTGCCATGGAGAAATTAGTGTGCTTTTAATAATGCGGTTCGCCCGCTCTAGGGCACTTGGAGGCGATCTTTCCAGAGAGAAGAGCTGTGATTGTCTGCTGATGTAGTTGTACATCTAGAGACTGAGGTATGGGGGTTCGCTAGTCAAAGCCCAAAGGTCTTCTATTTGTATAATATACTAGCTTCCAGCACGGGGAGGGTGGTAATGTTAGTTAGACATATATCCACTGCTTTATGAGATGCTTTCCCCGTTCGTATTCTATGGAGTTGTAACTATGCTGATTATATTATTCATATGTATTATGCTAGTAGTACTGACACGTGTACTGTATCTTAGAGCACGTAAGTTGAAATAAACATTTTAACCTATACAGTGTCTCTTCTTACGCATGTTGTGGACAGGTACGAGTGTGACGAAAGAGTGTTCTTGCTTTAGCGAGTCCTGAGTGAGAGAGAGATACCGTGTTCTGGGTTGTCTAATCATTGGTACATTAGTGCTAATGGGACGCTAAGGCTAGTTGGGTTGGGGTTTTGGGTGCTAAGGTCTATGGTCGGCTCACCACTATATTCCGAGGTCCTATTATCCTGTGCATAGCTCTGTATGTGCAGAAACCCTATGACAAGAGTTCTTCAGATTCCATTTAATTCTCCACTTGTTGGATTTCATTCTTCCATTTCTTTCTTATCACCCATTGGAGAGAATAGCTTAACCATTTTAACCATATGTTTTGATGTCTTAAGGAAGGTCCTGATAGGTAGCATGGGGGAGGACATTGGAGACATAGGCGACGATGACTGGACGGAAGCTCAAGAGGCCCCGGGTGGGGTGGAAATATCTTGCTGGCTCCTTCTGATCCAACTGAAATATCTTCAAAGAGCTTATTATACTAGGAGTCGCCTATTGCGCATGGGATGGATTGGATCCCCCATATGTCTTCGTTGCGAGGTGGAGTAGGTTACTTTCCTTCGTACGGTGTGGAGCTATGTGGCATCAAAGTGCTTCTGGTGAGGGGTGACGTCCTATCTTGGGGAAGTCCTTGCCTGGAACATTCCACTGGATCCTAGATTGCTCCTTCTTTATAGCACAAAGGGAATAGGCAGGAACTGCTATAATTGGAACTTGTTATTTCTGGAGCTTACGGTAGCAAAAATAGACATATCTAGAGTGTGGAAAGAAAACACACCACCATCAGTGGGGGCATGGAAGAGAGGGATAGACAACTGTATTGGCATAGAGGTGTTCCAAGCTAGGGAATACCCACAAAAGCATCAGAAGATATGGCAGCGATGGGCAGATTACAGGGATATAGTATTGTCCAAATAACCATACTATGGAATATCAACTGGATGTCGAAATACAACACTATGGTAATGCAGCACAAGGGACTGAGACAGGGTTTAATGCTGAAAAAGGGCATTACTGGTGTCATATGGTAGGGGGGTGGCCGGGGGTTGACTGTGCAAGTTCTTGTGTTCTAGTTGTTCATGGGATTTTACATTCCAATCTCCCATTTATTCTATGTGGGCCGGTTTGGCCCTGATACATTGTTATAAAAAATAGAGATAAAAAATTAGCAGAAAGGGTTAAAATAAGGTCAGAAATCAGCAGAAAGAGGCAAAATAGAGCTCAGAAATGAGCAGGAAGAGGCAGAATAAAGGCCAGTAACAAGCAGAAAGATGCTAAATAAAGATCAGAAAACAGCATAAAGAGACGAAATAAAGGTAAACACTGTGCAGAAAGAGGCAAAATAGAAATCAGAAACTATCAGAAAGAGGTAAAATAAAGGTCAGAAACTAGCAGAAAGAGGCAAATAGAGATCAGAAACAGGGAGAAAGAAGCAAAATAGAGATCAGAAATGAGCAAAAATAGGCTAATAAAGGTGAGAAATGAGCAGAAAGAGGAAAAATAAAGGCCATAGGTGAGCAGAAAAAATGAAGAAAATGAGCAGAAAACAAGAAGAACCCACTCAGACACTCACACATCCATTCAGACACCCTCTCATACACTCACGCACCCACTCACATACCCAGTGAAACACTCACGCGCTCACTCACACACCTGCTGGGACACTCATGCACTCACTCACATACTCATTCTCAAAGGTTACAGGTTAGAGTTTGGATTTTTTTTTTAAAACCTTCAATGTTAACAGAAAAGAACAAAAGTTACAGGGACGTTATAGTTAGGAAATAGAATTTCAAAAAGCTTAGAATTTCACTGAAAAAAACAAAGGTTACAGGGATGTTGTAGTTGGGCTCAGATTTCACATGCACAAAACCATACAAATTCAGCAGTTAGAGTTACCTGAGCTTATTATAACTTACACCCCTTCAATGCACTGCTTACAACCTCACATATTACATCACTCATGACATGGTCAGTGACATAACTCTTGACATCACTGATGACATCTCAACTGACATCACTGATTACATCATGCATAGAACCACTCACACACCCACTCACACCCAATGCAGCAACTCATAAACCCACTCATACAGACACTCATATACCCATTCACAAACCCATACAAATACTCCTGCAGCCACTCACTCTGGCATAGAACCACTCACACACCCACCCACTCACCCGTACAGGGCCTCACACAACCAGTCACTCACCCATACAGATACACACACACCCACTCACTTACACATGCAGATACGAACACATGTACTTAGTCACCTAAACAGTCACTGAGACAACCACATAGTCTCCCATACAGTCTCTCTCACACACTTACTCACCAATACAGGCACTCACACACACACCCACTCACCCATACAGACAATCACACACCCACTTACACACCCATTCATGTACCCATATAGCCACTCATGTACCCTCACCCATACAGACACTCATGCACCTGCTTACTCACCCATACAGCCATGCATGCACTCTCTCATTCACCATTTACAACCACTTACACACCCGTTCACTCACCCATACTGCCACTCATGCACCCTCTCATTCACCATTTACAGCCACTTGCACACCCACTCAGTCACCTATACAGCGACCCACATAGCCTCTAAAGTACTCATATAACCACTGACACAGCATTTGCTCACCCATACAACAACTCGCACAACCACTCACTCTTTTATACAGTCTCTCGCATACCCACTCACTCATCCATACACCCCTTACACACCCAATCACTCACCCATACAGACACTCACATAGCCACTTACTCACCCACACAGCTACTCACACACCCACGTATTCAGCCACACACACCCACTGTCTAATGGAGAGACACAGTTACACAGACAGTTACATAATCTATGTTTTAAAATAGAATCATTCATCAGTAGTACACAAGATAAACTGATTTAACTTTTGTGATACCTTAGTATATATGTTTAACACCCAGAAGCATTTAGAAAACATTCACAATCACTGGATGATGTTATCAGTGATGTCATTCCAGGTGTCATCAGTGGTGTCATCAGTGATGTCACTGACCATGTTGCGTGTGATGTAATATGTCAGGTCATAAGCAGAACATTGTGGGCGTATGTTATAGTCAGCTCAGGTAACTATAACTGCTGAATTTCCATGGTTTTGTGCTTTGGAAATTTGAGCCTAACTATAACATCTCTGTAACCCTTGATTTTTTTCTGTGAATAAAGAATAAATTACAATGTAACAACTTTATAAGGGCATTGCAAGTCTCCTCAGAGTTCTGTGACGTAATAATGGAACTCATCCTTTGCCCCCTTACTTTTGGTCCCAAAACTTGTCAGTGATTTGCAGAATCTTTATAATATGCAGTACGGGTATCTAAGATCATGGTTATAGAATGCAATATGGGTATTTAAGCCCATATACCATTATACAAAAGCCATCATGGTAGGTATGAACAATGCCAGATTCTCTGGGTGCACTCACGCTCGTCAGGAGGCCGGGGGTGAAGGAAACACTTTTTGTACATCCTTTTGTTAGTCTGTTTGTCAATCTGTAATTTAATTCAGTGTGCAGCCCCTTTCTGCCTTCTTTCCCTGTAAATAAAATACATCTATTTTTATTATGTTTGTTTACTCAGTTTCGCATTTTGATCCCTTGGGCCCATGGCTGGTTGCAGAGGATCATGAGTCCATCATGAATACACTCTAGTCTAGGGCATGTGTTAAACCTTTTGTCAAATCACATCATATATCCTGTGTCTACCAGTAAATGATAAATATGAAGCTTTGTCCAAACAAGAAATTTGCTATTATTTCAGATAAAATGTTGCATTTTGTTAAAGTGATATAGTTTCACTTTATTTTTATATTTTAGTTTTCCAGACAAGATTTAGTCCTAGAGATTATTTAGATGTGCATCCCCTTTTTATCGACTGTCCTAAATCCATTAGCCTTGCAGTGTACAGTGTACATTTGAAGCGTTAATGTTTTGCCTGACAGTGTTTGTTTGAATGCAGCACTCTGCCTTTACAGGGTTTCTTAATGCAGACTTGGTTAAAGTGTTCCCTCCGCCTCATCAATAATGCAAGCACATAGCCCAAATGCTTCCATTTTTACTCTGAAGAGGTTTCTCCCATAAATCATACTTTATAGTGAAGTTGAGCATTACTCATCATAATAGCATCCACTTTCCCTTTCTTTCATTCGTGGTACACACAGTGCCTTCCCTTGTTCCAGTGTTTGGGTTTTCCCTCAAGTGTTTTAATCTCATCATAAAGTCATTAAAGTGATCACCGACTGAATCAGTTTTTAATAGTTTAGCACAGCTTATTTGTCATCAGACACTGCTGAGATGAGTCGCTCCTTTTGGACATTGCACCTGGGATATATATTGCTCTCAACACTGATACCATATATTACCACAAAGAGGTCCTCATTTAAAATTGCACAAAAATAACAAAATTGCCATACTGCACCTATTTTGTTGTATCCAAAGTTAGGTTTAAAATTGGAAGAATTTGTGGAAAGAGTGTTATTTATTGTTTTTCCTCATTTAACTATGCAAAGTCGCCCCTAGATTTATACCTGGACAGACTGGCAAGATTTTCACGTGCTTGAATGTGGTTTAACTCAGTTTTTCATATTAAAATGTAACATCATATCCCACTGCCGACAGCTATACCTGTCAGTAAAACCCTGCAGCAGCGTTATTGGTCCAAGCAGTAGGCAAGTGCATATAACAAGGGAGCGGGCATTTAACAGCAGGTACAGCCCAACAGGGCCAGACTAGGACCCAAAGCACCCCTGGCAATGTTCAATGACCAGCCCCCCTGCTGCTTTTGTTACTGGGGGCTGATATAGCAGCACCACTGAAAAACTGCCCCAGTAACAAAAACGGCCCCCACCACCGCACAATCGCAGTCGCGGCTGGCATGGCTCACCATTGTAGGGGGGGTGGGCGCGGGGTCGCATGGGGTGGGGGAGTGGACGAGTGGTTAAGAGGGAAGGGGGGTCGCGTGGGGAGGAGGGGGTTTAAATAATACAAAATTTTAAAAAACGTACCTTTCCCCGGTCCCGCGTCTTCACTGCTGGGTCTGCTCCTGCTTTCCTGCCTCTGCAGGAACAGGAAGCAGGCAGCCTCCCTTCCCTCCCCTAAGCCAATTATAACACTGCAATGGCAGCGTTGTGATTGGTTGGGACGCCGACCACACAGGCTTCTATGGGGAGGCCATTTTCTCCGTGTAGGATGGAGAAAAGGGAGAGTGCGCATGACTGGTTTGGTTGGCCCCAGAGGGCTGACCAAACAGTCAGGGCCCGCAGCATTGGGCTAGCCACTCCTCCCCTGCCCTCGAGCAGAACCACCAACCAAACCCTTCTGCTTTCTCGCAGTGCGAGAAGTAGAAACATAAAACGGTATTTATAATACCATTTTATGTTTCTGCTTCTCGCACTGCGAGAAAGCAGTGGGGCAAAGCTCCTCCGCCCACATGGAGGAGCCGCCCCTGCACAATCGGGCTCACCCTTCCAGCCTCCTGGGGAAACGCCCGGTGCCCGCTATGGACAGCCCGGCCCTGCAGCTCAATGCAGAAGGGCTATAAAGCTTTCAAAACATTTCAGTCCGTGATGGTAAAATGTTCTAAACAAAATTGAATGAAATAATAAGTCAAGCAGTGAAATGTTGGCGAAGAATCTCTGTGCCAGCCATTATAGGTCCTCTACTATTTTATCAACTTCATTAGAGATATCAATTTCTAATATCCAAATACTTCATTACTTTAAATTTAAAAAATATTTAAACGGAGGTAAAATATTACAGCACATTTATTATACCACTTCCACACGGATCCATCCAACAAGAGATCCAATGTTTCATACACAGGTCAGACAAATACTCAAGTCTTACAAAGGACACTCTGCAATGTAATGTACTTCAATGTAGTTTCTACACAATTGTATACAAGTTAAGATTCTTGGATAAATAAGGTGACTGTTGTTAATCTTTGTAGAACGCTTTGTTATTGAAAACTGTCAGACATATTTAGAAAATTAACGAGGACCATATGTTATCTAGCAATTAACATTTTGACTTCTGTGTATCCCCACTGCTGGAAGCCATGCACCCCAGCCAAAGCTTTTTCTTCTCTTTGAATTTCAAAATAATACACAAAAATATAGAAACTATGATACATAGAACAAATACACAAAATTATTTAATTCCCTAACAAAAAATATTCCAAAATTAAAAAAGTCAATTTTGGAGACTTTCACAATTTGGTTTTATTTCTAAAAGATGAAGTGATATCCTAGACTATAGCATATCACTTTTCCCTTTTTGGTTCAAATGCATGCTCTCTTTTTGTTGGTGCATCCAAGTCCTTCAATTGAGACCACCAATACTCCATAATAGATTTTGTTTGCTGCACTTGCACTGCTCCCACAAATCAAGCTAATAAGACCAACTTAGCCTCCAATTTCAAATTGCTTCATATTTAAATAACATTTTAGGCTTACAATTTTTAATTTTACTTTTTATGAATGTATACTTTATCAATCTGGGAATATTATATAATTTTCAGTTGGGAACCCCCTTAGTAGGCATAACAGACCCCCAGGCTAAGTATCACAGTGCTAAGCCATTGTAAATTAAATGTATTAGTCTAGGTAGTACAGTTCTCATGTCTAAGTGACAACCCCTATGGCTAACATTGAACGATTTTAATATTTTGAAAGAAGGTTAAACATTTTATTCACTCCTTTGCTCTCTGTGTGTTTTAGTAGGTTGTAATACTTTATTGTTTTAATGTCTTTCCCAAACCCTAAAAATATTCATCAAATATAATAGATGCACCTAATACCTATTCAGCTCAACTATTATTATTTAATATAGTTTGTTAAAATATACTGTACTTTTTAAAGAAACTATCTTGCAGCAATGAGAACATCAATGATGCTAACCTAGATTCAGATCAGATAATCTTTATTCGATCATTTCACAGATGATCACAAAAGACAAGCATAATATAAAACACACACAATTAATATAAAAAAAACAGTCAAACATTTAAATATATCAATAAAAAGGAATGCATACTAAGCATAAGATCTGAATTACAAAATCCAATCTTGAAATATAAACTAATATAATACATAATAAAATTGGAGTAAAAGATCATAAATGCCTGGACGTGAAGTCCAGATGGAAATGAGCGAACATTATTTTAAATAACATTGCCTTTCTCACATGTAGGATACTCCTCAAAAAGCAGCCAACTAAATAACAGGTATCTTGATTGTTTAATTGCTGTAGGAAGGGCATGGCAGTTTTACACTTAGCAAATGTATGCCTGTGCAGCAGGGGCAATAAAAATTTCCTAGTGTAAGGGAGATAATAATTAGAAAAGAAAACAAAGTGCAATAAGGTCGGATTTGATTGCTCATCACACCGGCAAATACAAATATCATCTGGAGAGTATTGCCCTAAGGGAAAACACAACAACCAATGTACCGCCCCTAGCCTAAGTCGAGTCAACAATTTGCTTTCATACATATTCTGCACAAATAATAAATATGGGGTGATCCCGGCTGTCGTCTGGATGAGGCAGTAGTCTCTTACAAACGACTTCACCACCTCACAGCCTCCCTAGTGGCCTCTCTGTGCTTAAAGAGGCAATCCTGGACCCAGCTTTTATCTTTCGTATTGATGATGGCTGGGTTCTCAAACAAGTATGCACAGCCCAGGGCTGAGGTGGTATCTCTTATATACTTTAGCCACAGGATGTTCAATCCATAGTCACAGGAAAGACAATCTCTAACAACTGCTGGGTTGAGCTCTGCTTCCTTATTTGACCAAATGGAATACCAAAGAACCACATGAGCAGCACCAATGAGGTTCTGAACTTACTCAAGCCCTAATTCTTGATTTAAAGAGAAATAGGGAGCCATGGGGAGACCCCAACAAGCGACGACAAAATCTATTTTCCTCTACTTGTATGATAGCAGCATCTCTGTAGCCCATACCTCCATACCCCCATGCCATACATCAAAGTTGGGAGGCACATACATTTGCAAATTTCTAATAACAGGGCCACTGGGTTTCTACCAATACAGGCAACAAGAGAGTAAAATGGTGGCAACAGCACGAGAGAATCGAGTCAATCTGCTTCTAAAGCAAGCAGATCATGTGCAAGCATTATCAAATTCTAATTCAAGATAAGGAAAAGAGACCAACATATTTAATTTTTTTCCTCCAATCGATAGGGTGACAAATGTTTGTATTCCCCTGGACCGTACACCATGACAAACATTTTAGAGTAGTTTGTTTCCAGATAAAGGTCCATCATGAATTCCACAAAAGTACTGAGCAATGTCTTCATGCCATTCGTCGTTCTATTGAGAAGCACCAAGTCATCCCCATATAATAAGGTGGGCGCAGCTTTATTCTCAACAAGAGGTACGTCTGTCTCAGCAACATCCAATGTCCTCTCCAAATCATTAATGTGGAGTAAGAAGAGGATAAGGGTGAGTACACAACCTTGACGTACTCCATGATTAACTTTAATTGGCGAAGTACACTCACCAGCCTCACCATATTTTACTGAGGTTGAGAGATCCTGGTGGAGGAGTCTAAGAAAAGACACCAAGTTCACCTCAAGACCCATAAGCTCAAGTATTGCCCATGATTTTGACCTATTCACGCAATCAAAGGCACTCAATAGGTCCATGAATGCAAGATGGATTGGGGTGCACCCTGCATATTTATATTTAGCCACGATAAGGTGTAAATTCAAAGACTGCTCAATAGTTCTTAGGCCTTTCTTGAAACCGTATTGAACCCAGGATATGATGCTACTCTCCCTTGACCACAAGAGAAGTCGATCTAAGACCACTCTGCCAATTATTTTAGTGGTGGAGCAGAGATATCGGGTGGTAACACCTAGAATCATTGGTCCTATCTTTTTTCCAATTAAAATGCTCCAAGATGGTAAAATCCGCTCACTGCAAACCGTGTTAAAAACAGAAGTCATCTCCGGCACCCGTAAACCTGGATTCTCCGGAAATAAATCCATATACACCCCATCCGGGCCCAAACTGGATTCAAAATGACTGTGTCTGATTAAAATAAATAAAAATGTTTCTGAGAAATGTATAGAAAAGGTAACCATGGTAAAAAGAGATAAATTCACAGGCTTTCTGGTACACTCCAAAAACCTAATGTAATATTACTGACTGTTTATCACAGTGAACAGCCGGTTTCATATATCAAAATATCAAAGGGCGTGAGCATTTTGTTCAGGCACTCTACTAGCCACAATATGTAAACATCTGTTGACATAGATGTAGATGTAGCATCAACGTCCCTTTATAGCGCACAATCATTTGTAGTGCTGTAGTGTTCATCCAGGGATCTTAGCTCAACCTTCTGTAGAATATTATTCAGTACAAAATTTGCTATGTCTTAAAATGCTCAGAACACACTCATCAATGGTTCTATGAATATTGCAAATAGGAGAGGAAAGAATGGGCACACTTGTCTGGCTCCTCTTTCCATTCCTATTTGTTTGCTCTGATCATCACTAATAGTGACAATTGCACATGGGCATAGCTTAAGCAGCAGGCTAACAAATTACTCACATGTAGTCAAAATATTGGTAGATTTTGATAGTTTTTCAGGGTATGGTATTAATAGTACTTGAAAGGGAGTAAGGACATGGCAGTTACCTCAGTCAATGGTGAAAGCGGTTAATTAAATAAGATGTTTAGGGGTCATTATATTGGAAAAATTTCAGAACCTATTTCAGTTAAACCAGGACCTTAATAAAGGTAACTAACGTAAAATATGTACCTATCTATATCAGTGGTATGAAGGGATAACTATTTAAGTATGATAATATCACTATAGTTGTTTTTTCCAGTACATTTTGGTCTGTGTTCCAAAGGCCTTTTTTCAAAAGCTTTAATTAACAATAGATGTTTCAATTTGATAAAATGAATGCACAACATTTCTAAAAAAAGAAGCATGCCAGAAAAGTAGAAGAAGCAGGCTTAGGTTGACTAGGTTTATATTTTCACATTGCATTAATTACAGTAATTACTTGTGCTATACAGATGCCTCTCTACATTTGTTCACACATAAATGCTCCCAACATGCCTTACAACACCATTGGGTACTTAACTAAGTTTACTTACTGTATATGTTTAAAAAAATGTGTTTAAAATAATTCAAGATATTGTTCGAGTGTGTCAGACTTTCCAGGGCATTTCTTTTTTCCGAAATTCACTAAGTTAACAAGACTCTGGGAGAAGCCAAATTTCCAAAACAGACACGATCAGAAAAAATCAGTGATTCCAGAGATACAGCCATATGGCATCAGAATCTATCAATAAGCAACAATACGCAATTTTACTTAAAGCTCTCTTCCTTGGAGGGGATCGAAAAGAAGCATGGAAAAGATTTTATCATGGGCATAGGATAACTTCTTAAAGCTTAATCTTCGAAAACCGAATCCCTACTATTAATTCTATTGATGCACAACTCCTGCAACAGAATTGACCAAGCCTTAATCACAGCATAGACAGAAATCAGATGTCCAACAATCACAGCTACAAAAGAAAAACCATTGATCTTCATCATTGATAGCACAGGACCATATGAACCACAAATTAGTAAGCTTAACCAAGCAGCAAGTTTCCAGATTTGACAATTAAAAGAATAAAACACCCGCTCTCAAATGATCAACTCAAGTCGGCTGCTCCTGCACTTAGAGGGGCCTATTGAGAAACTGTAATTTTCTTGTACGTTTGGTAGTACTACCAAACATACTGAAAAATGCTATTCACAAACCTACATGCAGAGTTTATGCCTCTGCCTCTTCTATCTTTTTCCAAGCAGAGATCTCCACCCCAAGTTGCGGGGTCTCCACATACGTACATGTATGTTTTAATAGTAAATGTGGGATGGACAGAGGGGAATAGTGAGGAAATGGGAAATATTTACTACTAAAGGAGATGTAAGTAAGAGATAAGGAAGGGTCAGGGATGAGTTTAGGAGGGACGTCTATCCACCCACGAAAGAGTAAGCACATTCCTATTCACAAACTGTACTTCTAAAGTTACGACAGTCAAAAATGACCAGAAACCGTAGTAAAGTACTCCGGCTCAGAGCTGACGAAAGTCCAGTACCACACATAGCCAACCAATTGTACTGCAACACCCTCTCAAAGAAATCAGTAGAGATAAGAACTTGAAATATTATCCCAATAGAAAATAAAGGTAAAATAAATTAAATGAATTAAAATAGCAAAAATATCAAACATTAATATAATGTATTGCTAAAATACATAAATTTGTATGTACTTAAAATATTTTAATAACCTTTTTACATTAAAAACTTAATGTAACATTACATTTTATTAAATATAATGTAATTACTTTAATTAATTATATATATCACATTTAATATGTATTCCCTTGTTGTGTTTTGGAGTCTTTCCTGTCATGCGTGATTGTCCTGGACACACAATGGGATAACATTTTCACCAGCAGAAATGTGGAAATGCTGGGTGGTAGTATTTGTTTTGATCCCTGCATATTCCCAAGCTTTACCTCACAGAAATGTGAGGAAAATCCAAGGCTTTAGCTAAGGATTGATGTTTGCAGAGCATTCTGGGTAAGAAAACATAGTGGGATCCACGCAAGTCATACAACCTTGAAATCAATTGGACATAGTCTCTTCAGAAATTTCTGGGTTTAGCAAGTTTGTCCGGGTGCCAGCCAAGTCTGTACCTAAAGACCGCAGCTTCCCATGTCGCCAGAATGGGTGAATAGGCAATAGATCCACTGATATCAGGAGGAATATGGGAACACAGAAAAGCAGAATATTTGTTATTATCAAATGTATTTCTCTCCATTTGTCTTCAAAATGTAAGCATGCAAGAAAGGACACTATTTGCAATATGTCCCCTGCCTCACATGATAGTATGGGTAACTCTAAATTAACAATTGTATGAATAAGCACTATTTCTAAATTCATTTTCTTGGGCACATTTCAGAAATGCACGGGATTCCTTCATGCCCATTTTTCATTCATTAGATTTTCATATATGAATGGATGCATGGTCAGTAAAGGAGAAAACATTATAATGAGCTGCAGTTCAGTTGTTTGCCCACCTGTTTTTGAACAACTAATAAATCCTACATATCCCTGTGACCAGTATAGTGTGGTGAACATAACAGTGCATTGTGTTTGTAAATTATCCATTGGGACAAAGATGACAGAAAAAAACATTGTCACCTATTTCTATTTTTTCCTACATATTTTTTTATTTTTTATTCAACAATTAGTACTTGGAAAAAACACGGACGATGTATACAAATAACCAATTGATTATTTCAGAATATTTGTCTACTTTTCAGAAGGTTATAGCCTTGTGGGTTCACCTTTAGCTTTGACACATGTTTCCACCACAAACTGCAAATAGACAGAAAGCACACAAAAACACTTACAAAATTGCAAACATTGTGGGGAAAATATTTTTTTACCACTTTTCCTGCTTCTGAAAACTTTTTTTGATGCCATTTATTGTTAGAAAACGAGCCATACACGTTATTGCACAACATTTTCTTACCATTAAAAAAATATCCTATATTTTGCCTTTCTCAGTTCCCTCTAAGGGAATCCACAGTCCATCAATGCCTTTAGAATCCCCTGCATGTACCGAGAAACGGATGCAAATATTGCCCAGATACCTGTTGTGGGAACATATTTATGAAGGTATAAACTGTCACAAACATCAAAAAAGAGCTCAGCACTGGGAGGGTAAAAGCCTCATCGCTTACAGGGTTGACATGTTGGTTATCTTACAGTTCTACAAGTGTCAAGTAGAAACTATAATTTCTCTTACACAGAGTGCCTAGAGACGAAGCTTGTGGTAGGTATTCAAATGATATGTAGGAGTCTTAGTGAATTCAGATCTGAGGTACTCATCCTTTCTATGTTTGACTTTCAGGAAGTACAGAGAGTTGGTTACACAAAGATATCACCAAAGCATATTCAGTTACTATTACAATTACATAGCAAGGGGCGGCTCCTCCATTAGGGCGGAGGAGCGCCGCCCCACTGCTTTCTCGCAGCGCGAGAAGCAGAAAATAAAATGGTATTTTAAATACCATTTTATTTTCTGCTTCTCGCGCTGCGAGAAAGCAGAAGACATGGGTATGCCTGATTGGGGGCGAGCGGATATGCCTGGTTGGGGGCGGGTCGGGGAGGAGTGGCTTGCACCACTCTGAGTGCCCTGACTGTTTGGTCGGCCCTGGGGCCGACCAAAGCAGTCATGCGCACTCTATATTTTCTCTATGTAGGCTGCATGCAGCCTACATAGAGAAAATGGCCTCCCTACAGGTGCCCGGCTGGGCGCTGTCCGGGACTCCGCACCAATCACAACGCTGCCATTGCAGTGTTGTGATTGGCTTACAGGAGGGAGGGAGTATGCCTGTTCCTGTTCCTGTTCAGGAGCAAGAAAACCCGTGACCCGGCCCAGGAGCAGAGGCGGCGCGAGACCGGTCAGGTAAGTTTTATTTTATTTTTTACCACCCCCCTCGTGGTAACCCCTACGCGAACACCCACGCGACCCCCCCCACGAGTATTGTGAGCCGCGACTGGAAGGAAGGCTTGATGCCATTTGTACAAAAAAGTGCCATGCCTTTTCTATAACATAGCAACTCTTTTTTAAAATGTATTATTTAACAATAGGCGCTCACCGAGGTGACCATAGAAATAACCATTTTCATCTATTCAGAGTTGTATCTCTCGGACAATGCAGCACTTTATTTCAATACACCCTTGGTTGTATTAAGTGTAGGAGGAAGTTTAATTCTGGAGCCGTATCATAAATAGCTGCGCTGGCTCCAGCAGAACCGACAGACAGAGCAGCAGCTCGGAAACAGGGAGCAGGATTCGCGTGTTTCTGAGCTGCGGTGTCCGAGAATCGTGAAAATATACAGTTAAATGAATGCACTTTTGATTGTGCAGGGGCATAAAAACAAGCGCTCACCTCTTCTCTGAGCCAGCGCAGCTGTTCATGATACGCCCCCTGGTTATGAAGCGTTGCGTGGGGATGAGGTAAGGGGATTCTAGGAAAGGGGTTCTAGGAAATTTGATGTGCAATGCACCATCTCCACAGCAAGCAGTATTTGCAGGAGCGCGGTTTCAGATACACGTCACGTCTCCGAGAACAGGCACCCAGAGCACCCCGTTTTCCATGACACTCACTAACATATTGTATTGTCAGCTTTCTGTTTGTTTATGTTACCATAAACAGGAGGCTGGGTGCAAGATGCCCAGAATAGATCTTGACAACAAAGCAAATATGTGTAGTTATCGCCAACGTTGTAATCGCCCATACAGTGTAACTTAGTGAGGCGAGGGACTGCAGGGCTCACTTGTGGCTATGACAGTTACCCTCTCCAGTCAACGGGGAGAATGCATGTATTACTAAGTCTACTGCTGCGCACATTCTCTATATAATTGTTAATGTGTTCTGTCAGTCTGTTGAAAAATCCTTCTGTGAGACTTCCTTCTATAGAAAACTGCAAAAAAAGGTGATGGGAGGTGGCTCTTCTAGCATGTCAAATATTTGTTTGGCCTGACGTTGTTCAAGGCCCCTGTGTCGGTGATGACAAGCGCGCGTCTCTTCACCATGTGTGTGAATACGGGCGACTCTCTTCAGGGCATGGATGGTGTAGACGACTTTGCTGTGGCTGTCCTCATGCATGTTTAGAGCCTGTGAATCAAATCCATCCGCCACCACTGCTCTCGCTATTGGTTTTATTGACGCGTTTTTTGGTGGGAAAGAGGAGCGGCACACTTTGGTATTGCAAAATGGTGTTTTTCCCCAGAGGCGGCATTTTTCTTGCCTATTGCTGAAAAGTGCCTAGCCTGGGGCAATTGTCCTCTGCATCTCCCACAGAGTTGACAGGTCTTAGTGGCTTGTGCGTTTCTCTTCTTGGGGGTTGCACATTTTGTGAGCTGTTTTACAGGTTCACTCTTGAATAATTACATAGGCCACGTCCCTTTTAGAGACCCTCCACTTTCTTCACCCCACTTAAAGCCCGGAGTACAATCATGAGACTTCCAAGCAGCGGAACTGATTATTTACAATGCATGAAACAGAAGACTGTCAGTAACGAGCCCCACACATAGCACTTTGCATGCCCTTAAGGATACTGAAGGGCTTTTCAACAACATAGATTCAGGCAGGAGGGGAATGTAATCAGCCTAGAGGGTTTCAGATGTGTTTCAATACCACTCCTCACCTGCGAGTATTCGGCAGTGTTCAGAAAGACTTCTTTAAGATGCATAACCAACGTCTCAAAGACGAGTAGGGCTTTTAATTCTATGTACTTTTATTACCGTGCTCTGCATATTATAGTCCTTACACTAGACATTCTCTGCTCAGCTGCCTTGGCAACGTCATAAGCCTTACAGAGGTGATAACAAACGTCACACTTGAGAGCATGATGACATATGTTAAGGGTGACTTGAAGTGCATGTTTTTGTGTCTGTCAGCAGTAAGCATGTGGGGTGATGTGATCATATTTCTTATCCCTGAATGAGACGTACAGTGCCTTGCAGGGTGCCCTACTGCTTTTTAATGTCTATTCCTTGCTGTCTCATTGTGTCCAATCTGACAAATCACAAAACTTGTATTTCCTCTGTAGATTTCATTTGTAAAAGCATATCAATAAATAAGGAAATCTGTGAGGTACTCAGCATTGTTATCTCAAAGTCTGTAATGAAGTTCTGTGGTTTTACTGAATAAGCAGCTACCTATGTCATTATCATATAACATATCTTTATTAATGTTATAACTACACTTTCACAACTGCCTTATTAACCTTTTTGCTTTGTCACATTTGCTTGAAAATTCACCATTTGCCCACTCTTTTTTCATAATTTTGAGAGTCGGGCTCGCTCGCTTGTCACAGGTAACTCAGCCCAACTTTTACGCCTTTCCACTTTCTAATGTCACCAGCCGCCACTGCATAGAACCTTCTATAGCAAGTTACCTAGAACATCGCTTTACCTTTAGATATCCAAAATATTCTGCAGATATCTTTCATCAACAGGAGATACAAGTCAGAGGGGTGGGGTCCGTAATCTCTGTTTTCACTCTTCCCTCATGGTCCAATGTATGTGGTCACTGGGGCAGGCAGTGAGAGATGGGAGAGCGCATCGCTCCCTTTGGATTCCAAGTTCAAAGTTAGTGCATCCTGACAAAAAGCAGTTGATCAATCAATATATGACTATCATCACTTGTATACTGCAGCTGTGAGTTCTTCACGTCATGAGGATAATGCTTCTTTTTGTTAACTGAACAACTGCTTCATTCTCCCACACAAAGAATGTAGTCACATTTTCATCACTCATAACCAAGAGGTTATGAGTCTGATGAAAATGTGACTACATTCTTTGTGTGTGTTACCATCCATCTCCATAAACTGCGAATTATTAATGGAAAAATGACTGTCATTTAAAGTAACAAATGCTAGGCTTTCCTGAAACTTCACACCCAGCTACAACGTGTGCTCCAATGAATAACAAACGCTGAATACATAAATATTCTTAGATTGTCTAGACTCTATGCCCTTACAAACCATAAAGACTCATTTCAGACTTTTGTAATCATGATGGACAGAGGCATAACAATTGAACACGCGCACTTCATAGAAACCTAAGTCCAAGCTAATATTGTACATGCAGTGTTTAATACATTATATGTACATTTCACAATTCTGCAGTAGTTAAAGTGTTGGTTAATGGAAGTTTGTTGTGCATCTAAAGAATGGCATTATTACTGTTTCTCCAATCGTAATGGGAGGTCCGTGCAACAGTTTCCTACAGGTATGGGAAAGAGCTGATTCATAATTGTGATGGCATGATCATCTGTAAACAATACTGCCTTACAAACGTTATGTGTTAGTTCAGCGCAAGGGTGCAATTAAGATGTGAACGAGGGTTATTATAAAGGTAAGCAAAGACAGTGTTAATGTATTAGGCTTCAGAACGATAGGAATGGGTGTAACTATGCATGTAATCAAAAAAGCCTTCTGACTATATGTGAAAATTGAGAAATAAAGCACATTTGCGGTTTAGCATTGTAGAGATTCTTCCGGTTAAAGGTGATGACTGTGTAGTGAAAGTTTCGTTGCCCAATTTTATTCATTTCATTTCTGTCCTGCTGAAGGCACATAGCACTGACACGAAAGATCCTGACAAAAAAACCATGGGGCAGATGAGCTTTGCAACTCAAAGTCAGTGACAGATGTGCTTTGAACAGCAAATCAGCAACTCATTTGGTCATTCAAAATGTTACATGGACCCTCTCTTCATGGCATTAGAACATCCAAGTGTCACCCAACATTGTAGCACTAGCAGGAAATATACATTAAATGTCAGACAGTTAACTCACCAGCTTGCCCCTGAACAGCACCTATGACAATGCAAATGAAACCCATGACTACTGCTGTCTCATTCCTCACAAAGTAACTAATGAATAAAAATAGTACTACTTCCTTTGAATAACTATACTTTACAGTGACTGGCCTACATTCTTTTCCTAAATGCTGCTACTAATAGAGTCGAGGGAGATAAACTGTAGTAGTTCATGCACATTATTCTGACATCACTTCCAAGTGTAAGTTACTATGGACTCGATTACCAGTTTGGTGTAAGTACCACCATACTTGCAGGTAGGGAAAATACGGATTCCACAGGGTTTATCTCCGACCAGTCAGGCATCAAGCTACAACAACACTAGGATTGGGCCTCAAGGCCTCCCCTGAGCGAGGATCATAGTCACCTGGGTCTCACCTTCTAACAAATCTGGTGGGCCAGCCTTAAGCTTCTGATGGTCGCCACCCCAAACTCCACTGCGCCCGCACCGCAGGGCTAGTGAGGAACCTCAAGCAGGCACTCTATACTAACCCTGGGCAAAGCACTACGCTACGCTCGCGTAGTTTGCGAAGTTTGCGCTACTTCGCACAACGCGAATTGCACGCAGCACAGTGCAAACACGCGTAGCGTAGCGTAGCGTAGCGTAGTGCAGCGGTAATTTTTTGCTTGCTCGCGGTCCTCAACGTCAAGTTGGCGACCGCGAGCAAGCAAAATGACATCCCGGCGAGACTTTTTCCTCGTTCGCGATCAGCAACATCAAGTTGCCGATCGCGAGCGTGGAAAATAAACCTCCCGGCGAGATTCTCAACGCGGGGAGGTCAGGTTTCTCATTGCGAGTGGTCGCGTTTGCTCGCGACCGCTCGCGATGAGAAACTACCAGTCCGCGTTGAGAAAGCTGCCGCTCGAGTAAAAATCGCTCGAGTAAAAATCTACTCGAGCGGCAGTAAAAGACAGCTCGCACTGTGCAAGATGCCGTTTTCAATGATTGCACAGTGCGGACAAGCATCCGGCACTGTGCAATCATTGCGAACAGTGCACTACGCAGTTCGCGTAGTGCTACGCGTAGCTCGCGTAGTGCGAACTGCACTTTGCGTAGCTTCGCGTAGCGCTACTTCGCGAACTACGCCCAGGCTTACTCTATACTCAGTCTTGGGATGCCCGCCAACCATGCGGGTCCCAGTAAAGTCAACTTGCTCCTCTGCAGTCTGTAGTGAGATTGCAGGTCAATATCGACAGATGCTGAAGGATATGAGGGAAGTTCGGTGGGAGCTTTACTCGGCCACATCTGCCATCTGTCCATCCCCACCACGCCCACTCAACACATGTCATTTTTAACTTGTGATCAGATGATTCATTAAGTCCATGCGCTATTCATCCCTGCATGGGGTAATTGCCTCTATGCCTAACTCATAATCAGTACAAAAGGGGGTGATGGACGGAACGTTTGAGCCAATCAAACACTCACCCCCAGTCAACTGATCTGGGTTTAATCCATCATCATTCTTTAGCTCATTCCACCACCCCAGTTCAGACATGGCCATATGCAAATCAGTCTGACCCTGTGCCTCATGGGAACAGTCCAGCCCGAACTGCCAAGCCATGTCTTCCCTGGACCGGAAACAAGCATCCTAGGACCGGTTTCTGGCATTTCAGCCGTCATCAGCCAGGCTTGCTTGAATCCAGTGGCAAAGTGAGCAAGGGACCCACGTCTGGGCATACCCCCGCCAACTTAGATGATGATGATGATGGATTAAACCCAGATCAGTTGACTGGGGGTGAGTGTTTGATTGGCTCAAACGTTCCGTCCATCATCCCCTTTTGTATCGCTTTGGTCGCCCTAAGTTGGCGGGGTATGCCCAGACGTGGGTCCCTTGCTCACTTTGCCACTGGATTCAAGCAAGCCTGGCTGATGACGGCTGAAATGCCAGAAACCGGTCCTAGGATGCTTGTTTCCGGTCCAGGGAAGACATGGCTTGGCAGTTCGGGCTGGACTGTTCCCATGAGGCACAGGGTCAGACTGATTTGCATATGGCCATGTCTGAACTGGGGTGGTGGAGTGAGCTAAAGAATGATGATGGATTAAACCCAGATCAGTTGACTGGGGGTGAGTGTTTGATTGGCTCAAACGTTCCGTCCATCATCCCCTTTTGTATCGCTTTGGTCGCCCTAAGTTGGCGGGGGTATGCCCAGACGTGGGTCCCTTGCTCACTTTGCCACTGGATTCAAGCAAGCCTGGCTGATGACGGCTGAAATGCCAGAAACCGGTCCTAGGATGCTTGTTTCCGGTCCAGGGAAGACATGGCTTGGCAGTTCGGGCTGGACTGTTCCCATGAGGCACAGGGTCAGACTGATTTGCATATGGCCATGTCTGAACTGGGGTGGTGTAGTGAGCTAAAGAATGATGATGGATTAAACCCAGATCAGTTGACTGGGGGTGAGTGTTTGATTGGCTCAAACGTTCCGTCCATCATCCCCTTTTGTATCGCTTAACTCATAATCAGGGCCTAAATCTACCTGTGCTAATTGCAGGATGTGGTAGAGGGTGCCTCAGAGTAGTGGATCCTAAACCATCAACATTACAACTCTTAACTCTATGACAGATTTAGTGAATTATGCTGTATGCACAATCTAGGTTGACTAACATTATGGATTCTATACTTATACTCCCATACTTATTACAGCCTTAAAAAAGTCTGCATCAGACAAAACACGCGTTGGCTGTTCATTGTATGAAATTCACAGAAAACTGTAAACCTACAGGCTGTCCACTGTATATACTCACTGAGAACCTATTTTGGGCGGCAATACATATGAGACCAACTAGGTAGCTGGCAGTTGAACATTGTACGCAACACTACCTACATACTGGGAGCTATCTAATGGCTGTTATTTTGATTTACTAACCCTAAAGCTTATTTGGGGGATGTGCGATTGATGTATCCACAGCTACCTCTGTTTATCTGTTTGTTAAACAAAGCAACCCCTGCAGCCCACATATCAGTTGCTCAACAGCCTATTCTGATGGAGGATCATAGCACATTTTTGAGTCTAGATTCTTCCACAAATAGGAGAAGACTAGTGAGGCTGTTCAACAGTCTCACTAAGCAGCCCCTGAGTTCACTGGGTAAGGAGGACAAGTGCCTCAAGTCCTTCCTCCAGGAGATAGAAAACCCTGACACAAGATAGAGGGCTGGGTGGATAAGTCACACATGATGGACACTGCGAGACAGTGGCATTTTAGCCATTCCTGAGTAATTCCTTTGGAAAAACTCCTGAAGCTAAACCAGAATAAATTGAATAACAATGAACAGGTTAGTGTATAAATAATTATGCGCCATTGTTTAATTTTTTTTTAAGAGAACTGATAACATTCCACATTATTTGAGATCTGTGCGTGAACTGATAAACATGCAAATCAAGATAATTGACATTGTTTGACATCCACAAGAGAACTAATTAATATTTCATAATCAGTTTAATTTAATAGTTTTGATTCCACAAGAGAAGTATTTGCAAGGATTTTTAGATGTATTACCTCCAACATAACAGAGAATGAAATGACAAATGTGGCTAACAAGTTTGTGCAATTGACATAGACTTATCAAATGCAAACAAGAAGAAGCTGTGAACGTACGGCTGCAACAAGAGTCTGAAGAGACTGGGAAAGGTTCTTAAAAAACATTCTACGTATTGTATTTTCCCAAATTGACCAGACATTGAATATTCAGTGTGAGAAATTGAGTTATTGGTTGAAGGGGGATACACCCTACTGAAGCAACAGCCACAGTCCTTGTCAGGGAGATTCACAAAAGGTAACTAAATTAAACTATGCTTAACTTTCTGGTAAATTGGTTCAAAAACAGTCAAGCCTAATTTAGAGGTAATGTGTGAAGTATTGTACAGCACTTAAACAGTAATAAAGTGAAATCCCTCACAAATTTAGAAAATCAGTAGAACGGCAATGATGATTTTTTAAAGTTTAAAGTGAAAAATAGCACCTAAAAGATCAAAGCATCAACTGCAGATATCTAGTCGCATGAGACCGGGGTAAAGTTGAAAGTTATGGCCAACTGCAATGGAGCCCAAGTCAGATAAATGAAGTGGATGGGCCTGGTCTCCGCTTACCTTTGGACTTAGAAGAATTTTTCAATAAAAATGTCTGAGAAGGTTAAGTTCTGCTGGGAAAGGCAGCCGGCGATATCCGAGGAAGAGGTGTCATTGCCGGGGACTGGCTGGATTAAGTCATGGAGATAAGTTTCTTTTTTGGAAGTTGAAAATCTCCAAAGTGATGAAGCTGCAGGCTGTAGCCACAATGGCTCCATGAGCCCGGATACCTCTTCTGCGAGAAGCCACTCAACATGATTTGCTGCTGTGGAGAAGAATGTGGCTGGAGATGCTGTGAAGTCAGGCTGACCGGTGATGTATCTTGGACGAAACGGCGAGCAGGTAGGTCCGGGTCTCCTCTCAGTTCTCAGAGAACTTTTTGGCAGAAAATACTCTAAGTCCCAAGTACTAGCTGGTCACCATTAGCACTTTCTTTCAAAGGTCTAGGACTGGAGGGGAACTACTTTGTTGGTCAGGACTCACTCTGGCCGGGTCAAGGTACGGGTTCAAGATAGTTGGAGACTTTTCTCACCCTAAACCGACGATCAAAAGGCTAGCCAACAAGCTGTTGGAGTCACTCTGGAAGTCCTGGGTTCAAGTAGAAAAGCAGGTCTCAAGCAGCAGGGCAGTTCTCTGACGGCACATGGCAGGCTTCAGAAAGCAGGGCAATTCTCATGGTGCAGCAGGGTAGTCCTCTGAAGTACACAGCAAACTACAGGCAGCAGGACAATCCTCTGAGAGTCCTTCCACAGGTGCAGAGTTGAACTGAAGAGTGTGTGTAAGAGCCCTATATTTTTTACCTGTGGCCCCTTAGAAGTGAAAGAAACTTCTGGAGTTTCCCCCTGCAGAAGTGTCTGGAAATTCCTTCATCCCAGCCCTCGCCCCAGCCTGTTTGTAGGCACAATAGACTAGTATGAAGTTCTTTGTGTGTGGGTTGAGGCAGTGCCTTTGAAGTGCAAGTAGGGCTGTGCACAACTACACCCCCCCATCCTGTCTTGGATGACCTTGGTGACCCTTTCTGCTAACACCCAGTGTCTCTATTGTGTGGCTGTCTGGGAGGAATACACAAAGGCCAACTTCAGACTACGCCTTGTTCTGTGACCCAGGACATTGGCTGCAGGCACCAAATGGTTAGGACAAGAACATGCCAGCTTACTAGAAGTGGTATTTTCATAATTGTGACTTGCAATCTGACTTTATCAATAAAGAGGATTTTAAATTACAATATTGTTGACACTAAACATTTTTTGTTTAACAGACTTTTATTGGTTTTCAAACAAATAATGAAAGCATACATGTGTCTGCATGGGCAGTGCAATACAGGAACGGACGTGGCAAAATACAGTTTGACTTTAACCAGGAGCAGACCCATGGTCGACCCAGCTAGCCATGGTATAATCTTCTCCAGGATCCCCCAGAGACCAATTAATAGACATTCCGCCACTCTCCGTAAGGAATCTTAATGATAATTCAGAGACTTGCCCCTGGAATTGTATTCAACCACAAGAGTCCAACTAGTAACCCCCCCAACTCCCTTCCCACCCCCCCAGCCCTATAGTTCCCCAACTATCCTCCCCTCCACCCCCCAAGCATGCCGCTGGATCCTAACATTTACGAGTGGCCTCCCAGACCCCCATGCCATTCAGTAAAAGTCCTGATCTCGGCGAGCCTCTGCTAAGACAGACCAAGAACACTAAGAAGGGGTCCCCCACTGGACTCGCAACCACCCCTTCATTTCTCTCCCATATCCCGTGTCAGTCATTACAGCCGATCCCTACCTCCTCTCTCTCGTCGGGGAGGGCTTCCTCATCATCAGGGGGGTATTTAACCAATTCCACTAGCGCCATCCATGCCCGAGCCATATCCATTGACTTCTCGTTCTCAGTGCGCCTAGCCACACCTAGTTTATACTCCCCCTCACTCTCCGCCCACTTCAGCAGTTCCCTTCGCCAGCGTCACACTCCAGGCCCCTGCCTCGCCTTCCAGTAGGTGGTAAGTTCCCTTTTCGCCAAGATTAACCCCAAATCAATAAACTTGCTGGTTATTTTATTTTTGGCAGTGTGTGGGAAGTCATGCAGCAAACAAACCCTCGGCGTCAGGGCCACCTCTCTCTCCGTCACAGTCGTCAGGACCATTTTCACCTCCCGCCAATAGTCCCCCAGTTGCGGACAGCTCCAGAACATATGCAAAAACCCCGCACCCTCTAGCGCACATCGAGGACAAGCTGTAGCAGCCAAGAAATATTCATTAATCTTTTCCGGAGTCAAGTACGCCCTGTGCAGGACATAAAATTGGATTAGTTGAAAGCGCGCGTTCCGAGTGTCCTTCCATGGTCTCTCCATTATTGCTCCCCAAGCTTTTTCTTCAAGGGGTTCACCCAAATCCTCCTCCCACTTAACACGTAATGCCGTTAAGGGCTGGCGCAGGTCCTGGGTGATCCGCCGATAGAGACAAGTCACCGCTTTTATAGTTCCTGCCGCCATAACAACATATTGACAAGCCAGGAGCGTGTCCGGCTCCAAAAGCCTCGTCCGCCAATGCCTTCTGACAGCTGCCATCAGAGCCGCATGAAAGAGAAAGTCCCCCCGCGGACGATCATGTTGTTCCGCAAGATTGTTAAAAGGGAGAAGGTTGCCATCTTCGTAAAGATCACCCAGTGTGAGAACCCCAGCCTCCTCCCAGGACTGCAGTTTACTCCAATCTCCCCCATGAGGTAGCACCGCACACATGTTCAACGGAATTTCGGGGGCGTACGGAATCTTAATGCGCTTCTTCCTGATCATGCGCGCCCAACAACGCTGTACCACTTGCAGATCGGCCCGCATTACCTCACCCCTCAGCGGCACCCGTAACAGAATGCAGGACAGCAGGCGCCAGCTTGGGTCCGCCCTCCCCAATTCTTCCGGAGCTCTGAGGTGACCCGCTATCCACTGTGTGAACCACTGGAGCTGCGCAGCATGGTAGTAGCTCTCAAAATCCGGGAGAGCGAAGCCCCCCTCTGTTCTCGGCCTCTGCATGGTACCCAGGGCAACCCTCCGCCGCCCAGCGCCCCACAAAAACCCCGACAGCAGGGAATTGAGTTGCGCGAAAAACTTCCCAGGGATCCAGACGGGGAGTGCTCCAAAATAATAAAAAAAACGCGGCAAGATGATCATTTTCACTAGGGCGACTCTGCCCGCCACAGACAACGGGAGAGTCCCCCAAAAGTCATAACAGGACTTGGTGTCGCGCATCGCCCGGCCGACATTACCCTCCAGCAAATCATCACTATCATGATAGATCCTAGTCCCTAGGTAGGTCAAGCAGCGAGCTTCCCAGACGACCTCCCCCGCAGTCTGATGTTCCAGCCCAGTAGCTCGGACCAGAAAAAGGCACAACTTAGTCCAGTTCACCCGAAGCCCCGCTACTCTTCCCAACGTCTCCAACAGAGCCCGCGCCCCAGGAAGCGCAGCTCCAGAGTCTGGCAGAAACATGAGCAAGTCGTCCGCATACAATGCTATGTGTTGTATCTGTCCCACCACCAGTAATCCCGGGTAGAACCTCCCCGCCCTGGCATGGGCGGCCAGAGGCTCCACTGCCAGAGCAAACAGGAGAGGAGACAGCGGACACCCCTGTCTCGTCCCCCGAGCATCCCTGCAGGGAGTTGAAATCAAGCCCCCCGTCCGAACCCTAGCAGTGGATTCACTGTACAGCAACCTCGTCCATGCCAAAAAGCCCTCCCCGAGGCCAAACTCCCTCAGCACATCAAAAAGATAGGGCCATTCCAGGCTATCAAAGGCCTTCTCAATGTCGACCGCAAAGATACAGGCTTCCCCTGCATCATATGCGTCAGACTCTAATTTGTGCAGAAGTCTGCGGACATTCATTGCAGCGTTCCGGGAAGGGATGAAGCCGGCCTGATCTCTGTGGACCAGCGTCGTCATATACGGCAGCAACCGACTCGCCAACACCCGGCTTAGGATTTTATAATCCAGGTTAAGCATTGCCAGGGGCCGATACGAAGAGCGATCCCAGGCCGGTTTGCTCGGTTTAAGAAGCGGGACGATAATGGCCTCCCGCGTGGAGACAGGGAGGACACCCTCCCAGCGCGCTCTATTATATAGTGCCACTAAATGAGGAACCAGTGCTTCGGCATAAGTTGCGTAAAATTCTACGGGCAACCCATCAGTACCAGGCGTTTTATTCCTGGCCATGTGTTTGATAGCGCTGCGAACTTCCCTCGCCTCAACATCCCTGCCAAGATCTTCCGCCTCCTCAGGTTCAATCCTGGGAAGGTCAGCTCCCGGGAGAAATTCCTCATCCCCCGGAAGGCCAGGGCCCAACTTGCTCCTGTATAACTCAGTGTAGTACTGCAAGAAGTCATCATTAATTCCCTGCTGGGTATAATATACCTCACCACCCTGGCCCCTCAGCTCCAGTATCGCCGTCCCTCTTCGCGCCGGATTGGCAAGCCAGGCGAGCAGCGCCCCTGCCTTATCGCGGTCCGCATGTGCCCTGGCTGTATATGCCTTGTAATCAAAACAGCGCAGCCTTTCTATCTGCACCGCTAGGGCCTCCCGTGCTACAAGTAGTGCGTCATGGGTGTCCGGCCGCTCCGGGCGTATTCTCTCCCGGTCACGCACCTTCTGTTCCGCCGTTGACACCTCCTGCAATATCACTCTGCGCACTCCCACCACTTCCCCAATGCAGCGTCCCCTGACCACTGTCTTAAAGGCATCCCACTCGACCATCAGGGAAGAGGCCGAGTTGGCGTTGATCCTAAAATACTCAGCAATAGCCGAGCCCAGAACATCCCGAAACACCGGGTCCTCGAGCGTTTCTGGTCTGAGTCGCCACGTGGGGATGGCAGGCCTAACACGCTGCCAATGAGAAATCACCAATAACGGATTATGATCAGAAGAGGTCCTAGTTAAATACTCGCTATGTACCATCCCCCCATGGACGTCCGGAGAGCAAAGGATAGAATCTAAACGAACATGCAGATCATGTAGCGACGAAAAATACGAATAGACCCTGTCATGAGGATGATGAGCCCTCCATGTGTCAGTCAGTCCCCAGTGCTGTTGCCAAGCCCGCCTCACCGCAGCCAGCCTATTCACCGGGGCGTCCGCAAGGGGAGGATGGGAACGGTCCAATGAGACCTCTGCAACACAATTGAAGTCTCCCCCCAGGAGCACAGATCCCACCAGCAAGGGCTCCAGCTTTTGAGAGAGATCCCCAAAAAAGGAAGCCTGATCAACATTAGGGGCATATATACTCCCTATAACAATGTCTCTGCCATCTAAGCGCCACTTCACCACTACATACCTACCCTCGGGATCTATTAGTTGCTCAGTACTCTGGAACGGAACTCCTGCTCTTATCCAAATCAATGTGCCCCGCGCATAGGCCGAATAGGTCGTACAGAATATCTGCCACCTCCATCTACGTTGCAAGGCCACCCCCTCCTGGTTGGCTAGATGCGTCTCCTGGAGGAGCGCTATCTGGACCCCTCTTCGTCTGAGGTAGGCGTGAATTTTGTGTCGGCGGGTCATAGTATGCATCCCCCTGATGTTCCAGGATAGACACTTAAGATCTATGGGGGCTCCCATGGTACAGTGGTATGCAGTCTATCCCCCATGTCTCCCCCAGCGGCATGCTTGAACCCAAAACCCCCACCCCCTCTCCCCCCAAACTCCCAACTCCCACTCCCCAGGACAGGTCCCCTGAAACTAGTTCCCATCCAAACTGATGTCCCCATCAACTATGAAAAATAAAGTAGTAGGACGTATGGCGACCCGGTAAGACCCAAAGCCCCTCCAGCAACTCCCCCGCATTATGCAGTCGTGTGGGCCCCCATTAGTACATGACAAGTAATTGCCCCCCCTCCCTCATCCCCACTCATAGACCCTCATAGCAGTTTAGCCTGAGTCCAATCGAAAGCCAAGTCCCGCCAGACACCGCCCAGCATCTCAGCCAAACAAGTCTGCCGTGTGCGGGGTGACCACTGGCAACTCTGTGTCTGAGTCCCCATTCGTGCTCTCGGGCAGTGAGATCTCAGAGCCAGCCGACCCTCGGGCAGCGGAAACAGGGCTCAGGGTGGTCTCTCCCTGGCTAATCTCTGCCACCGCCTGCACAGCTCTATCCCTTTCCCGCTGTTGATCCGGCAGCGAGAGGGCCCCTGACGAGTTGGCTTGTTCGGGAGATCTCCTCCCTCCACTACTTGCTGCAGAATTCCTCCTGGATCTAGTGCGACGCGTCTCAAGCCATTGCCATCCATCTTGCGGGGTGGTAAAGAAGAGGGTGGCAGTGCCATCTACCACTCGCAGGCGTGCCGGGAAAAGCATAGCATACTGTATGTGGAGCTGGCGTAGCTTTCTTTTTTTCCCATAAAAGAGGTGTGCTGTCTCTGGACCTCCCTAGTGTAATCCGGGAATATCATTACTCTGGAATTTTCAATTCGTAGGTGTTGTTTCCCTCGGGCTTGCTGCAAAAAATGATCTCTGTCCCGGTAATGCAAAAGTCTCGCCACCAGCGGTCGTGGAGGCGCCCCCGGCTTGGGAGGACGCCCCGGGACCCTGTGTGCCCTTTCTAGAGCGAAGAATGACGACAATCCCTCCGGGGCAATCTCCGTCCGAAGCCAGTGTTCCAAGTACCGGACAGCATCCTCCCCCTCTGCCCGTTCCGGTACCCCCACTATGCGGAGGTTGTTCCTACGAGAGCGGCCCTCGCTGTCCTCCGCCCTCATCTCCAAGACCCGCACTTTGTCTTCTACCTGTTTCAGGGATCGCTGCAAGGTGGTCACTGCGTCCGGGATCTCCTCCAGCACCTTCTCAGTCGTCTTCACTCGTTCCTTCAACTTTCGGTGGTCATCCTTGAGCAGGGTGAGATCCACTCCGATAGCATCGATTTTTGTCTCGAGGGCCGTTCTGGAAGATGTAATGGCTTGCATAATATCGACCAATGTGGGTCCCCCCGGTCCATCCGCCCCTGAGCGCTCCACAACTTCTTCCTCCTCATCAGTTTGTTGTCTGTTTCCTTCACTCAGGTCGCCCGTAGGACCTTTTTTCTTGACCGTTCGGCCCATCTTCAGTGCGCCACTCGGGGCCTCTCAGTGCTCCTCCCAGCCAACAGAGGGGTATCCGCGCCCCAGGTCGTTACCTCCCGTAGCACCCCTCTCCACTTGTAGGGCACCGAGAGCGACGCAGATCTAGTCAGGGGCGGATGGGTTGAGCCGCAACCACCAGTTTTAAGAGCAGGCCTTCCCAAGAGAGTCAACACCCCAGCCAGGCCTCATCGGTCCTTCACCACCCAAAAGAGAGTATCCAGTGCACCCTTGCACTCCAGGGGCTTCACCGTGAGTGTTATACTCCAAGGGAGAACATTCCAATAGTCACAGCACGCCTCCACCAATTCTGCACAGGGGGCCGACTCTCCTGTTCCACCCTCAGGTCCACCGCCAAGTTTGCCGTTCTGGAGACTCCCAGACAGCCTCCCCCTCTGCCAGTTGCTCCTCCCAGGCAGCTCGGAGCCGCACCCAGGGCTTCAAGGCAAGCTCCCGGGACTACTGCGTCAGACAGGGCCCAACAAGCCCCCAGGCGACGGTCCACTCTTCCCCCGCGTTCCTCCGCCGTGCACACCAGGTCTCCACACAGGTTAGGTAGCCCCAAATTCAGGCCTCATCCACTGTCGCCAGAGACACCTCAGTCGTCTCGCAGTCCCTTCTGACTCAATGAGCTTCAGCTCCCTGGTTCAGAGGCACTATTCACCATCCCCGCTCCGTTCTCACCTGCGCCTGGCTCACCACCATCGCGCCAGGTCATCTCGCAGAGGCAGTGTACAGCCTCGAGGTGGCCTCCATCTCCCGCAGCTGTCGTCTGCTCACCAGCACTTCCCCGCTCCGCCAGTATTCGCGCTGAACTCGTCCACTCACCGGGCTGCACTGCCATCTATCAGGGCCGCCATCTTGGCACCGGGGGCACCGTCAGGCTCGGCGTCCCCGCAGCACGAGCGCCCTCTGCTCCTCAGCGTCGCTCTCGATTGGGAGGACCTGGGCAAGTCCGGAGCTTCTCCGCTGCACCACAGTTCCAGGTACTGTGCTCCGGTCTCAAGCACCGGCAAAACTGCACTCCTTCAAGCCGCGGCCGCCATCTTAGGTCGCCGCCACTGATTCGAGTCGGGTCACCAATCAGCGATGCCTCCGTTTATCCGCACCCCAAATTAACGCTGGATCATCCCCAGGGGCAGCAGGGATTCCGTCACACAGGAAGCCCCCAGGGGCCCCCACAGGGCCTCAGGATACGTGACTACAGGGCCACGGGTGCTCTTCTTTCCGTCAGACCGCAGGTCCGCTGTTCGCCCTGGCTTTGGCAATCCCAGCCAGTGGAGCCTCCCAGTCCGCCCCAAATCCTTGGCGGCAGCTTGGCTTCCCTGAGCCCGGGTCGATACGGGACCATTTGAGATATTTCCCTGCAGAGGAGTGAATGGCTTCACCGCAGCGCTTGCAGAGTCTCCCGCTCCGCCATCTTGAAGTCAGGCATCGTCTTCCGATTGTTTATAGGGCGCGTTTCAACCCTCACCTCAATGCAGGTCCCTCAGGTGAGTTCCAGCCTTTGCTCCGGCCCCGATCCGCTATCTAGGAGGCGCTCCAAGCGCATCAGCGTATCTTACCGGTTGAAGTGTTTACCGCTAGTCGCGGCCGCCATTTTGTCTCCTGGCGCGATCGGAAAAGAAAAGTATCGTTTTCTTCACTTTCCTGCTTTCCGATGCCCTGAAAGTTCATCTAGGGGAGCACCCGGTATTCCGCGATAGTTTGCGGTGCCGGGGGCCACTTCAGTGTGTCAGGATGACTTGCGGCGGAGGGCGGCCACGGAGGAGCTCCGAGGTCCGCTGCTGTCTACATCTACGCCAAGCCACGCCCTTGTTGACACTAAACATGATATTTCTACCCACCCTCAAACGAAAAATGTAATAAGGGAACCTAATGTTATCCTATATGATAAGGAGGCCTCGCAGAAATAAAAAATGAATTTGGGAGTTTGTCACTACCAGGACATGTAAAACGTAAAGGTACATGCCCAACTTTTAAATACAAATTACCCTGTCTTGTGAGCTGTTTGGGGCCTACCTTAGGGGTGACTTGTATGTACTAAAAAGGGAGTTTTAGGCCTGGCAAGGGGCTTATTTTGCTAACTTGAATTCGTAGTTTAAAACTGCATAAAGGCTGCAATGGCAGGCACAAGAAATGTATAAGAAGGCTAATTTAGTGAGTGGCTCAATCAGTGCTGAGGACGCACTAGTAGCATTTAATTTACAGGCCCTGGGTACATGTAGTACCACTTTACTAGGGACTTATAAGTTCATTGTATATGCCAATTAGGTGCAATCATGTTTAAGAGAGAGAGGACAAGCACTTTAGCACTGGGTAGCAATGGTAAATTGCACAGAGTCATAAGGCCAACAAAAACAGATCGAGAAAAAAAGGAGGGAAGTAGGCGAAAAGTTTGAGGGTGTCCCTGCTGAGAGTGCTAAGTTCAACATTCAGGATCTTTGGTGAAGTAAAACCATTGCAGGTTTGTAGAGCAACGTAAATAATTATACAAATAAGATGTTATAACATAAATAATAATCAGTCTTTTTTTGTCCACAGTTTTAAGAATGGAATCACACCAGACCTTGAAGTGAAATCATTTCTGGAAAGGGAACAACTTTGGAGAAATGTAACAGGTCCAGACTGGTGTTTGTCTTCTCTTCTCTGTCACATTCCCTTTCTCCTTCTTGTGGTCACTTGAGATAAATTAGTGATTTCAGACATAGGATCTTTGATGGGGAGGCCTTGCAACATCCCTGCTGTATTTGAAATAGACCTTAATGGTCAGTGCAAATTAAAAAGAAAAATACCTGATAGATTTTGTCAACGGCCTGGCCAAATTCCTTTTGATTTACTCCTTCATGTTATGCTACTTTGTCTTAATTTCCTTAATAGTCCTTTTTCTTTACTCAGTAGCAGTTACCATGTCAGGAATGCCCGAAAAAGGCAGCCTTCTATGCAGGTGGAAGGTTGGAATGCTGAAAGAGCTAACCCACATGTCTTGCACCTATGGCACTAATACGTCCATGTCTTTCTCTTCTAAACGTAACTTTGCTCCCAGAACTGAAGGCTCAGGCATCTACCTTTTTTATCTCCAATATTTTCTTTTTCACTTCAAAAACCTGTATATAGCATTCATTTATATAAAACAAAACGATTTATGTTTATGCATGTCTCAATCCTGCAACTTTATTACATTCTTGAATTTTGGGTTTGGTGAGACATTTCTCAAAATATTTTGCTTATGTATTACAACATAGATTCTTGTGATGTCATGATTTATTGGGTAGTTTTGCACTCAATTCTGCATCCCTTGTCATCTGTACTCCCAAAGTAGTGGATCTGTCAAAAGATGGACACAGTGGTGGCATATGTTGCCCCATGAACTAAGCAGTGGTGTGTTGGTTCATCTGAACCTGGACTTCATCTATCTGAGAGCACATGGAACATATGTGAATAATGGGAGACTGCAAGAATCAAACTGAGAATTTCATTTTTAGGTATAAACAATTGGTTTTATGTGTTAATGTTGAAATTTAGTACTTGACAACACAGATGTACACACAGTATACTATATGACATATGCTTTCTACTCTCATAAGTTTTGCATTTTGAGATAGTAGTCCATTTGAGATACAAGGCAACTTATCTAAAGGGTGTTTGGCATATTGTAACAGAAAGATAAATTCACTACTCATTTATGTTGAAGGCTTCCGTACCAAATTTTACAATCAAGATTACAGTAAAGTAAAAAAAGTATTTTAGGGCTCTGTGCACTTTACTCTTGCTAACCAGTGCTGAAGTGCTTGTGCTGTCTCCTTCAAACATTGGCACAGTTAATTCACTTGTAAGTCCCTAGTAAATGGTACTGCCTATATCCAGGGCCTGTTGACCTGTAAATTAAATGCTACTAGTGGACTGGGCAGCAGCACTTATTTGAATCACCCACTAAAGTAGCACTGTAAAACTTGTCTCAAGACTGCAGCTTGTGTGTGCTTTGCTGGAGGGAGTCCTAATTCCAAAGACGTGTCCCCAGGTCGCAGGGGCGTAACAAAGCCCCCCGCAGACCCTGCAGTGCGGGGGGGCCCCGGGCTCCAGGGGCCCCCTCAGCAAAGTATGCTGGCCTGTGAGCTCCTGAGTGAGCCGGAAGGGGGGCCCCCTTGTACTTTGCAGGGGGGCCCCCTCGACTTTCGTTACGCCACTGCCAGGTCCTGGACCCTTGGCTGCCATCAGTGAGAGCTCCTCCAGAAGGAAAAGGAGAAAAGGTGATGCTTGGGCTCCTCGCAACCGAGAACAGTCCAATTCGCACCTAAACCCTGCACCCTCTTTGACCGCCAATGCAAAGATCCAGTGAGACCTGATCTTTGTGACACAGCGACCATCCACAATGACTGGCACTGGAAGAGCTGCACTTCGTGCTGCAGCAATGACTGCCCAAGACTACTGTCAATGCAAAGCTCCAGCAATGACCGGCTCTTTGTGTTACAATTATGACTGTCTGCAATGCTTGACCTGCTCTCCATGCTGAAAGTCTCCTCTTTGCGCCCCCCTCCAATGCAAACAAAACTCTTCACACCAAACTTGAGAAGGTAACTCTTCAGTAGGATTAACAAGGTCCCTGTATCTGACCCACACTCCATTGCAGTCAGCCTTAGCTTGTGTCTTTTCCTGGATCTAGCGTGACCAGATAACCATGAGTGGCGTTTTCTGCTTCTCTGAGTTATTTTCCCTAAAACATTAAAATTCAGTATCTTCGGTTCAACCGATTGGATTTTTGACATTCTAGTACCATTTTATTTATTACAATTTATTCTATTTTTTTAAATTGGTTTGGGATTTTTCTTGAGTTGTATTTTCAAAGAATTACTGTTTGTGTGCTGCATAAATACTTTACATATTGCCTCTAAGTTAAGCCTGACTTAGTGCCAATCTACCAGAGGTTTAAGCACAAAAGAATTTAGTGACTTTAGTGGTTCACCCTGACAAGACTTGTGGCTGTTGCCTGAGTGGGGCTTCCACCTCCCAGTTTCATACAGGATGCCTCTATTTTGTTAATTCCCAAATAGTTATCGCTGAGGCTCACTAACTTGCCCTGCAGGAATACTACCATACCATTTGGAATGTTTACTACTTTAATCTTGTGTGAATAAAACCCATTCTTCTGAAACAACATGCATGTCGATCTGTCCCTTACATGTTTACAGAGAACTTGATGTAAAAGATGGCAAATGCTGTGGTAAATGTTGTGAAGTGTATGACAAAAAGGGGGTACCAAACTCAAAATGTTTTTTTCTTTTCCTCTCATTTCTGTTTTCAGCTTTTCCTGACCTTAGAGGGAGGCCACTTATGAGCCTCATCTTTGGCGAAGGGAGCGGTGTTCCACCATCTCTCTTCCCTCCTTTTGGGTCTCTTGGACCTGGACCTGGTAAACCTGGATAATCGTTTTCCAAGATTAACTGCTCTGGTAATTTAGGTATCAGCCCTTCTCTCAATGCAGATGCAGGATCAGATTGTCATTGAACAGACACATCTATGGTGGGGTATCTTTTTGTATCGCCGTGTACACATTGGATAATTACGTTTCCTGTAATGTGAGTTATTCCTCCTGCCAGGCTTTGGGGTCTTAGCATGCTTTGTCAACAGCCTGTATCTGCCAAAGCAATAACAGGTTGTCCATTAACGGATAGCTTGCAGTGGTAGGGAGGGGAGTTTAATCTTCAGAGGAACAATAGTAGGATCTCAACTCCTAAGTCCATTGGTTCTTCTTTCTGTGGACAGAATCTCGCTATGTGAACTAGGCCTCCACAATGGAAGCACTGAGGGCCAGACGAGGGAGGTCTGAAGATAAGAGGTCTGGGCACAATGGTTACTGTCTCTGGTTTCTTCACGGGAGTTGGCCTTGGTGGTCAAGGACCCCCACTTCCTCCCTGGCTCCATGAGGAATCATCACAACCTCTCTGATCTATTGTGCCCTACAGAACATGCACTGGCTATCTTTACAGCTGTTTCAATGTAAGACGGGCACGTTAACAAACCCACCTCGGTACAGGGGGATGCAGGGATGAATAATATTGTTCCAAATAATTTTCCCCATTATTTTTTCTTTGGATGTGGTAAGCAATTTTAGCCACCTGTCCGCCATATCTTTCACTCAAAAATATAATGCCTTCGGAGTTTCCTGGGCATCTTCCTTAATCTACTGTAGTCTGATTCTAAATTTCTCATCATAGATACCTAAGCGTTCCAGAATACTCTCATTAATTTCAGCAAATTGGGAGACTCCTTGTAAATTAGATGCCTGGTAGGCTGCTTTCAGATCTCCTGATGATAATGGTCCCAAATATTGTCCCCATTTATCTGCAGGCCAAGCAGCCGCCAAAACCATTAGCTCAAAGTTATTGTAGAAGTAGTCAGGGTCTTCACCACTCATGTACTTCTGCATGACCACTGACGGAAGAGAGGTGTGACAGCGCTGAGTTTTTTAAGACACACTTTACCTCTCTAAGATGGCCGCCATAGTACTTAGCAATCAGCTGTCCTTTCCAGGCCACGCCCCACCCACGTGTCAGGCCCGGTGTGGTATTCTTGTACTATTAGTTTGTATACATAATGATGTAATCCTGTCTCAGGTCTTTTGGAATGTTGTACATGTCATTGGAATATTGACATGTCATAAACCTTGAGTCTAGCTTGAGGCATGTTGTGTCAGTTGATGCCAGCTGCAGTTGATGTTGGATGGGATCTTCTTATTAAGAAATAAACTACAAGATTCACCGCTTCCAACCTGGTCTTTATTCATCTAGAATTTCACACTGGCGTAGTCGGCAAGTGAATGAATTCATTAAGAAGATCTCAACACATGAGGATGGCATATTTTTTACAAGCAACTTCTGGTGAGAGATAACCAATTTAGACTTTTGATCTGCACTTGTTAAATGATTAGAGGAGTGCGATAATTTAAAAGGAAACTGACTGGTGAAAAGCGCTCATTACTAAGAGAAACCTGCTGGTATTTGTCGTATTTCAAGTAAGGATGCGAAGTTTGCGCTATCAGCTTAAAATTTTACTTCATCTCGGGTGGCTTAAGACTGTTTTAAGCACCTTAAGAGCTTTGACATTGAGCAATATTTAATGAAATTAACGTAACGGGAGTAACGGTCTAACTGAAACTACTGCGCAGTTAACTTTATCAGCCGGTGAGGGCGAGCGTTCGGAAACTGGTGCGCAGTTAACTTAGCCGGTGAGCGCGATCTATCGTATCAGCAGTATTCATATTGCTCAACTTGAATCAAGCGCAAACTTTACCCTGCATGCAGCGCCGAATATTTCAGGCATATGTACTTTAATGAAAGTGGTTTCTCTTACTTTGTGGTATCGAGCGGAGAACTTCGTGTGTGCTTCAACGTCCGTACGCTTCATTTTGCAACGCCGCCTCTGCTTGTAAAGCGACATTGCATTGGTCGATGAGCTTTCTTGTCTCATTGGCCCATAGATGCACATTGGGAGGGGCATTTAAAGCATACACTAGGAAATAGTTGATCTCCGATATTCACGTATCACTCAGTGACACGCTCACTGTTGCCTGTAAATGTAAAGCGTGTCATCTCAGTGATACGCACACTGTTAAATACAAATGTTCAACAAGGCTTTCATACAGAAAATTTTGGAAAAAGATATTTGAGTATCACATCAGTGACACGCTCACTGTTTCCTGTAAGTGTAGAAGCATGGCATTTCAGTGATACGCACACTATAATTGTTATCTTGAAAGTTTATTCTGGATATGCGTCATCTCTGTGACACGCACACTGTTGTTGCTTGCTAATCCACATGTGTGTCATCCCAGTGACACGCACACTGTCTCTTGTCAATTTTGAAGTCTGCTAAATTTTATAGTGACATCTCAGTGACACGCACACTGCTATTTGAAAGTTATTTGCGTGTCGTCTCTGTGATATGCTCACTATTAATGGACACATTTTCAATTTGTTTCATCTTGGGGCTATGCACTCAGTGTTTTGTTAATTTTGAAGTCTGCATTTCTGATTTTAAAAGGGTGTTACAACATTCATTGTAAAAGTTTTTACTTGTTGTGGTGCAAGCAGTTATTCTACAATACAATAGTGGGAAGTTTTCAGGTTAAAATATTTTGCTCTTTTACCATTTATAATTCATGCATTTCATTTTAGTTTATGAGGTCGTATCTCATTTAGTACTATTTTATGGACCTACTTTCTTAATTTGATTGCTTGATAGTGTATGACAATGCAAAAAGTCACTGCGCCACCCTTTTTCTTGTCAAGTCCTGGAGTTCCACAAATTAATTGGCAAAAATGGAAAAAAGCATTCGAAAGGTATGCTAAGGTATGTGGTGCGACACTCAGTGCAGAGAGGAAGACATCCTTGCTTCTTCATTGTTTAGGTTCAGAAGGACAAGATGTTTTGGATCACCTTCCAGATTTACCGGCTATGGAGGCAGAGGACTTAAATGAGTATGAGGTATGCATTAAGAAGTTGGATAAACATTACTTGCCGAAAGTGAGCACCATCCTAGAAAGATATCATTTTGCGAAGAGAACTCAAAAGGATGAAGAAACAGTGGAAGGATATGTAACAGATTTGAGAAAACTTGTTTCATCATGCAAATTTGAAAGTTTAGTTGAAGAGCGCATTCGTGATCAATTTATGTTTGGGTGTAATATGGAAAAAGTAAGGGAGGAATTGTGGTTGAGAGACGAACCAACTTTAGAAGAAGTACTTTGGGTAGCAAAATGGATTGAGCATTCATTGAAATGTGTTGCTGTTATTAAGAAAGAGTGCGATAAAGATGTAAAAGTACAAGTGGTAAAAGAAAAGTTTCAAAGATCGCAAGAGAAGAGTCAAGCTAATAAAGAGGTGCAAAAAGGAAAGGTATTTGAACGTAAATGCTATAGATGTGGGAAATCAGGTCATCTTGCTAATGATAAAAAATGTCCTGCATTAAGTCAAACATGTAGCAAGTGCAGAAGGAAAGGGCCCTTTGCTGTAGTGTGTAGGAGTAAATTTGAGCCTAAAATCAAAAAGGTGTGAAGCTGGCAATGAGGACTTTGAGTGTGGTCAAATAGTTGTACAAGTTGAAAATTTAGGTAGTGTTAAGTCCTGTCCGTTTGACACCATAGTAGTAGAAGGGGAACCTACACGTGTTTTGTTTGATTCTGGTGCCAAAATCACCATCATTTCTAATGATTTTTATTTGAAAAAATTGAAAAACAAAATTGTTCTGAAGAAACCTGATATTACTCCATTTGCTTATGGAGGCGAACCCATTAAGTTGCATGGTTATTTTATTGGGTTGATTGAATATAAAAACAGGTTAGTTTCTTGGAAAAGTTATGTTTCAAAAAAGAGTGATAGCATCATCAGTTGGATTCATCAGGGTGATTTAGGGGGTTTTCTTGACCCCAATTCAGAGCCTCCTATACAGGTTAGAGATAGGGAGTGTACAATGGAGGTGTCTGATGAACATGATTTTGTGGACACCTTAAGGAAAGAATTTCCCAAAGTCTTTAAGCAAGATTTAGGTTGTTTGAAAGGGTATCAACATAGAATTAAGTTAAAGCAGGATGCACAACCTGTATGTTGTAAACTGAGGAATGTTCCAATTGCAGTGAGAGATGATATGCAAAAGGAGATTATTAAGTTAAAGAGCAATGGAATCATTGAAGAGGTGGAGGGCACGGAATGGCTTGCACCTGTTGTCGTTGCCAGAAAACCTAATGGAGATTTACACCTTTGCATTGATTAAGAATGTGATTGTAGATAGGTATCCCCTTCCGAATATTACTGAATTGTTAGTTTTGTTAGGTGGGGCGAAGGTTTTTAGTACAATTGACCTCACCTCTGCGTACCACCAAATTGAGTTGGAGGAATCATGCAGGGATTAAACAGCGTTCATTACTCCATTGGGAATGTTTAGATTTATCAGGATGCCGTTTGGACTGGTGTCTGCCTCTTCCGTTTTCCAGCGTGCTATGGAGAAGGTACTTAAGGGCATAGAGGGTGTCAGTATATATCAAGATGTCATTGGAATATTGACATGTCATAAACCTTGAGTCTAGCTTGAGGCATGTTGTGTTAGTTGATGTCAGCTGCAGTTGATGTTGGATGGGATCTTCTTATTAAGAAATAAAATACAAGATTCACCACTTCCAACCTGGTCTTTATTCATCTAGAATTTCACACCCGGTTTTCTGGGTCACGTCTGACACAGAGCCGGCAGACTGATTGACAGCGCCGGCACTACTTGAACACCGCTGCTCTTAGGAACTGGTTCCTTCCAGGTTTGCAGATATGGGTAGGTGACTATGCCGAATGCTACCAGAGAACACTGTGAGTACATCTTGATGAGTGGCTAGGATTTCTCCTTGACCGCCCGAATCCTTTATTTCTATCTTTCATTTTCAACTTGTAACCCCAGCCCCTTCCTGTTACCTCATCCAACAGATCACATATAGCGACGCCTGCTATTACCTCAGAGGCACTTTCCTTCACTTTGAGAGGGTAAGCGAGATACCACTTCTCAACTTTCCTTTATATATATTTATGTGTGTGTTGTGTGGGATGAGTTAATGTGGTCCTACTAATAATATAGTACATTTCTCTGGGCACATGACCACCGGTCACTCAAACTTGAATTTTTTGTGTATGAGTAACACACAGCAATGATATGAACTCACCTACACAAAAAACTCTCCAAAGATGGCCGCGGGGAAGGAGCTTTGAAACCAGGCTCCCGGGCTCGGGGTCACTATCTTAGTGAAACCCTTCCCGACCCCCCCCCATCCAACACCCCCTTGCCACTAAATGAAGCGGGACTCACCGGATCAGAACAGTCCAAACGGCGGAAATCTGTAGCGCTTGGAGAGAACGTCGCTCGCCCGATACTCTCAGGACTGCATGCAGCCCTGACGAGACTTACAGTGTGAAGGAACCCATCAAGCGCTCCCGAACCAGCTCCGCGTCGGACTCACAAGGACCCTCACAAGAACTCCTGACCTGACGAGTGTCCATTCCTGGGCAAGGACCTCAAGTCCAGAACCGGAGTGAATTCCGTGCCGGATCTCCATGGAAGAGCGTCCCCAGGTACGACGACTGTCCTTAAAATGGCCGCCACTGCTCTGCCCACGGTCCCCTTCATCATTGATTGCTAGGGCTTGCCGAGCTCTGGGTCCCCCAGCGATGCCGACCGAGGTCTCCCACTCCCACTAACGGACCAGTGGAGACCCGGGACTGCGGTATAATAGCGCGCAAGTCCTATACGGAGCCCCGCTCCTTCATCTGATCATGCCTGACCGCAAGATGGCTGATCCCTAACTCTCGGCGATCAGCTTCTATTTAAAGATAGGATCTTGAAATCCAACTAACGCTGCAAGGGCCATCATGTAAAAGGAACCCAATGACCTTCTGCCCTTAACTAAAGAATAATCTGAACAACATCGCGCCATTCCCACACGGAGCCCCACTTCTTCAGCCGAATCTGCCTGGCCTCAAGATGGCCGATCCTTGACTCTCGGTGTTTCACGTCTATTTATATATAGGATCTCTAAATTCAACCAACAGTTGCTAGGTTCTTCAAGCAAGTGGATCCCAACGGCCTTCTGCCCATAACTAAATAAGAACCTGAAAACAGCGCGCAAATCCTACACGGAGCCCCTCTCCTTCTTTTGACTTTGCCTGGCCTTAAGATGGCCGATCCTTGACTCCAGATGATCCACGCCTATTTAAAGATAGGATCTTTAAAAAACATCCCAACCGCTGAAAAGGCCACCAAGTAAGAAGAATTCAACGGCCTTCTGCCCATAATTATAGAAGTATCTTGCCTCTACGCAACCTCTTATTCTCCAGTGCGCAACGCACTTTGCCCATTCCTAGATGGCCGCCCTCGTTATCACACTGAACACACCCTTATCAAGAGATTGAGCTACACCCTATCCCATCCCCGCTGAGGTGATCCCTCAGTGCGAAAACATACCCACATAGTGAGTGTTCCAGGGCGACCAGAATTTTAATGACAAAATCCAGGTCACCTCAAGATAATAGTAAAAAGACCACAGTTCCCAAAAAGACCACGGATCCCAAAAAGGTGGCTTCCCGAAGTCAATACCCCCTGATCTTCACTGGCAGGTCAATAAGGGACCGTTCAGTTGCAACCTTATCCTCCCTGGCACAACTTTAGGCGACAATTTTTAACTCACCCCCAGCTGTTCTGTCCAAACGCCCCAACTGTCCTAGACTCCCTCTCAAATGCACGGTCCCCCCTTTTTTAGAAATCCCACAATGTCACTGGACACGCCAACTCACTCCAACCAACCCATATCGACCCACCTGAAACCTCACAGCGCGAACGCATTCACTATTAGCTTCCCTCACAACCTCTCACTTAAAGCGAGAAGAAATCTCAAGCAGAGACTGATTAGACAGCACAAAGAAACTCTATTTACGCACACATATCACTGCCCCTCCAAAGGACAGATTAAGATGGACTTAATCTTTCACACTGAAAGACAAGAGGACTGGAACACCACTTTCAGATCACAACTCTACATCTCTAAAACCACAACTACCTCACATAGCTGCAAACTAACAACCTCGCTCCCTAATCGCTCGTCAAGGGATGGGAACACGTCTGTGACCATTTACACTAACGGCACTGTCCTGATTCAGGCAAATAACGAGAACCTAGAGGCTTTTGACTCCCTCTTCCCCACACTCCGATCCGCTCTCCTTCACATGTCTCGACCCTTCCCGACACAACTCCCACCAATAGATAACCGACCTCACCAGGAAAAACAAATTATCACCACCTCGCCCTACGCCTCCACCTCCCGCCTCCCCCGAGTCACCTCCCACTCCAGCACCTACACAAAACGTGTTCTCCTACTCCCAAAGGAACGTCAAACTCAACTTCCTCATTTGATCCACCCCTCTCAACACCACGACCCCGCTTTGCCGACACCGACCTTTAATCACACTAGTACTAGCGCAGACCTCAGAAGGGCAAATTCACGTCATGACCCAAGGCACCCCCCTCCCAGGTTCCCAAAAGGAGACAACATGTTCTACACAAGTAGTAATAGGCAACATAACAACACGACCTACACTACACAGGGTGACCCCCCCCAAGATACCCTCACCCCTGCCCACAACATCATGGCACAGCGTCTCGCTTCACTAGAAAGCCAACTAGAAACGATATACCAGGGCTTGAACGAAATCCTCACCAACCTCGACAAGGCCCGAAGGCCCCAGCACTCCCCTCCCAGGGTGCCCTCCCCATTCAACCCCAACCACCCCAAGCGCCCTACAAAGCCCGTAGCAACCGCCGTGACACGGTTACAGAGACCCTCAAGAACTGACGCTGAGGCCCTGTCACAGAGAACCCTAGGAAACACAGCCCTCGCCTCTAGGGTTCAGAGACGCATAAATACCGACATCGAGACCACGACTTCTAGACTCACTAGGACCAAAGCCGCAATGTCTGACGAAGAAGCGGCCGATCTAGCCTCGTCATACGACGCACCTCACTCTAACTCCCCAAAATCCAAGATCCAAGTGATCACGGGTCTCCGAAGAGACCATCCTTGCATGAAACCCCCTAGACCGCCCTTCCTCACCACCCTACCTAGGGCGCCCAGGGGAAAGAACCCCAGCAAAATAGAGCTTTCCACCAACTGCATGCTCATCAACTGCTGATCGGCGTCTATGCATGCAACCGATCTAGCAGAAACCATCCTCTCGCAGGACATTGACATTGCGTTCATCACGGAGACTTGGCTCAATGAGCTCTCCTCACCATGCTTAGACATGCTTGTGCCCCCAGGTTTTTCCATTATTAACAAAGACAGAAAAGACCAACGAGGGGGAGGGGTAGCTATCATTCATAAGGACAACATCGCCATCATGGAAATAGACTCATGCAAGTACAACACCTTTGAATGTCTTACCACCAACATAAAGACTAAAGATAATGGATCACTACGCTGCCACCTTCTCTACCACCTACCAGGCAACACCTCTGCATTCGGGGAACATCTATCTGACCTGATTGCTCACTGTGCTCTCAGAGACTCCAACAACCTAATTCTTGGTGATCTTAACCTACGATGGAATGAAACAAACAACCCGCTGATTCAAACGCTATCCAATCTCCTCTGTGACAACAATTTAGCCCAACACTGCACAGAGGAAACGCACTACAAAGGAGCTACCTTGGATGCCATTATCGCGCAACGAGACACAATCACGATCGACCACATACTCCCCGTGGACTGGTCGGACCACCACATGATCTTATTTCATATCAACCAACAAATACTCTCTCAACCACCTATGCAAGACCCCCCCAAATGGGCCAGAAACCTCACCCAGATTCCCATGGCAGCCCTTGAAAAAAGGATAAGCTCGCTACTTCCCTGCACCAACGACCACCTCTCCACAACCGAACTCACCGCGCTTTACAACTCAAATTTGGTGGCTATGCTTGACCAACTAGCTCCTCTAAAGCTAAAAAAAAGCCGAGCCATTCCGTCCAGGTCATGGTTCAACACTGACTTCAATTCCAAAAGGAGAAAATTAAGAGCCAAAGAAAGAAGCTGGAGGAATAACGGTACTTCCACCCTCCGCGAACAACTTAAATCAGCTCGTAGGAAGTACAACAATCACATCAAAAACAAGAAATCCACTTTTTTCTGCTCTGCGCTGGACAACGCAAAAAACAGACCCAAAGAGCTCTATAGCATCATCAGGCAACAAACCTCCAAGCCCGTTACCTCCTCAATACAGGCGTCCAAAGAACTCTGCGACAACTTCGACAACTTCTTTAATGACAAGATTAATAAGATCGAACTCTCACTGGACACTATCAATACTCGCCCCACAAAGAGCAGCACGTCCGGGGCGTATGATATCACTCCGTGTCCCTCTTCCAAATCTTGGCTAAGCTTTCGCCCCATTCAGGAATCTGAGATAATCACTCTGATCTCTACCTCCAAACCCTCATCTCATGTCCTAGACCCCATTCCTCCCCTACCGACCAAAAAGCTGAAACGCTCCCTAGCACCGCTTTGGTGCACGATCATAAACAGCTCCATGAAAAATGGAGTCGTTCCAGACTGCCTTAAAATGGGACAAGTCACACCCTTGCTGAAAAAACCCGGCCTTGACATAACGGATTTGAATAACTTTAGACCTGTATCGAACCTTCCCCTTCTGTCCAAAATCCTAGAAAGATGCGTACTCCAACAACTAACCCAACACCTGGACAACATCAACCTCCTGCACTGTCATCAATCTGGATTCAGAAAAGGCTGTAGCACAGAAACCACGATCCTCAACATCATCGACGATATCCACAAATCACTAGACTCCGACCAATGCTCCCTCCTCATCCTCCTAGACCTATCGGCAGCATTTGATACGGTAGACCACAAACTCCTCATTAGGGCTCTCCAAGAAAGAGCCGGTCTTGGTGAGGTGGTCCTACAATGGTTTTCTTCCTTCCTACACAACTGCACTCAAAAAATAAAAATAAAAAACTTTGCGTCTGACCTCCACCCAGTCAACAAGGGGGTCCCTCAAGGCTCAGTGCTCTCCCCGCAACTCTTTAACATCTACATGGAGCCTCTCACCAAACTACTCAAAACAGCCAACATCCGCTTCCATCTTTACGCTGACGATACCCAGATATATTTGGAAACCACCTCCCTCAGAGACATTCAAAGACTCAATGATGTACTGAGAGATGTCCAACACTGGCTGTCATGTAATCACCTTAAACTAAACCCCGACAAAACCGAGACACTCCTCATCTCGAACAAAGAGGAGAACCCCCAAATTGCTGAATGGCTAAAGGCCATCGATGCGCTCAACGGGAATCTCACCCTGGCCGACTCTGTCAAATCACTAGGTATCACGCTAGACCCGAAACTGAATATGACCAGACACATCAAGAATTCAGCCAAGAGTACTTTCCTTAACCTAAAACTACTGAACAAAATAAAACCTTTCATTCCGCCCAGTGATCTTAAACAGGCCACTCAAACACTGGTGCTGTCAAGACTGGACTATGGGAACGCAGTCCTCTCAGGAATAGCAAAATCACATCTGGCTCCCATCAAAACAACTCTGAATGCGGCAGCCAGAATGGTCACCGGAATCAAGAAATTCGACCATATTTCTCCTGCACTCAGAGAACTTAAGTGGCTCCCAGTCAAAATGCGGATAAGCTTCAGAACAGCCTGCCTCACTCATAAAGCCCTACATACCGGCAAACCCGAATATTTAGCGGCCAAACTCAAAAAAGCCGGTCAGGTCAGGAACCTCAGAAGCTCAAACTCCTTCCTACTCATCCCGCCAAAAACTCGAAAACAAAAAACTGCGGCACGATCCTTCGCCGGTAGCGCGCCTAAAATCTGGAACTCTATTCCCCCTCACATCAGAACCATTCCCTCTTTTGTCAAATTCAAAAGCCAACTCAAAATCCTGTTCCTCGACCGCTCCCTAGGGAATCGATAGGATCAATCGGAGCGGGGAAACTGACACCTCGCACTGCTCGGACTCCTTGTTCTCAAGACTACGAAGCTCCCACACAGCGTCCTGCAATGTTAATGTGTTCTTTCTTTTGTTTTGATTGTTGTGAATCTCTGCATTGTATCTGCTGTAAAGATCTCCGATACCCTCGGGTCAGGCCAGCGCTATATAAAACTTCTTAAATAAAAAAAATAAAAAAATGTAGCACGTCTTTTTCTAATTATTTGCCACTATTATATAGCCACTATATACTCCTTGTGGCTGATACATCCTTACACCTTTTTTGCTCTTCTTTCTCTTTCAGGTTGGATTTTTTTTCTTAGGTGACTTAGATGATAAAAAAAATGTCCCCGCACCTAACTACTTAGGGGCCGATTCCGATCTCGGCCGGTAGGGCTCCGAATCGGATTCGGCATAACCGGATCCGATTCGGAGCCCTATTTCCCGACCGATTCGTACGCGTGTCCAGACGAGCGAGTACGATGCGAATTCGCCGACCGACTCGTTCGGGCGTCCCAACCGCTCCGACCGACTCGTTCCCGGGTCTAACCGCACCGACCGACTCGCTTTGACACGACTCGCACCGCGCAATGGAGACGTTCCCCGGCCGGGTAAGTATGATGCGCGCCGCGAGCAGTCCGACCGACACGCGCCGTCTGGCTCGAAAGAGCAGTCGGGGCCGTACTTCGGGGGTCAGTGTCGGACCCCCCTGTACGCGTAGCCACACGAGTCGCACACAGGGGGGACCCATGGGTCCGCCCTACCTGTGCGTGTACGGCGCGAGTCGCTTCACCGCGTACCCGCTGTAGGGGGCGCCCTTGTTCGCCTCGCACCCATTGAGGCAATGGGAGCCCGCGTACGCGCTGTACGACCGGCTCCCATTGACTTCAATGGGAGTCCGACCGACTCGAGTACGATAGCATACGGATGCATCGTACTCGTTCGGTCGGGCTGCACGGGTCCGATTCGGTCGGAAATCTCTCCGGGTCCGGCTCGGTCGGAGAGATTTCCGGCCCGAATCGGAATCGGCCCCTTAGTCTTTTGCTGACTAAGATACAGGGGGACTACCTTTTGATACCTCCTGCATAATTGTTCCCTCTCCGCACTCTGGGCAGTGAGAGACTTTCCATTTCACACTATATTGGGTCCTGATGAAACCCCAAGGATCTCTTCTGGACCAATAGGACATGAAGCATGTTGACCTGATTCACTTCACTGACACTTTTGACCAAACTGAATTTCCTCATTAGTGGAAAGTAGGAGTTTGGCTTCTGTTTTTACTCTAACCGGTGGACCCATGAATAAAAACCCTCTTTTATTGGGCACCATCGTGGTATTTTTAACTCACTGTCACACCAGTGCCACACACTTGCACTCACCATTATGGCATTTTTTACTTTAAAATGTCTCCGCCAAAGGGGCCCTCTCGCGGGGCCTGTGGGGCATTGCAGCACCGACCCCACGAGGAGCAAAAATGCCTAATGATGAAGCATGACACCTTCACAGGTGTGTGAGGGCAACTTTGCCAAATACGGAACCCCCCCACACCTATACATCCATCCTGAGACACCTTGTCCCCCCTTTTCTGTTTTTCTGTGCCTATTTGGCCTGACTCTTTTCAGGAACAGCTACTCCTCTGTGTTTCACATACTTGTTCTTGGGAGCTAGTGTACTGGACCTCTTTTTCTGCTCCCGTCCCTACTTCTGTGATTTGTGTCAGATGCATGTAACCACAGCATACCCGATTTAGATGTCCTAATACACTGTTGGAAAAGTAAGAGATTAATACCAGGGCAATGTGTAAGGAAAAGTGCATACAATACACCTATGCTATTGGAAAACTACCATCAAGTCAACAAAATTCAACAAAATGAAGAGCCCCAATAACAAGGATGTGGACATACAGCAATGCTTGAAGAAATCTATAACTTGCCCAGAGCCACCTTGGTTCGCCTTGATAAACACCATCCCTGGTTACTGCATTCTTATCCCTCAAAAAATGCAACATTATAGATTTTTACAGCTCATATGTTGCATTAGTCCGACAATAAAGTAGCTCTCCGTTTCCCCAAAAACCCGTATGGCATACAGAATTATGGGGCTAATTACTAGAGCCAGAATAGGAACTGAAGTGGATAGTATTTGAGACATTAATAACATAACACAAGATCTGCTGCATAATACGTAGTTGTAAATTACCTCTAATTTTAACCTGTCTCTCTACATCTCAAACTTCCTCCTCCATCTCAGCATTAAGCACCTCATCTCAATACCCCAAAAGATTTTCCATTCAACTTCTGAACACATGCATGCTAACCACATAAATAGGTATTGTATCACCCCGCAGTGAGGTCTGATGTGCTATATTATTTAATAATGCTGACACACCAAAAAGCATGTGTGAAAATGCACTTTTATGCCTCATAATGTATCTTAATAAGTAGATTAAACTATAGATTTCAACGTTTAATGAACAATAAAAGTACATCAAGAATCTAAACAAGAACTAACTACATTTACTTTGTCAATAAAAGCACAGGACTTAAAAGAGGTCTGTGAACTTCGATTACAATATGGTGAAGAATCTCTCACAGGCTACCACATCTGCCCATTGCTGCTGGATCTGCTGCACTGTCTGGTCTATGCCATAGATCCACTGGATCCACTCGACGATCATAAACCTCCAAATTATTATTTTTTGAATGAGTATCCCTTTCACACTTATCCTCCAGCAGCCAAAATTTGTGGCGGGTACTACACTACATAGTCATATAGTACCCCCAACTCTGCAGCATCAAGGATGTTTTCAGGAGGGCCAGACCAATGGCAACCTTCAAAAGTGCCTACCTAACCAGAAATGACCACTGCTTCCAGACTGATCAAACAAAAGGTGTGTTTCAAAAATGAAAAGTAAATAATTAAAAAGATTTACAAGGCAAGTTGGACAGGATTATAGAAACTGAAAAAATACATACATGGCAAGGTGAAACAACTTAAAAAATAAAACAAATATCCTCACTACACTCATAGAATTCAAATATAATACCCAAATATCACCTTCAAACTTGACTTTGTTTCATGATTTGCGGCTCATCACATGTAAATGTCACACAACTAACCTGTATTTAAATTGAAAAACAACAGTGCTTAATTAGCCCTGACTTACAACACTAGATGTCAGTGATGCACTCAGATAAATATTGGGGTCAGCCAAGGTATTTGCCTATTAATCTTGCAGTGTGTCTGCATATTTGTATTAGTATCCACATTTTTGTCTTACTATGGTATCGTGTTTAAGAAGAAAACCCTCATATAATGCTCTTATTCATAACCTTATGCTCCTTCAAAGAACTATATGTATACATTCTTATTTTCTTATTGCAATCAATCATGCATGGATTAAAATATGTAAATAATTTGCATCAATTTATCACAAGTCAACACCACCATTACATGTGAATCAACCTTGAATAGATGTGAATGAGGTGTGAAATGTCTCGTAGGAGCAAAGAGTAGATTGACCTGAATGGTCATAGTTGACTCCTCTAAACCTCACAGAATAGTCAGTGTGAGGGCATCCAGTGACACCACATTTTCAAACCTGCTTCACAGGTCTATTCAGCCACATGTAACAAATGGGGCACACTTGAAAGGGAGAGACCGGATGCGAAACAGTTCTTGTGTATCACCGGTCTTGTTGCTGAAAGACCCTGCTTTTTTCCTACCAGACTTCTCTCTCTAGGTTTATTGTGGGTACTGTGCCTGCTTCAGCTTGGATTTTGGTGTTAGTTGTGTGTTCACACTAGGGTCTACCATAATCCACCCCCTTACACACCCCCAGCTCTAGGAGCCCAGGTGTAGTTCTTTTGCCATCTTGAAAATGCCCTGGCACATGGCGTTACCATCTGTTTGCAGGAAGGCAAACAGGAACTATTGCTAAAATAGGAAGCTCAATGCCTGGGAACCACTACAATTTTGATCAGAGAGGAACTAGGAGAACCCTGGGGTTCCCTTCACACTTGTGCAGGTAAATGCTCCAAAGCTGTTTCCTAAAAGATTTTAACTAAGGACATAGGGCCTGATTTAATTCTTGGTGGTAAGGATGCTCTGTTGCAATGGCAAAAGAGTATTCTGACCCCCTAGATTGTAATCTACCTGCCGCATATAGATGCCAGCGTACCTTTTGGTTAATCATGGTGGAGACTACTTAGGCCCCTATATGATTAACTGACTCTGATGGCCCCCTGGAGAGCAAGGGCCATCAGTGAAATGACTACATGTCTGCTGACCCAATTTAGATGTGTGTACATCCAATCATTTTTTTACGGTTTCTTACCACCAGGTACAACCTGGCAGTAAGGAACAGTAAAAACTTTTTAATGCACCGCCCTCCATGGCAGAAGCCTCTTATGGCAAGGGGAGCATTACTTTTTTCCTTACAAAAAGTCAATCCTGTTTCAGGATTTTCTTTTTGAAAAGAAAAAAGATTTCTCTTTGTTACAGGTCTGCGTCCTACTGACGCAGCCCTATAGCAAACAGTGAAATGCATTAATAGGAACCACTGTGACGGCGGTTCCTGCCAATGCCTTTATAAATGACCGCCTGCTAGGTGGTCATTTATACATTTGGCAGACATGGTTGTCGCAGCCTGGCCAACATAAAGTCTTCTATCAAGGCCAATGGTGACTACTCCGCCAGTCAAAATTAAATCGGCCCTCAGTCTCTGAAATGAAAGTCGAAATAATCCAGTTGGGCAGGGTTGCAGGCTGTAGCCAAGGAAGTCCTCTCAAAGCTGGATAGTCATTTGACAGGGTTCTGCTGAAGCCATTGGTTTTGGCGGGAAAAGCTCAGAGAAGGATAGTTCAGATTTTGCACCCAAAGAGGTCTGCTCGTTGGATGGATACTTTTTGCAGCTTCACTTGGTCAGAATTCTATGTTCAGATTTAGCCTATGTTCTTGAGGTCAATTCCTCCAACAGGGCAAGACTGCAGGCTGTATGCGATGGTTAGTTCTATGATGCCGGATACCTACTTGCCTTAGACCTGTCAAAATGGATTTGCATCTTCAAGCAAAAGCAAATCCGTTTCTTCAGCTAAGTGAAGCTATTTGCCCTGGTTTGACTTGGGTGGTTGGTATCGGTCTTCCGGTAGCTGGAAGTCATGATTTTTCTAAGTCTCGAAGCTTTTTAGAGATTGTAGAAAAAGTCCGGTTAGACACAGCCAAGTGTCCCAGAACCTCACGGGCCACACTAGTGGGTCAACTTACTCCAGCAGATGCCAACTGCAGGGCCCAGTACTGGTCCAGTTGTAACCGGTCAGGTGGGCACTTCATGGAAAAGGTCTCTTGCAGCTTGTTGTGGCCCAGTAGCTAAACAGGAGCACAGCCAGCTAACCCTTCGAGTCCACTTCTTTGCCCTGGATACAATTTGGAGCAGGATCAGTTCTTCAGGCCTCCTCACAGGTCTTAAACAACAGGTGTAGTGCTTCTTCTGTTCTTCCACCATCCAGAAAGTGTTCTGAGGAGGGTGCTTTGTGCTGCAATATTTATGGTTGGTACTAGCTACTGGGTGGGGGTGACTCCTGGCTCCTCCCTAACCAATGAGGTAAACCTTCCCAGGGTGACCCTACCCACTTTTTCAGCAGTTCCTCTCTGCCCTGCTGCAAAAATTCCCACAGTGTGCTTTAGTCCTAAAATACAAGATGGGGAAACCCTTTCTCCTGTGTGGAGAGCCTGTGTTCCTGACCACTGGGGTGTCCAGGAAAATGAGTAGCCTCTGCTTTGTGGTCAAACAAAACTGGTTCTGGGGAAGATTCCCTCCCATTTGGTTTGAAGGCAGCCTGGCCTGAGAAACAAAGATTTGCCTTTCCCAGGTCTCACCTTATATTTACTCGTGAATGGATAAGTCCTTTACAAGTGAATGAAGTTCCTGGGTCCACCCTAACTGACAATCCTGCAAGTGGAAGTAAAATACTGCCCCATACCCAGGCCTTTCTTTCTGCTCTGGAAGCAATTTTCACACCCCATTAAGGTTCAAGCACTGGATGGGCAGCTGCTGTCAAGCTAATGCCAATTAGCCTCTAGGAACTTCATACAGGGAAAAGGTAACTTTTTAACAGCTATTTTCCTAAATATGTTTTAAAAATCTGATCACTATTAAACTGGATTAAAAAAAAATATATAAAAAAATCGTGGTTTAATAATTTTTCCAGCTGTTCACAAATCCTAGATAGATGAATTAATATTGTATTCTGTACTCATGGCGGGGGAACATTAACATGTTCTCATCGGACAGCCAGAGACTCCCACAGTTAAAACAGGTTTTGAGGGGCTTTTCAATGCAGGGATATGGTAACATTGCACGTATACATGTCCCACTTTTAAATGCCATGCATCCTACCTTGTGGCTACAAGGCCTACATGGGGTAATATAGTTTTGCAAGCAATATTTTCCCTTGTGAAAATGATTATTTTGACAGGTTGGACAGCAGGTTGAAACTGCAGCATTCAAGTTACAATGGTAGGCCATGTTTTCCGTCACATTAGTTGATGGCACAATAAGTACAGCAGTGGAGAGGTGAAATTAATCTTTCCATGCCACTCCTGTAGTTTCTAGTATTCCATATACATGGCCTTATTAGAGGGTTAAATATGCAAATCAGAGATTAGCCAACTTCTCCATGCTTTAGGGATCATCACACATGTATGGGCATTGGAGAGTAGAGCCCCAGTGTGTGGAGTCTGTAAACTGGCTATAAAATTCATACATGATGCTGCTTTTCATGATATCTGACTAAATCTTTTTCTGTGCATGTGTCTCACCAAAGAGTAGCCCATCTCCATAAATGCCATTCTCAAACATTAGTTGATAGTGCAGTGGCACAAACATAGAAGTCATCAGTGCTGCCAATTTTAATTTACCACTTAATTTGTGAATCAATATTTTGCACTGCAGATGCATTGCATGTTGATTGAATGGGTGTATTTCTTGTTCCAGGTTAAGTGGTAAGTCATAGGAGGCGGGACCAAGGGGATAAGGGAACAGTTTATAGTACCCAGAATATGAACAAATTTGACAATGGCGAAGATACCTTTCCTCCACTCCCACTATGCAGATTAGTTCTAGGTTTCAGAAATCAAATGTGTTGTGGTGCAAGAGAAATTATGGCCTTTAGGACACATGCCAGAAAGTCTGAAAGTCAGAAAGTGCACTTTAGGACAGTCCTGCTACTTCAGCACATATGCTTTGAAATGAGGCAGATGAAAGTAGGTGACCTACACAAGTAACATTAAATGTGATGGAATGTGAACTGGCTGTGGTGTGCACAAGGGGGGTGATATTTGGTCAAGTATGTCCAAATGAGAATACTACTGAAACAATATTTTTGTTTGATATCTTCATCCTGTTTATCATACAACATGGATTCATACATCTTCTTTCATACTTCCTTCTTCTGTAGATAATATTAGCCTTCTAGAGGAGCCTGTTTCACAAAAGGAGGATCCCTATCTTAAATGTTTCACCAATATCTCCTTCTCTTCGACCACCTTGTAAAATTGTCTTTCCTTTCCTTTTACACTCTTCTCTTTATTTATGTAGTGTGAATTATGCTTGTTTGCATAGTCTGGCATGGCTTCAATAGGTTGTCACTTGCGTTGGGTAGACATAATTATGCCCTCAAAAGCGTACTTTCTATTCAAGACCAGGGATTAGTTGCAAGACAACTACAAGTTCTTTTGGTGCTACTGAAATGTGAAATTTCCTGTTGCACCAGAAAGGTAGAATGATTCACATTTTGTGACATGCTGCATTGCACAAAAAAAATAGTATATTTGGGTTTTATGATTTTTAATGTTTCACTGGCTGCCAATGGCATAGTTTCATAACAGATGACAACTAATCCAGATATTTCAGTTCTGATTCTAGCTTGACATGTACATACTTTGCTAACTGGAGTTTGTTAAGGAGGTACTTTGGTAAACCAACATGGCATGCATTGGGAAAGATGATCCTAGAGTCCACAAGTGCTCCATCGACCACAGGTAGATCCCTTTCAGGGTTCAACTTAATAATTATCATTTACTTTGAGATCTGCTGCAGTCTTTTGCAGCAGATCATCACTTATTTCCATAGCGGATTTGTAATTATTTTAGTTAATAATGTGGTCAGCACATCACCATTTGGGAACATGATGACTTGACATCATTTAGTTGAGCAGCAACCCAAGGTTTAGAGATCAGGTTGAACTTGAACACTGGTATGGTAAACAAAGAACAATGTTTCCTACATGTAATTGCTGTTTTTCATTTATAGACTAGCCTGTCTTATTTTTTTAATTCACATTCTACCTGCAAAGAGTTTTACTAGGCTTTCATACACAGACTTGGAAGGGAGCACCATTTGGGAAGGGGAGTCTGGCTTCATTAATGCTTTAACTGTAGCAAACAGGGTTTTAGCTAAGGTTGATTATCCTTATAATATATTTTTTCCCATAAAGATGGATTTGAGATATAGCCAGAGAGATGTTTTATGATTATTCCTGGCAACATATTTACTGGATCTCCTCTAGGAGGATTTAGGGATTGAGGATGGTGCTCAGACATCTAGGATATGAAATGTGTTTGGGTGCAGTTAGTTGGAAGTTTGCTGTTTTGTTTGAAAGAATTAATGAGGAACTTGTTGTTTTTGCAAAACTAAGCACAAGCTCATCTTTAGGCATATTTTGGTAATATCTACAAATTAGTGAAAGAAAGCCAGTGGATTGTATGTCAAAATATTCGCTATTGAAACACTGTTGTATATATATTGACTACCACCGTATTGTCAGGAAGCTTACATAGGCAAGCATATATTATAACACCACATCTAATTACCTTGACAATATACTGCAAGTTGATATTGTGAAGTTGATATGTGTGCTGGTCCGTACTTAAAACTCATTATTTAGGCATCTCACTGACCAGATGTTTCTGCAAGTGTTTGCCTAATATTTCAAAGCAAAGTTTGAATGAGTTAAGGGACTATATAGAGCTCTGTGGCACACCAGTAGGTGAGAGGGTGAATTTTGATGTTAAGTTGCAAATTTACACTTCTGGAAATTGATTCATAAGGTAGGATTGGACCAATTCACAAAGGTATCATTGAAGACCATCCTGGATTTTTATTTTTTGACTACCCAGTTTTTGGAGTCAAAGCTACGTTGCACAACCTAGGCCCCTGTTACTGTCTGTTATACCCTGCAAGACTGAGGGTCGACATGCAAGGGAAGGCACGTTTTTTCGACAACCCAACAGAGGTGCAGGAGTTCTGCAGGGCCTACTCAGAAACACAACATAATAATCAACGTGGGCCGCCGGGAGGTTCGCAGCCTGAGACCCACTCTGGTGCCAGCATGGACTTGTTCCCCTCTGGATAATCCGGCGGGACAGCATCGATGATCTACGACCCACAGATAGGTTTGGCTGGACTTGATGTACTCTTATAATTAGGCATACTTGCAGGGAGAGGAATGCTGGAAATTGTCGCATCTTACCACACACAATCAGAATTTTACTGTCTAAACTTACATGTTAAAATGCGGAGCTGACGTTGCGTTGTCATATCCCAAGTGAGGATCACATCGCTGAGAAATGTTTCGCCTCAGATGGCTTTGGGAAATTAAATACATGTTCTTGTTACTTTTTGCTAAGTTGTTAATCGCTTGGCTTGGGTGGAGGGAGGCGGAGGGGACATTGGACCATATTGTTAGCTCTAGTATGGGGGTAGATTTGGAGAGGGAGGAGCAGGCAGGAGTAGCAACCATTAATGCCAAAATGATTTTACTGTTTGAAATGCACAGTGACAGCGCCTAATGTTAGAGATTTTGCTGAATTAGTGTTCAGGACGTGGGATGTTAGGGGACTCAATAGTTCAAGGAAATGCTGGCAGGTGATACAATACATGCGGAGGCACACAGTAGATGTGGTGTTTCTGCAGGAAACGCATTTGGCGCCCACCCAGTCATCCACACTGGGATCCACATGGGGGAAGGAGAGATATTTCTCCAGTTACAGTTCATATGCATGGGGGGGTGGCCATTCTGATACGTAAAAATTTGCTGTTCCGCCACACACGCATGGTTGCAGACCACATGGGCCGCTATTTGCTGATGTTGGGGACGCTAATGGGCCACCGTTTTCTAATGGTTAACGTATATGCCCCGAACATTGACGACCCTGATTTTTTTTCGAGATCAGAAACCAATTGCCACATTGGACGCTGACCAGATATTACTGGGGGGGGATATGAATATAATGATGGACCCTACACTTGATAGTACATCCAGGCCAACCCAGACGAAACCAAGAGCCCACGCAGTGCTGGGTACCCTTTGCGAGCAGTTTGTGCTGCATGATGCATGGCGACTGCAGAACTCCTCAGTACTGGTGTACACGACTATGCAGCACAATATCACACTTGGACGAGGCTGGACTATTAGCTGATATCCTCCATACTATCCCCCTGGGTGCGCGAGGTTGAACACAAGCCCCGCACGCTATCGGGTCACTCACCAGTGATTCTCAGGCTGTGTGCTCCGGGAGAAGAAGGCATGGAGAGACCTTGGAGATTCACAGAAAGGGCACTGAGGGACATTGTTTTTCACAGTGAACTCCGGCAGGCAATATTAGAGTATTTCGAACTGAATACTGGCTCGGTCTCGCACCATAGCACACTATGGGAGGCCTTTAAGGCTTACTTAAGGGGGATCTGCATCTCCAAAGGGGCGGATACTACGGGATCTCTGGGGTATGCTCTCCAAGCTGGAGGGAGCGTTATCGCTCTTAGATCAGGGACAAGCCACTGGGACCTCGCATTTGGTGTCGGGGGAAGGCAACCACAGGTTGGATGGGACACTCTAATGCTACCATATGAGAAGGGGGGGCTCGGAGTCCCAAACATGCAACTATACTACTTGGCAGCACAGTGTAGCTATGCATGGCATTGGTATCACCCGGACGCTAGATTGCCATACACGAAGCCCGTAGCGGATCTGGCGGCACCAGTGCCGCTACGAGGGCTATTGCTGGCCGGGCTGCCAACCGATAAAGTGGAAATTCATACAGTGTAAAACACCTGTTGGGCCTGGAGGAGGATGATGCGAGTGACAGGGGGCATGGAACTATAAGCCTCCCAAATCCCACTGCTTGACAATCCCTGGGTGCCCATTACATCTGAGCCCTCCAGTCAGCGCACATTGTGAAGGTTCGGGCTGTTAACATTTGGGGATGCTTTTCCCGGGGGCATGTATACTCACGTACTGAAGACACACGCTTTGCAGGCGCCACTCTCTGGGAACAGTTTGTACTGACCAGACTCCAAAACGCGCTGTGGAGCCGTATATCCCCCTACCCCCTGGAGCTAGACAATTATACGCCGTTAAAGTTACTCATATCTGACTCTGAGGGGGACAGGCTGGTATCCAAGTTATACCAAGCTGGTCTAGAGCATAAGCCGGCACGCAACAGCAAACTTAGAGGAGCATGGGAGGCAGACTTGGGACACTCCATTACAGATGATGTATGGAAAGTATGCTGTGCTCAAACTCGTAAGGTCTCTGGGAACTATAGACACAAGCTGATACACTACAAATACTTGCTCAGGGTGTACATGATGCCAGCTAAGATGGCTAGCATTGACCCCTCACACACAGCACTCTGCGCCAAGTGCCGGGCCCCGGAGGCAGACTATATACACATGACATGGTCCTGTGGTAGGGTGGCTGGATACTGGACACACATATTCAAGTAACTGCAGCAAATGACTAGTCTCACAATCAGGCTGACTCCTTTGTTGGCATTACTGGGTTACACGGCGGAGATCCCCAAGGCAATGCATAGACTTGTAGACATAGCGCTCCTTATTGCAAAAAGGGAGCTAGCTATCCACTGGGGGTGCAGTAGTATACCAACTATAGAACAATGGCTTATACGTTTAATGTACTGTGATACCTACAGCGAGCTGTTTGCGGAACTACAACCGATTGCATCCAGGCCTAAGGACATTTGGCAACCCCTGAGAGACTATTTGAGTGCAAGGGAGCAGGACAACAGCAGCGGATGAGCACTGTGTACTAGATGGCGGGCTAGCGAGGGAAAAGGGGTACTGGGAGGAGAAGAAGAGGACTAGGCTTGTCGGAAATGTTTTGAATTAGGCGCCACTGGGGAAGAAACCGGACATAGCAATGGAAAATGTACTACATGTCGAGACTAATGAACACAAATATATATTTCAGCACTGTTACTTATACGAAATGGCTTTAACAATGTTGTAAAGAATCATGTGACAATGCTACTGCTGCACTGTTGCTTGTGATCCTACTGCAATAAAAAACCATAAATAAAGTGTAAAAAAAAAAGAATGGTAACCTACTCTAAGAACTTGCACTATTATAATCAGTTGAAAAAGATATTGCAGTTCATGTTTCATCTTCTTCTCTTGTCCAATAAGCTTTCGGTGTTCTCCCGGGAACAGGATCACTCCTCTACTTCTCACAGAAATGCAACAGTCCATAGACATCAATGTTAGTTTTGCAACTTAAATGTATCATTCTATGTTCATGTGGAACATTTTCTCATTCAAGACTACTTTCTCACATATTAAACTACATATCTAACCCTCTAAATAAGCCACTGGTAATGGTGGTCGCTGTTTAGATCAGCTCTGACCAGCAGATCTGTGACATTCGAGAATCCTTAAAAATGTGGCCTGTGAATAACGAATATTCGATATGGGGTTAAGGAAACGACCCTGTAAGAGGACAATTGGCACCAGCTGAGTGCAGTCAGCTAGAATGGCCACCCTATGACCTCTGAGGCAAGCAATTCTGAACGACGCAATACCTGCTCGGAGGCGGCGGCTGAGAGGCAGCAGCAGATCTGAATGTGGGACTTCTGACAATATAGTCTGTGGCCCAAGGATGCAAGTAAGGCTCAGAATCATTCGGCTGTGGCTGGAAGAAGCACGGAGTCCTTCCGTGGCTGGTACTGTGACAGCCATCTTGTGGATAGGGCAGAGGGTGGGCCCAACTGCCACTCCGTCTACCTGCTACTGTTTATTGCAGGAAGTTTTCCACTCCCTCTTATAGTTGTGGGCTCCCTTTTGTGAAGGAAGCCTATCTAAAATTATTTGGAGTCTAAAACAGACTTATTTATGCTGTACATGCACTTAATAGCCCTGTCCAAGGCCTTTCCATGAGTCATATATTGTGTGCGTAATGTTCCTGATGGATCCCTTTATGATGTCTGCTTAGTGTCCCCGATGGATCCTTTTGTGATTCTGGCAGAGCGAGCGCCATACATAGAGGTGATTTGAGCTGCAATGAAAATATCACCTTACAGGTGAATAAGGTGAGATTCTGTGACTCTAATGGGCCCCTTCAAGATTCTGAAAGAGTGAGCTGTTGCCATAACTTTCACCTCAAGAAGCTTACATATTACTATGCATTTCGGTGAGTCTGCTGATTAAGTCCAATGCTGGCGCAGATGCTAAAAGAAATATGATTGACAGCAAGACCCTTGTAAATAGATAATAATTGTATGCGAAGGACTAAGCTCTTTTTGAAGCGAGCGCAGACTGTGGTGGAGTGCGCCATAAGGCTGATTCTGCACGTCTAAAGTGTCAAGGAGAGTGCAGGGTGAAGGGGAGAGCGGTGTGAAGCTGAAACTGCTTATCTAAGTAACAATTGCAGAAGGAGATAAGTGGAAGGCATCATAGAACTGGAGCTGTGGATTTTTAGCATCACTGTCGCTATGTGCCGCATTTAATGCTTATCACTGCCCTTGCATGCTTAATTCTGCATATCAATAGCACAGACTAAGCAAAGTACTGCACACAAAACATCTTTAGTAACAGGCACAAGGAAGTAGTTACGGAATCCAGTGCAGCATATGCCAAGGGGGCAGAATGTAACTGCCAATTTTAACTGCAAACACAGAAGCGCCAGTACTGACAGAGAAGTGGTGTGCGCGTACTTGAATTAAGCGTATTGCCACCGTACTGCTATAAGACCCTGTTTGCTGTAGACCTGTAATTGGATTCAAAGAGAGTATGCTGTAAGTATTCACGTAAAATAATCACCATGGGTAAAATCAAAGCGCATATAGGTCAGTGTTTCTAAGGATCTGCACAAGGCCAGCTAACACAAGAATCTACAGATATGTTTGATGTCATATTACAAATGATAGAGATTTCCCGAGCTTCAGTTGAGTCATCTTTTGGAGAGAGCCATGCTTAGTTTGGCCTCCTTCATGAAGACCAACGAAACTAGCTTGAAGGGTCACTGAAACTGAACGTAACATCTTAGAGATAGCGCCGCGGCTAGCAGACCACATCAAGATTACTCACGACTAGCAGGACAGAATGCAACAACTGACATTTTGGGCGGAGGATGCTGAAGGTAGAGACTGTAGAAATAACGTCCGGGTGGTAGACATGCAGGAGGGTTCAGAGGGACCCCGTAGCATGATTGACTTTCTGGAAGAATGGGTGAAGACTTTTAAACCAGCTAAGACCCTTTCCCCTAATTTTTCAATGGAAAGAGCGCATAGAGTCCCAGCACGTAGACCCTGACCTGGGGCACCTCTGTGTCTAATAGTCGCAAAGCTGCTTCATTCCAGGATGCAATTCTGCAGGGGCCAGACATGCCGCTCCCCCGAAATACGAGAACAGTCATGTTTCTATTATCCCAGATTATACCCTCTTGACCCAGCTTCGGCATACTACTTTTCTACCAGTAAAAAGATGCCTTCAAGAACTAAATGTTCAGTACTCTTCAATGTTCCCAGTGATGCTGCGAGTAGTACATGAACAGCCTACTCACTTCTTTTTAGATCCAGAATCTGCCTGGGAATGGGTGGAAACCCACTTTGAGGGGAGCTGCTGTCCCTCGAAGATTAGTAATCAAGCATCGGGGCATGGTCGGTGAGGGAGCCAAGGAGGTGGTAGTCGCAAAAAAGCTAGAGATATTACCAGATTACCATCCCCAAATGAGTTCTGACAGAGCCAGAAATCTGCCATAGAAGCCGCTTATGCTTTACGTCGTCCCTCATCCTTACACCGTACTGACCTAAGTTCAGCCTCAAGTGATGATGAAATGACCTTTGCAGGCTCGAGTCATGGGGGGCTTTTTATTGGCCTTATTATTAAGCCACAAACAACAGATGACTTGCTATAGTACGCCAATTCTCAAAATGTATGGGCCTATAGAATATACCCTGTTGAGTGTAATGTACTATATTAACTTGTGCAGTTGTAGCATGAAATAGTTTGCAGATCTGCTGGTTGCCTTCTACTCTTCAAGTTTTATCACTACACAATGAATTGTCACTTTCCCCCAACTTTGAGAGCAAGCTTTCAGTACACATGTTTGGGCGTGCAGTTTTTGACTGCAAGCTCTGGTTTTTGTTACATTGTTATTGATTATACCCTATTTTTATTCCCAGGCAACACAGAATTACAAATGGGAACATGTACAGGAGGGTGGATGTGATGGAGGGTGAGGTGGGGGCTGTTTATAAAAGACAACATGGATCTTCACTGTAACACTAGATTCCTGACCCTGAATGTGGGGGACTGCACTCTGCACAACGTCGTTATTCCATATAAGCATCAACAGAAATCCTTTCCGAGCACACATAGAGTATTAAAATGTCAATAATGATCTCGAGATCACAGGTGTTATCTTAGTCCACTTTTAATCCATAGACACCAGTTCAGGATCAATGTTCAATCCAAGTCCTTAGTACAGCCAATAATTCATATGATACAATCCACGTGATAAATGTAGGTTTCTTCACCAATGCAGCTGTCCACGCCACGGAATACTCTCCGGGCTCAACATGCTACTTTTCTCACTATACACTGTTGCTGCGATTAATATTTCGGACCATTGATACGGGTGGAATTACTCCGTGGGTCAATTACGACTGGTTACAGATTGTAGATCGTTCCTACATCTCATGACGGGCCTATCAGGACGTTATTGAAGGACATCACATAACAACTACGATATCGATACTGTAAGAGCCCTGAAGAAGTCGAGGTATGAATTACCACACGACGAAACACGTGTTGGCTGTATCAAGCTGTATTGGTGAAGAAACCTACATTTATCACGTGGATAGTATCATATGGATTATTGGCTGTACTAAGGACTTGGATTGAACATTGATCATGAACTGGTGTCTATGGATTAAAAGTGGACTAAGATAACACCTGTGATCTTAAGATCAGTATTGGCATTTTAATACTCTATGTGTGCTTGGAAAGGATTTCTGTTGATGCTGTGCTCTCTTCTTTGAAGGGCTAATAAGGGTTGAATTGGTAACCGACCCTTCCTTTCCTAGTAGCATCAACATTACTATTGCCTCATACACTTCCTAGTACTGACTGCAGAGCTCCCTTTGTCTGTTTCTACGCCTGGTTACCAAATCTGTTTATTCCATATGAGCATACATTAAACAGCAACAGGCACATATCTGTTTCTTACAAGAGACTTATCTGATTGACGTAGAACTGCAGCAGCTCAGTAAGCGCTGGTGAGGCCAGATTTATAATACAATATACTCTTCTTCTGCACAGGCACAGCCTTTCAATGTCTCCGAAAGGCAATTGATAGGAAAGACAGATATGTGTTCGCAGAAGACCGACTGGATGGTCAATCAGTTCTTTTGGTATGCATATATGCCCCACATTCTGAGCAAAGGGGCTTTTTGGACCACATTGTACAGGATTCTAGTGCAATGGTTGGGTATCCCATGGATATTAAGGGGAGACTACAATAATGTCCTAGACCTCAACCTAGATCGCTTACACCCTCCACTTCTCGGTGCAACAGCCCATCAGCATTCATGGCAGTTTGCAGTATGGACCTAGCAGTGGCCCTCCTTGGATACATGGAGAACTCATAACTGTGACCTGCATCTGTATTCTTATTACTCGGCCCCACATGATGTGTGTCCGACTAGACCATTTTCTTTGTTCCCCAGAGCTTATCCCATGGGTAGCAACTTCCGATTATCTAGGGCGAGTAATCTCAGACCATGCGGCCCATTTTGTAGACATCAGATGGGGAGTGCCACATCCTCCGGTTCCTACATGATGGCTATCAAAAGATACATTAGATGATGATGATGCCTTCCGTAAGGCTCAGTGCATACATATTATCAACTACTTTGCAAACAATCACGCTACTGCATCTACATAGGCTGTAGAATGGGACTCCTTCAAGGTGGTTACTAGCAGCTTCTATATAAATAATATAGCTGGGGTTCGCAGACAGCTAAGTCGGGACTTAAAAGCCGCTGAGGAGAAGGTTGCGACAAAAGACAATCGTCATCCTACTGATGAGGCAATCCATCGCTATTTGACCGACGCTAAAGTGTGTCACGCAGCACTGATAGAATGGGTCCGCTATTTATTGTGAGGAATACACTGCTTTGATTCATGCAACAGGTGGTAAACCTGGGTGCATGCTTGCTTGGCTTGTTCACCAAGAGGTAATAAGTCTAACAATCACTGAAATTGAACAGGATAGGAGCCCAGCTCTGCACGCTCAGGTGGACATATTGTGAGCATTTAGCAGCTACTCTAATGTGTTATATCGAAGCTCAACTGTACCTCCTGTGGAGGCCATCCAGCAGTTTTTAGAGCACTTAACCTTACCTTCCATCACTCCTATTGCTCAAGGGGAGGTTGATGAATTAATCACTGTGGAGGAAGTGAAGTGTGCAATTCATAATGTGGCCAGAAATAAGACCCCTGGCTTAGACAGATTACCATCAGAATACTATGATCGATTTGCTACTTTCTTAACCTCAAAATTAGTGGAAATTTATAATGAGGTGCTTACCATGGGCTTGCTTCCTAATTCTCTACAAGAATCCCTTTTGGTGCCCCTACTCAAACTGGTTAAAGATCCCACTGATCTCTCTTCATATAGGCCAGTATCAATATTAGGTGCTGATTATAAAATCCTCTGGAAAGTGCTAGCAGAGCTTTATGTTCATTTACTTGCTAGTCTGATCCATTCAGATCAGAATGGTTTTGTGCTGGGATGTAATACATCAAATAATAATAGGCGACTCTTTCATGTTATGGACCAGGCCTCTGTCCGTGTTCCCCTAGCGACTTGTCTTAGATTTGATCTTAAAAAGGCCTTTGGTTCCCTGTCACGGAAGTCCTTGTATTGGGTTTTAAGGGCCATGGGGTTGGGATGACGTATCTTAGCCCACACAAGAGTATTGTATACAAACCCTACCTCACGAGTGCATGTAGGGAATTTAGGGCCATATGTAGGTAATTTCTATTTACCGATTCCTAAATACCGAATTTTACCGATTCGGTATTTAAGAATCGGTAAATAGAATGTAGGTAAACATTCGGTAAATTTTACAGATTCGGTAATATTCGTTATTACCTTTTCGGTATTTACCGAATCGGTAATAAGGAATACCTTCCCATTCATTCCTATGGGCCTGGAGGCCCATAGGAATGAATGGGAAGCCATTCACTATTACCGATTCGGTAAATACCGAATCGGTAATAGGGGGAGCATCTTCAAGGGTGGCAGGGTGTCAAATTGCCACCCTGTTGCACCCCTGAATCGTGCATGTGTGCACATGTGGCACACATACATGCCCTAAGGGCATGTATGTCTGCCACATGGCACTTTTAAAAAAGCACAAAATTGCTTTTTAAAAGGTATTCGGTATTTACCACCAACTTGTAGTTGGTGGTAAATAACGAATCCTTAAACCAAAAATGCACTCACTTGAGTGCTCCCTACATAGGATTTAAGGAATCGGTAATTTACTGATTCCTTAAAATAACGAATCGGTAAATTACCGACTCCTTAAATCCGGCCTCCTACATCGCAAAGGGCTAAATACCGGTCGGTAACGGGAAATTTACTGATTTTCGGCCGTTACCGACCGGTATTAGCCCACCTACATATGGCCCTTAAACTCAAATTCATTTTCTTAGGCTTTGGAAGACGGCAGGGGTGTCCTCTTTCTTCTATCCTGTTTACTGTTTGCAATGGAGCCTTTGGCGCAGAGACTACAATTGGGCTGTTAGACAAACAACAATTAGACCTTTTATTTATTACGGAGACATGGGCTGATCCTTCAACACGCCCTGATTTTTGCATAGCCACCCCACCGGGTTTTCAGTACATAGACATGATAGACTGAAGAAAAGAGGTGGTGGGTTGGCACTTATTTACAGTGACATCTTCTCAGTGAAAGGTGAGATGGTCCCTTCAACAGTATGTGAAGCATTTCGTTTTATCATAGCACTCTCAGAGTATCAATCATTTAAAGGTATGCTCCTCTACCGTCCTCCTGGGCCCAGGGGAGGTTTTCCATCTAATGTTGGGCACATACTAGAGACTTCTGTCTGTGAAACTAATTTTGCTATATTGGGGGATTTCAACTTTCACTTTGACGTTATAGACGATAGGGACACAGCTACTCTTATAGATATGTTAGGATCTCTAGGGCTCTCACAAAAGGTTAACTCACTCACTCTCTCAGCCGGACATATATTAGACGGCCTTTCACTAACAATGAGCAGATTACCATATAAGAAGTTCTTCCTCTGGCTTGGTCTGACCACCACGCCATATTATTTGATGTACATCTATCTGAACGACCACCACACATTAGATCAGGGTCTTCTAAACAAATTAGATCCTGGAAAAGCTTAGAATTCACTCTCCTTAAGCAGCAGCTATCTAACAACCAAAAGGAGTTTTCTTTAGATACAGAGCAGGCCTCCCAGAGTTATACAGACTAGCTTCAAGCCACTCATACAAGAAGGTTTCAAGAAATAGGAAAAATCCATCTGCCCCATGATTCTCCAAGGCTCTTAGGCTCAAAAAACAGCAATGCAGGAGACAAGAGAGACGTTGGCGTCTGCATTATGATATCTATGAGAAAACGTGCTATATGCAGGCTCTGGCTGACTACAAACGCCTCCTCATAAAGGAAAAAAGCAACTATTTCACACAGGAAATAGAATCCGCTCAGGACTCCACCAAACACTTGTTTCAGGTGGTGTCCAAACTTGCGGCTCCATCAGAAAATCACTCCAACATAGCGACGCAAGCTTTCTGCGACTCTTTACCCCAGAGCTTCCAGGCAAAAGTAGATCAAATTTATTTAAAGTTTAAGGCTTCCTCTTCCACTGAGATTCCGTCTGACATAGATAGAGAACGACCTGAAACTTTGACTCTTAAGGAATTCTCTCCAGTCACCTCGGAACATATAGCTGATATGGTGAGCAATGCTAAATCTGGCTCACCGCTCGATCCCTGTCCACCGTCTGTCCTGAAACTTATTCCGTACCTAATTGGTGCCACCATGGCAAATATTTATAACACCATGTTCATCACAGGCATTTTCCCCACTCAATGGAAGAAGGCTTCTATTCTTCCATTGTTAAAGAAACCCAATCTGGATGCATCGGATCCCAAGAACTGCCAGCCCATCTTGCGTCTTCCTCTGCGGGCTAAACTAGTTGAAAAAGTAATGAATAGCCAACTCTCTCAATACATCCATGACAACCAGTTGCTGAATGAAACTCAATTTGGTTTCAGAGCAGGCCATAGCACTGAGACAGCGCTGATTAAAGCCACTGAAGAGATAAGGGTCGCCCTAGACAGAGGAGGGGCAGCTGCTCTCATTCTTTTAGATTTATCAGCGGCCTTTCATACGGTTGATCACGGGCTTTTGATCAACCGTATCACCACTCTAGGCATCAGGAATAGGGCTAAATCTCTGCTGACATCCTTTTTGTCTGAGCGCATTCAATCAGTTAGTTTGGGAATCTTTGATTCTCCCACTTTCTCTCTTCCTTGTGGGGTGCCAAAGGGCTCATCCATCAGCCCCACACTATTTAATATTTACGTCACAGAATCTTTTGGCTTCAAATTGTTCTGTCCGTCTACAAAAACGGGGCAGACGTTTCGGTCAACTTTCATAATGGTATGCTAGCAATCAGCTTATCGATGTCTAGACACTGCCTCAAACTGAACCCTACAAAGACTGAGGTGATTGTATTTGGAAACTTACTTCCTGTCTGGTCTTCTTGCTGGTGGCCGGAAAAACTGGGTTCTCCGCCCGTCCCAGTGGCCAAGGCAAAAAAACGTAGGTGTCATCTTAGATGACAGCAGAACTATAAATTTCATGTCAACTCTTTGGTCTCGTCCTGTTTTTACATTCTCAAAATGGTAAAGAAACTGTTTCCTTTTATTCCAGCGGAAGCAAGGAGTACAATAATTTCCACTCTGGTTATGTCCAAGGTAGATTATTGTAACAGTCTACTGATCTTTGTCCAGGAAACGGTTCTTAATAGGCTTCACATGGTCCAGAATGCAGCCGCAAGGATGCTTTCTCGGACCCCTAAATTCAATTCTGTGTCTAAGGTCATAAGACAACTTCATTGGCTTCCAATTAGAAGCTGGAAAAAATTAAGGCACTGTGCATTGCCTATAAGGCGATTCACAATACAGGTCCGGATTTTTTGAAGCATTCCTTGCAGATTTACACACTTGGTAGACTTTTGCGCTCCCTAGTGGCAAACCTGCTAACTTTGTTATCACGGACAGAACATTTAAAACCTGAAAGTCCGAATTCAGAGGGCTACAGGGTGGGGGGACCAGAGGAAAACGGCTTGCTAGTACTTCCTAAGTTGGCTCAACTGCACTGTAACAAATGTTATTTTGTCGATCTCTGCCTTAAACGTAAAAATATGTTCAAGGCAATATTTATAGATCGGAAATGCCAAAAAGTGATACACAATCACAAGTTTCTGGACATTAGATGCATTGTTCGTAAAGGCAGTTTTCAAACTATTGTTGCTACATTTGCAAAAAAAAGTCAGACCGTCCTTGCCTTGCATTCTTAGATATTTATTATTCCTTATTTATGTGACATTTGAGTGTGGATAATGCTACTTACATAGTGCAGGCGGATTTGTGCCCTGGCGGAGCGGGGAGACCCCCGGGACGGAGGGAGGCGGTCGGCCAGAGCAGCAAATGCAGCAGAGGAGGAGTGAGTTTTGAAGAGGCGTTGCCACCTCATTAAGGGGAAGGTTGCGTGTGTGCCAAGTAGGGGGAGGGCTCTTAACGCAAAGCGGGAGGGGTAAAGCAAACAGTGCTTTAAGAAGCACACCACGGTGTGCAAAACTAACAAAAGGCGTTCCAATAAGGAGAGAGGCACTGGAGGAGGTTGGCAATCCGGCGGTAAAGAGAAAAATAAGACGGTACTATGCATTTTAAAGATGTTGCTTAGTCAAGTGAATTCAGCAAATGTGTACATTTTGAAATGCTCAAGGGGATGAGGAACCGGAGTTGTACTCACCGGGAGTGAAAGGAAGGTTGAACTGCTCCTGGTACAGCCCCTGGCAAGCTAACATATGCGCAAAATTTACACCTGCACAACGGACAAATATAAGTCCAACACAGGGACAAACACTCATTCGCTCCTCGAACCCATGGGTCTCTCACCTGCTCATGACGCGGTGCCTCGGGTGACTGCTCTGCCCGTCAATGGCATGGGCTGCAGAGAGCAGCTCTGCCCAAGCCTCCTGCTTCCGTTGCTGCTGTCGGGTGACTGCTCAGCTCATCGATGGCGGGGGCAGCGGAGAGCAGCTCCGCCCGAGCCTCCAGCTTCCATTGCTGCTGTCGGGTGACTGCTCAGCCCATCGATGGCAGGGGCAGTGGAGAGCAGCTTCGCCCAAGCCTCCTGCTTCCGTTGCTGATTTCGGGGCCACAGCACCAGCGCAGAATGGAGAAGATCAACAGCTAGCAGAAGCAGGGGTGAGCCTGCTCTGCCCGCCAATGGCGGGGGCCACAAAGCCGCTCTGCCGGAGCCTGCGGGACCTGCCGGGCGGCACCAGGGGCTCAGTAAAATGGGTGCCGTGGTTATAACAAAAAGAATAACGATGAAAGCAGGGGCCGCACTAAAATGTAAAGCGCAGCGTCTGTTCATGTTTCACTTATGTGCATGGCGTCCCGTGAAGCGGGCGCCATGGTGAAAAAAAATTATGTGACCAGGCGCCATGCCAGGTGGCGTGATGAAAAACAAGTAGTCCCTAAACATAACATAGGTACAGTTGCAGCGAAATAAAACTGTAGTTGGTCGGTGCTGCTTCCCATAAAACGGAAGTGATGAATCAGAAGCAGCAACCAATAGGGAGCCCAGAAATCAGAGTAACTCATAAATGAACCAATTGCAAGCAGCAGGCGGGATTACTCTCGCTATACTGTTTACATCAGGTCTTGCAGACATCGCATGCGCGCTGCCTAGGCTCGACCTAAAAAGACTGATGCACATAGTGATTTGAATATTACAATATTTATTGCCAATGACAAAGTTAACTGTGAATCATGACAAATAATATCGAATGTAATTGTGAGAAAGTAAAATCCTGAGAGATTCTGATGTTATTGGCTTTGAGCTCTAATGACAAATTGCAGTTTTTATTGATCTGGTGATCTCTTGACAAACCTAATTTTCTGACGTTCAATAACTACATCCCAGTATATTGAGTTCAGTAGGACAGGGGAGTTCACGATTTTAGGATTCAAGTCTTGCTTGTTGGAGGTGTACACTGTTAGAGGGTGTCACTATAGATATTTTCCCCTTCTAACTTGTATATGTTTGTAAATCAATGTGAAGTATTGAGTAGTACATGTGTGATAAAGTGCATTTTAAGGAAAAGTACTGGCTGGACAATGATTTATTATGTGTTGTTTGTTGCATGCCTGTGGGCTGGGGTACTAGTCAATCCCACAACCCTGGCATAGATGTTGGGTTGCTCTGCTCTATACCCTGAGAGTCAAGTGCTACAAAGAGGTACATGGTTGCAGTCTCAGTACTTGTGAAGGACCCTTATACTTCACAGCTAATAACCCGATTGATGTCAAGTAACATGAGGAGACAAGTGTCTTTGTTGTTAAATAGTTTAAAGGAGTCATCAATGATGTTGAGGAGGCTATTTTTGAAACAATCATTGTATCTAAAGCCTGACTGACATGGACCTATGCTTTAGTGTTTTTGAGTTGCTTGTTTAGTTGTACAACACATTTTTTGAGGAATTTTTCCAGAAATAGGAGGCAAGTGATTGTTCCGAAGTTTCATTTAGGTCAACATGTGCTTCCTTGACTAGAGGTTACATGTATTCAGTTTTGAGTAGGTCATGTCCAATACCACTTCGGAGTGAGGCAGTGAATCAGTTTATCAAGAGTGATCTATGGTGTTTTTTGGTCATGAATGGGGGGTGGAATCATTAGATTAATGTGGTGGCCTGGTATCAGTGACTGATTTTTCATTACTTTGTGGAGAGATAAGAGTAAAGATGCACTATTCGGCATGTGAATGGTGCCAGGTTTTCTACTGTAATTATAGATGTTTTATTCTCTTTCCTGAGTGTTTTGTGCTCATTAGAAAATTACCCAGCAAACTCCTGACAACTGAATTCTCCGAGCTTGTAGGTGAGTGTGGAAAACTGCTGCTTTTGTATATCAAAAAACACTTTGGGACAATGTTGGAAAGTGGTTTATTAGTAGTGATGAGTAGGGACCTACCACTAGGTCACAAACACAATAAAAGGTTCAGTCAAGGTCTCAATAAATGATTCCCTTGCTCAACCCTTGGTAGCTGGCAATGAGCAGGCAGGCTTAACTTAGGAGACAGGTGTGTAAAGCATTTAAAAAACACCAACACTTTTAATAAGACAGAACACACAATACAAATCCATCACAAATTTATAAAACATAGGAAATATTTTTAATTAAAATGACACCAAAATGTCAAAAATCTGATGTAAGGAACCATGTATATGAATTTTTAAAGATTACAAGTAAAACTAGTGTTTAGAAGCAAATGGCCCTCAAATGGTTAAAAAAGGTCACGCTGGCCCAGAGTTCGAGCCACCCACAATGTAATACTTTTACACTTACTTTTACAAGTGCTTCTTGATGCAGGAAAGTGGTACTGAGCATCAGCCAAGGGTTCAGATGCTCTGGTTTGCCTCTTGAGATATGGCACTACAACTCCCACAATGCACTTGTCAACTTATTTAGCTTTTTACAAAAGTTGCTCCAAACTTCTCAAAACTCATGCAACTTCTTCCTGAAGTTCTTCTTGGGATTCCAAAGTGTCCACAAAACAAGTCCAATGGTCTAGAAGCTCTGAGATAGTCCTTGAGATGTTGGGACTACATTTCCCAGAATGTACCCGGCCAGCTCCTTAAAAGTCTCCTTGACACCTTCGAGCTGGGATCTTCTTGGTGGAGATAGTGCAAGTGGAGCTCTTTTAACCTGTTTCTTTCAGGGAGTCCACTCCTTCACTTCTTAAACCAAAGCAAAGTCCTTTGAGCTGTATTTACAAGTGTGCATTCAGAGTGAAATCCTTTGGGGTGGAGGTCAGAGTTCCATTAGGGCAGTCCTTCTCCTTGTAGTTTCAGGTAGGGATTTCTTGTAGCTCTTTTGTACCTGTTGGTTTCAGGGAGTCCCTCCTTAATCCTTTTTGAAGCAAGGCAAAGTCCTCAGGGCTGTAGATCGAAAGTGTGCAGCAAGGGCAGTCCTTATGAGTGGAAAGTGTGGCATATTCTTGACCCAAAAAGCATCATTCTTTCAAAATCCAAAATTGAGAAACTTTCTCCTGGAGGTTAAGATCTGGCTACGCCATCCCACTGGTGTTGCTACGTTTCCCTAACACTGCCCTTCCAATCCCTCTGCTAATCTAATTAGAGGAGCTCCTGTCTGCCTGAGGGGTGCATGATTTGGGAGTGAGCCTGCGCTGCCCTAAACTGTCATTCCCTCTTTGAAGACTAGTTTGGCTACTCCACCCCTGTTGGACTTGGCCATTTTGCAGGTTTATCCCCAGATTATTTGCCTTTTGCCTCCTGTTTTTCGGGCCCTCTTTCTGTTGGCTTAAAGAATCTGGGCATTTTACCTCTACTGATCAGTCCTAAAGTGCATATGCTGTGTAAGTTGTGGTTATGATTGGTTATCCATGATTGGCATATTTTGATTTACTGGTAAGTGTCTAGTAAAGTGTACTGTGTGTGCCCAGGGTCCGTAAATCAAATGCTATTAGTGGGCCTGCAGCACCAATTGTGCCACCCACATGAGCAGCCTTGCAACCATGTCTGAGGCCTGCACTGCAGTGTCTGTGAGTGGAGTTTTAAACTGCCATGTCGATCTGGCCAGTGCACCCTCTTGCCAGGCCTCAGCTTTCCCTTTTTCTACATGTAAGGCACCACTAAGGTAGGCCCAAGGTGGACCTATGGGCAGGGTGCAGTGTATGTGAAAGGTAGGACATGTACTGGTGAGCTTTACATGTCCTGATAGTGAAATACTGCTAATTTCGTTTTTCACTATTGTAAGGACTTTCTCTCCATAGATTATCATTGGAGCTGCCTTGCAACACCTTACAAGTGTAACTTTCAATTGGGAAGAGATGGAGATTTGGAGTCTGGGTTCCCTAAACTCAGGTTTTTTAAACATTTCTTTCTGTGAAGGTGGTTCTTAACTTGTGTGTTTGAAAATGCCACTTTTAGAAAGTGGGTATTTTCTTGTTTTACCATCCTGTGACTCTGCCTGCCTTTGGAATCCACTTCTGCTTTAGACTGGCAGTTGGGCTGTTTGTGCGTTGACTCTAGACAGTCACACAATTGGAGATGAGGTGTGCCCTGCATATCTTGATTGCCCCTCACCAGGCTGGTGGGCCTTCCTGAGCTAGAGTGGGGTGTGGAGTTGTCACTGACACTTGAATACTGCTGCATCTGTCCACTCACAATGCTGTTTCCACCTCCCTGTAGTGTGTCTGAAGCCAGGTCAGGGCAAGGCAGGATCTGTGCACTGCAAAGACTATCCTTTGAAGTATACCTACTTCAAAGGCAGAAAGGGGTATAAGTATTCAACCTGTAACCCAACATTTTTAGAACACTTCTGGACTAAGGAGTCTGCCAAGAGGAAGAGCTGAAGGGCTGTCAGGAGGAGTACTGCCCCTTAGCTGTGTTGCTTTGCTGGGTTGGCTTGCAGTTGCTGCTTCTGTCTGTGAGCAGTAAAAAAACTGGACTTTACTTTCTGGAATCCTACTTTCCAAGGTCTCCAAGGGCTTATGTGTGGTTGCTTCCTGTTGGAAGTCTTAGGGCCATTAAAGACTTCACCTGAAGCTCCCCTGAACTCCTCTACTGGGAGTTCTGACCTGCCAAGTGGTGCCAACTCCAGTTCTGGGCCTTGGAAATGGTATTGCTGCTTCAAGAGCTAAAGATCCATGCATCACCCTTCAGTGCCGTTTTTCCACCAGCAAGCATGCTGTGCGGTTGAAAAACCAACGCATCGCTGCTGTGCGGCAGAAAAATCTACGCCACGCCCGTTCACGGCCCGAAGAACCATTGCAGCCCGAAGCCTGAGCACCATGTCTCTGAAGTCTGAGACCCCCGCTCCAACTTTGATGGAGGCCCTGCTGTGCAGCTGAAGGAATCGACACAGCGCCTGTTTCGCTTCTGCATCAACCTGGCACGCCAGGATTTTCCATGCTTTGCATCTGTGTGCCAAGTTTCCATTGCATCGTCCCACAGTAAGGAGTCGCTTGCGGAATTCGATGCATCACTTCTCCTCGCAGTAAATAATCAGCGCAACACTTCTCCTGCGTGCAGCAGAACTGATGCCTCCATTCCCCTTGGACCCAAGAATCGATGCATTGCTGTGTTTTCTGACGCTTCCCCATTTTGCGGCTTTTGTTTGTCTTGAATTTTGGCGTACCAAAGGCACTTTGTACTAAAATCAACGCATCCATAGAGTTCTATGGACTGACTTGCTTAAATCTTTAAAAAGTGATATCTTGAGTTGTGTATGTTGGATGTTTGTTATTTTATTCTTGCTTTGTTTAGATAAAGATTGGTTATTTTTTGTAACTGGTGTGGTGTTCATTTGTAGTGTTTTCACTGTGTTACTGTATGTTTTATGTACACATGCTTTACACATTGCCTCTGAGATAAGCCTGACTGCTCTTGCCAAGCTACCAAGGGGGTGAGCAAGGGTTATCTTGGGTGTGTAGCTCCCTTACGCTGACTAGAAGGAAGGGTACCTAATTAGACAGGGTGCATACTGCTGCCAACTAGAGACCCCCATTTCTAACAACGCCCCATCCTGCCTTTTGCTCTGCAGCTTTCTGTTCTCCTCCCATAGGAAATCCTTTGTTTCCAGTCAAGCCACTTCACACCTCATTACGACAGCTTGGCTCAGCCTGGCAGAGGCTGACCAATCAGACCAGGGCTGCTGGAAGGCTGGGTTTTGGCTTACAGAAAAGAAAGTTCTATGACTTTTTTTCTGTGATAGTTAGAATAAATCTAACAGTGTCAAGTTACTGTATTTATTCTAAATATCATTTTGATACTTCAAAGTAAATTTTTAATCCTTTCTTTCAATAGTTACACTTTAATAAAGTAGTCCCATGTTAGCTGTATGGAGTGATTGTGCTACAATGGGGAAAAACGAAATAGGCAGTTTTCCCTCATCAAGGCATATAAAGCACCTTTTATCATGTCTTTGCTTATAGTTACAAGGCACCGTACCCCTCGGGCACCAAGGCAAGATCGTAGGGGTCACTTATATGTAAAAATATGGTAATTTGAAAATTTGGAAGTACCTTTAAATCTAAAGTCGAATGTGCATATAATTTAATTTTAAAGGCAGCTGGGCTTGCTTTTAAAATGACATCAGGCACCACAATAGGGCACACTTAAATACATTAAATTTACTGGCCTCTAAACCTACATGCCCTATCAGATACTAGGGACTTACAGGTAGGTTTTCAGTACCAATTGTAATTATACCTAATTACCATGTACTTTGAATGAGAGCACAGGGCCTGGTTCTGGTTAGCTGAGCCCAGGGTGCAATCAGAATCATAAAACCAGCATCTAGTAGTCAAAATGGGGGCATAATGTGAGGGAAGACTACAAACAGGTGCTGGGTTCTCACAGGCAATTGTTAGCTCAATTAAATATGTCTTTGAGAATGAACCAAATGGAGTCCAATTTAGCAGACATTTGGGCAAGGTAGAAGTAGGTTATCACTAAAATAAGCAGTAATTAAGTGCAACAAGGAGTGTTAAATCTCCTGTATACTGACACTTCAATATTCTTCTGAATGTACTGCAATGATTGTAGATGATGAATGATCATGGATTCTCTGAGATCTAAAAATCGACAGTGAGAAGTAAATAAAATAAATTGGGTGAAAAGCTCTAAAATTCCATCTCGTAGCCCTCCCAAGCTGCATAATTTCTTGCCTCGCTGATGATAGAGAACTAAGCATAACTCTTATGTAGAAGAGATACCTGTACTTAATGACACAAACACCGGCTTCTATTTAGCAATCAATAGAGCATATGAGGCTTCTATTCCGCAATTGACAGAAATTAAGCCGCTCGACCACGACTGGGCTAGCCTAACTCAATATCAATTAATAGGAACATTTGACAGTTTCTGCTAAAATACAATGCGTCTAGTTGATTGGTTACTGCATGTTGTACAGATCATAGCGTGCAGGAGTTAGAGCCTACCAAAATGTGCATGATTGTTTACAGCAGCACATAAACTCGCATTAAATGAGATATATCGATCATTTATCAGCAATGAAGACAGCATTCCTGGGATGGCTCCTCCATGTGAGCGTCGCCCCACTGCTTTCTCGCAGTGCGAGAAGCAAAAACATAAAATGGTATTATAAATACCATTTTATGTTTCTGCTTCTCGCACTGCGAGAAAGCAGAAGGGTTTGGTTGGGGGCGTGTGGGTGGACGGGTCTGCTCGAGGGCAGGGGAGGAGTGGCTTGCCCAATGTTGAGGGCCCTGACTGTTTGGTTGGCCCTCTGAGGCCCACTAAACCAGTCAAGCGCACTCTCCCTTTTCTCCATGTAGGCTGGCATGCAGCCTACATGGAGAAAATGGCCTCCCCATAGACGCCTGTGTGGTCGGTGTCCCAAGCAATGGCAGCGTTGTGATTGGCTTAGGGGAGGGGAGGGAGGCTGCCTGCTTCCTGTTCCTGCGGAGGCAGGAAAGCAGGAGCAGACCGAGCTGTGAAGACGCGGGACCCGGAAAAGGTACGTTTTAAAAAAATATATATTTAAACCCCCCCATCCCCTCTCCCACCCCGCGCGCCCCCGCCACCCGCCCCATCCGTGAGCCATGTCGGCCGCGACTGCAGCATCCTACACCACACACCAAACCTGCTTCATCCAAAATAAATGTGTTAGATTGTCACTGTAATTTCCCAAACATTGAGTTGCAGTGAAATGCAAAGCGACTAAAAGAGTGAAATGAACTGACAATACTGGAGCGCGGATTCTGACTACAGTGCAGATTAAGAAGCCAGTCGTGCTCTCGCTTGCTTTTTGTTTTCATATTGGTCTAAAACTGGACTAAGATTGTGATACATGTCAGATGAAGCATGTGGGGAATTATGTCATTTACGCTCAAATCTGTACACGGGTAGTTTGTTTATTTCAAAGACTTGTGCTCATAACATTAGTAAGACAATGATTTTGTAACCGTGTACTTGGTGTTCAGCAATCCAATCCAATAGAGAATGCATAAATTGTATTTTATGTGTTTTTCAAATACTGCTGAGGTTCTAATCCGAGGAACAAATTAGACTCACTTGTGGTCTGTTCGATATTAAACAATGTGGAATTGTTCACTGGGTGGACAGAAATTGGATGGAAAACTATTAAGGGCAATTTTCTTCCAGAAAATTGCTCCCGTTAAAGCATTGTGAGATACACACAGTCGTTCTTATATTGTCTCCACAAGATTGAAAGAAAACAAATTATAGAAATCAGAAGCATGCTAATAACTTCAATCTCCAGGAAATGATGGCGTGCATTGAAAAGGAAGTTGCTTCAAAATACCATTAATAAAGAATGTTTTCATTTTCAATCCACATAATATTCAGAAATGTAAAAAAGCAGCTTGTGTTCGAGGTTAAAAGTGAAGTGCATGTGCCCTGCCGCTCAAAGACCGAGTATATGGTTATACTGCTGTGAAATGGCCAAATTGTGCATCTTTTCTTTAACAATATATGAAGCAAGAACACACAGAATTGCTTTGAATCCAGGGATGTAGGATTTCAAGTTCACAAACACTATTTGAATGAGATTGGTGTTCTGTATTTTGCTGATATAATTATATTTAGACGATTTCAGGTAAACATGTTCTGTCTCAGGAGTTCTCTACCCTCCTGATGCAGTAATATCTTACCCAGAATTACAAGATGAGGTATTGCCAAACCATTGCAAATTTGCAACTGAAGAATGGGGAATGACCATAGAACTTGGTATTTCTGCATGTCATTTTTTTTTTTTCTGCGCATTCTTTCCCATTGCGCATTTTCCATGTTTTCCTGGCAAAATGTAAATGGGGAAACCACACAGGAGTGCAATTAGTATCCCGATTCAGCCAGCGTATTGCATAATAACTATGGGGGATAATCTCAAGAACGTGCGATAATCATCGCCAAAAAAGGCTAACGCACGTTTTCATATCGCCGTCTATCTTGGAAAAATAACTCTGTGTCAACGTCGTATTCCCAACACGGCGGTAACATGCGATAGTCTCCCGATAACGCGTCAAATGTCTGCGATACAACTACCGCAACGGCGATAAAAAAGGAATCCCGAACGTGAAAAAAGTTGCGATGGGCCCAACCGTGATAGAAAAATCGGCGACAAGCAGCGCCAGGCTTGCAATTCCCACATCAGGCGGGAAAAATCACTACAAAAGCAGGAAGAAAAACCACAAACAAAAACAAAACAACTGCAAAGCATAATGGAGGTAGCCGGAGCAGGAACAGAGGACGAGCAGAACCCCACAAGCCCCCCCGGAGAACCAGGCCGGGACCTCGGGGTCAGGGAAGGGCAAGGACAGGAAGAAGAGGAAGACGCGGTTCAGTTCGCAGGAAAACAGGATCCTGATAACGGAGGTGATGAAATACCATCAACAGCTGTTTGTCACCTCCAATGTGCCATTGGCGACAAAAAATGGAATATGGCAGTCCATCGTGGACAAGGTGAATGCAATCTGAATGCTGAGGAGGACAATGGAAGAGGTCAAGAGGCGCTGGAATGATGTGATGCGCAAAACCAAGCAGAAACTCGCCAACAACCAGAAGGCAGCAATGCAGACTGGAGGTGGGAGTCCAGCGCCACAGGAGGAGCTGGACGAGATGGAAGAAATGGTCTCCATAGTCATCAGTGTGGAGACGGTGGCAGGAGTTGGGGGACCGGACAGTGCTCGACGGGAGCCGACACAACAGCAGGAGGGTGAGTAACGACCAGGGACTGGGGGGACGGGGGAAATGGGCACAATGGCACACATGCACAATTAAGCATAGCACAGTGCACACCCACGATTACTCTGGAGCATGTCCCTGATCCTCTTGGCACACTGCAGCACACCTAGAAACTGCAAGTAGGCCCCCGTCGACTATGTGCCCAGAGGGGGCCCTCCCCACACATCACTAATCTCACAACAAACCCATGCACAAGTACAAACACACATCCGTGATGTTGTCGAAATGTCCACTGTTTCGCATCAAATGGGCAGCTCCTCCCAAACAGTCACAATGTACATTGTCATGCAGTTTGTATGTAAACCTGTACAATGCGTCAACATACATGTGAAAACAATGTTAAACTGCATCTCCCCTTTACATTGCAGAGGGTGAATCAACACCTCCTGCAGAGCAGACAGTACACCTCTTTACTGATGATGAAGAGGACATCCCCTCCATCGACACCGACGCCCTCCAACGGCTCATGGACAGCTTGGGCACCCCACCTCCAGGAGCAGGGCAGCCCAGCTGCATCGAGGAAACCCCACCCCCTGCACAGACCACACAGCAGGAAGCACCCACCACCACGGCTGTCTCCCAGGACCACCACGAACAACACATGGCCTTCCAACGCCGTGTGTTAGGGTGCCAGGAGAAGATGGCTGATCAGGTGTGGGTGGGGTTCGACCTCGTGGCAGCCAAACTAGATGCCATACGTGGGTGTTTAAGTCCCATCAGGGACCACTTACAGTCCCTAACGGACACTCACAGTCCGCTCCATGCTCTCCAATGATCCATGGTTGACATCGCTGGAGTCCTGACTCTGAGACAAGGACAACTGTCCAGTCAGAGTGGCTCCAGCGATGTCAGCCGGGAGTTGGGACACATGCGGAGGATCATGGAGAACAGGGAGCGGATGGAGGCGGAAAGAATGGCTGCCATGGCTGCACACCAGTGAGATGAAGCTGGGATTTACCATGCTCTGCAGATCCTCATCATGGCATTGCTGCCACAAGGCCTGGCACAGATGAATGCTGCTGCTGCCTCTACATCTCCGCCCCCTGATGTGTCAGTGCCTCACAGTGCGGCAGCCAATCCACCTCCGGCCCCTGATGTGTCAGTGCCACACAGTGCAGCAGCCAATCCACCGCCGGCCCCTGATGTGTCAGTGCCACACAGTGCTGCAGAGAAAACACCACCACCCACATGTGAGGCACATGAGACATCAGAGGACGAAGATTCGGATGAATCTGCCTTACTGGTAGTAAGGAAGCAGTAGCATTCTTCTCCGCCATATGGCCTGTTTTTGCTTGGTTCTGCCCTCTGCATCATCACCTTCCACTGTCCCCCGATGCACTCTGCGACACTCACCTTGGACCTCGACATGGACTGCCATATTCTGTTTGGTCACCAATGACAGCTATCAGACTGTGGACTGAACTCCTCCTCTTCCGATGTACTTGTCATTCCCTGAAGGACTCTGGCTGGCCCTCCACGGGCCAACAATGTATAGTGGGGTTTGCAAGGCCTTGTACTGCTCCAGCTACAACACTCCACTGAATGTGCATTAAACAATCAAATTCACACAGATGTGTCATGTCTATGACCATTCAAGTATGGAAGTATGGATGAATGTCGGGTCAGTGATTCCCCCTTACGTGACGTCCATGTTGCACATGTTGTGGGACTTGAGTCACAGAGTGCAACATTACCGATTGTGGACCGGGTGGCGCCGACACCACATCAAGACACACGCATTAGTCACCTTCTTGTTCAGCCCAGAACGGAACCACGCCCAAAGCGCCGGGGTCATCGTTCACACCCCTACGCTGGACTGGCATACGCCAGGCCAGCCCACTCCGCTTACGCTTACGGGGGGGGGACGACAACGCTACATGTCCCAGGTCTTCCCTGTAGTGATCTGCTGATCACAGGTCTAGTTGTCAGCATGCCACAGCCACTCCCTGAGGGCTGGTTCACACCCACACCACACCCATCCAGCACATGCGTCACAGGACATGTGACCCTGCCAATAAAAGAGGCTGGGCGCACGTGCCCGAGGCCATTTCCACTATGTAGCTGAGTGTGTCCGTGTGGTCATTATTTATGCATGAGGGCCTCGGGCCCTACCACATCACATTCCCCACTGCCGGAGGTGACATGATGGCGTCCACATGACGAGATTCAATCATAAAGTGCTCATGACTTGAGGTGCACAGAGTTGGTGGCATCCGAGGCACTTAGGCCGGCACGGGCCTACTGCCACACGACGGTGACTTGAGGTGCACAGAGTTGGTGGCATCCATGGCACTTTGGCCGGCACGGGCCTACCGCCACACGACGGTGACTTGAGGTGCACAGAGTTGGTGGCATCCGTGGAACTTTGGCCGGCATGGGCCTACCGCCACACGACGGTGACTTGAGGTGCACAGAGTTGGTGGCATCCGTGGCACTTTGGCCGGCACGGGCCTACCGCCACGGGATGGTGACTTGCGGTGCACTGAGAAAGTGACACCAGAGCTGAGCGGGTGTGCAGCCTGCGATGATGCGTAGGCCTTGATACGCCATCCTGCCAATCAAGATTCGATTTGAATTGTGATCCCGGCTGGACCGCAGTGTACGCCGAGGGCAGCAGGCTGCACAGACATGACTCCGCGGCGCGGTGCTGCAGGGTGCGCTGGGGGCCTGTGGCGTGGAATCCAGCGATCGGCTGAGGAGGTTGCACCGGCACGTGGTGGGCACTCTTGGAGACACGCCAGTGGCGGCAGGTGAGCATTGAGACCTGGGTGCCCAGGGGCGGGCCCTGATCGCTGGTTGGCGGACTGGTCTGGGGACCAGGGCTGGGGTGCAGCATGCGCACAGGATCGCGTAGGCACCACCGGTCACGGCGGCGCACTCGTGGCTGGGTGGGGCAAGTGAAGGTGCAGGGGTATCAAGCTGATACAAACCGTGATGCTTACAGGTATGAGTAATCCTGCATCATGAGACCGTAAAAGAAGTTATTGTGACCGTATCCTTCCTTTTCTTTCCTACGAAGGTTACGCCACACGTACTTCTGTTACGGTCTTTTTGTGCAGGATTTGTCTTTCCTGTGCATTCCGGTTTGTCCAAGTGCTATACACTGTACCAGATTAGGTTTGTGACTATACGGACGCTTGACCATTGTCACCATTTGTCCAACAGGTTTCTGGATACTGACTTCCGGAGTATGGAATGGTATTGGGGAGTTTCCGCAGCATATGCAGTTACTTGAAGCCCCACGTTGCCCTGATGAACTTCCCCGTTGGGCGTTGGCTGTGCTTTTCGTATTGTTTATTGTTGTATTTGTAATAAAGGACTGTTTTTACACTACTGTTGACTACTGGACTTCATGACCGTGCGCACCCCCATTTCAGTTTCTACAGTTTTGGATCTGGAGCACAGTGGCGTCTGGCAACGGCTGGCGTTGGGGTTGGTTGCGCAGGAACACTACGAATTGGAACTGTCGTGTGGTGCGGTGACAGGGGCCCGCCGTTGCTATTGTGGACATGCATCCATGACATGGGTGAGGACGTATGTTAGGGCTGGGCGTGAGACTCCTCCGACTCTGGCAGTTGTTGTTTGGGAGGTACCAGGGGCCAACAGGTGCAGCACAGCCAGCAGCTTCGTCTGCGGAGGGATGGTGGTTGTCCGCCGTGTTGGTACCGTCAGCCTGTGGGCAATGTGGGTCAGGATGCGGAGGATGGTTGTCCTTTTGTGCCTGTAGTGGGCAATGACTTCCTCTGGCGTTGAGTCTCTGAGGCTGGTGGGTTTTGGGAACGTCCGCTGTCCTGTTCTGCGCTGCCTCTGTAGTAGTCAGGGGGGGGGTGGTTGCGGTGGGTGTTGTGGCCCTCTTGGGTCTCCAGGCTGCACGATAATTGTCTCCATGGCATCTGTTGGTCTTCAGATGTGGCTCTGGGCTGGGCTCCCTTTCTACTGCAGTTTGTCGTCCTGCTTAACACCAGTATAAGGCAGGTGTTAAATCCCTGCTGCTAATGCGCCTTATCGCCTGTTTTTGGATCACATCGCAGATCTGGCTGGTCGTTGTGAATGTCGCGAAGTGGTGTTTTCGTGTGTTTTTGCACGGGAACGCCTACTCTGCATATCATTAGCGTTAGTTGTCTCTCTCATCCGTGGCGATGTTTTTTGCAGCAGCTATCGCTGGAAAACTGGCGATGTGGTCAGTTTGCACCAGCTTGGGAATGGGGCGATAATTCTTTCGCCACTTTTGCTGCGCTAAAGTGCCGATAACTCGGCGATAAGTCCTTGAGAATATGCCCCTATGTTTTTTCCTGTCATGGTTGTGGGGGGTGGGGGGGTGGATTTGAGGTGGAGGTAGACGTCACTGCATCTTTTGGCTTTAATCGATTTTGTTTGATTACATGTTTAAAATCAATACATATATTTGCATCAACAAAAAAATGATTTACTCAAACATGAGAAGTCTGTATTCATGGATTTTGCTTCTGATAAAGTATGAATATTTCTACTTAGAAGTAGCACCACTTACATCCATTTAGTGGGTGTTTCAAATGTGGTTATTGTAAAACTGTCAATTACATACAATCTTTGTAGTCAGAGACTTATTTATTTTTGAGCATTGGACCGTTTGAATAAGTTCTGATTGAAATGTTTGCAATACTTGGTTGGTGGGCCACCTTTTCTGTTTGCAAATCATCAACGGATTTGCATTATATATATATGTACATATGCATACATAATAAAACCACAAAGATTATAAACAATTGAACAAGAAAAAATATAATAAATAATAAAAAATAAAACATTTACAAAAAATACTATAAACATTAAAATTAATTTATAAATGAAAAAAGATGATAAAATATAAAAAAATAAAACAATGCTATAAAGTCCATTTAACCAATATTATACAAACTATTGGAGTCTATGAATATCAAATATACTATTCCAACTCTACTTTATGCAAGAGTGTGGAAAGTGTTGGACTTCAGAGGGATTAGATTTACTATTCCTAGTCCAGTCATCCCAATAATAGGGAAAGTGTTGCACTTTGGAGGAGTTACTTTTACTATTCCTACTCCAATCAGTGCAACAGTAGGGAAAGCATTGGACTTCAGAGGGTTAAAATGTACTGTTCCCATTTCAGTCTAAGGGCCTTATTACGACTACGGCGGTCGTGGTGGCTGTCCATGGGCCCCCAGACTGGTAGTCCACCTGCCATATTTTGACTATGGTGGGAGGACCGCCACAGATCCACTGCTATTCCCAGGGCTCCACGATCCCTGGTGGTCTTTCAGCAGTGTGAGACTGATAATATGCTGGTGGTGCCGCTGCGGCACCGCCAAGCATATTACTAATTCCCTCAATGCCACAATTTTCATGGCAGTGCGACCGCCATGAAAAGTGTGCCAGTGAGGAAACAAAGGGATCCCTACAGGGCCCCTTGTTGCCTCTGAGCCAGGGGATGCATTCAGGGGGCACATGGTGTACCCTCCTGTCTGCATGTACCCCCAGTTTCTGCAGGGTATGGACTTGATAGTTCATGCCCTGCAGGAACATGCAATGGCATTCCCATTGCGGTGCCTTGCTAAGGCTCACGTATGAGCCTTAGCACTAAATCGTCATGGGCCAGCCGCCGCAGGACCGCCTAACCTGGATTCCAGTCAGGATATGGCAGGTGATCTCAATATGACTTTGGCAGTGTGGGAGCGGGGTGCTGCCGTGGTGGCCCACTCCTACACCGCCAAAGCCATAATAAGGCCCTAAGCAACAGTAGGGAAAGCGTTGGACTTCGGAGGGGTGACATTTACTATTCTCTCTCCAGTCTACACAACAGTAGGGAAGGTTTGGGACATTGGAGAGGTTAAATTCACTATTCCCACTCCACAAAATGCAACAGTAGGGAACACATTGCATTTCAGAGGCGCAAAAGTTACTATTTCCACTCCAAACAGGGCAACAGTAGGAAAAGTGTTGGACTTCAGAGGGATAACATTTATTATTCCCACTTCAATCTGTGCAACAGTTGGGAAAGTGTTAGACTTTGGAGTGGTGAAATGTACTATTCCGAATCTAAATAACACAACAGTAAGGAAAGTGTTGAACTTCAGAGGTGTTAAATTTACTATTCTCACTCCAGGCAGGGCAAGAACAATAAGGACAAATTGGATTTCAGAGGGTAACATTTACTATTCCCACTCCAGTCTCTGCAGCTTTAGGGAAAGCGTTGGATTTTAGAGGGGTGAAATTTAATATTCCTACACTAAACAGATCAACATTAGGGAAAGTGTTAGACATAAGAGGGATAAAATTAACTATTCACGTTCCAGTCTGTTCAAAAGTGGGAAAAGTGTTGGATTTCAGAGGGTTGAAATGAACTATTTTGACTCTGGTCAGTGCAACAGTAGGGAAAGTGATGGACTTTAGAGGAGTAAAATGTTATACTCCCACTCCAGCCTATGCAACAGTAGGGAAAGTGTTAACTGCGAAGAGGTTAACTACTGCAGTGTAAGCAAGAGTACAGAAAGTGCTTCACTTCAAACACATTACATAAATGAGTAATCCCATGAATGTAGAAAAAATATTATATATGTATTAAAATAATAAAAACAGGTAATAAATTTAGATCATTACTATTCAATAAAAAAGATCAACTGTTAAAGAATTGTTATTCAAATATTTGTTACTTAACTTCCCACCATGTACCCCTACAAACCTTGCAGCCCGCACCTAAAAAATAACAAAAAGTTACCTATCTCATAACTTACAGATTTAAAGTAAGTTAAATAATTAATTAGCGAGTAATAATTAATTGTTAATGAATTGCCACTTAATTAACTTCCCACCATAGAACCCTGTGAACCGAGCATCCTACAACTTAAATAAAATAATATTAAATAAGTATTCCACAAGTTACATATTTAAAATAAAATAAAATAATTAATTTACAAATGATAATTAAACTGGTTCTAGAGCCAGCTCCTTCCTTTACTGAAACTAAAGCAAAGTGGCTAAATCATGGTTTGGAATTAAAAGACCCCTCTTTTCCAGGCCTCCCTTTTCACTAAACTATGAAAGTACGGGCCTTACCTGTTCTCTTTTAAGTTAGTGAAGTTCCTGGACACTCCTAAACTGTCCTGCTTGGGTTAACCAGGGTCACATTCTTGCCCCAAATCATCCTGCCAGACCCAAGAGATTGTCCCTGCTGTAGGAACACTAATCCTAATTAGCCGACAGGGGCTTCAGCAAGGGAAAGTATAACTTTTTCCAATTTACTTTTCCTTTATAGTTATCAATGGGGGAGTGGCTGAATCTCAACTGAGGTAGCCGCAGTGCAATGTGGCTCCATTGCTCATCCCGCTAATCCTCCAGCCATCCACTCCAATAATTCACTGAACCGGCCACCAGAAAATCTGAAGTACACCCACCAATGAAGGTAAATTATGCTTCCAGTGACTGTTGGAAGCAGCGAGGAGTGAGGAGTGAACACCTAGGATTGGCCTCACAAGGCAGGTGGAGCCGTAGCCTCCATTGAGGGCGACGCCGTCCATCAGCTCTGCTGCATGGAGTCCAAGGAGGCCAATGGAGCTTGCTGGTGACAGCAGACCACCCTTGAGGACTGTCCTGCCCAAATATTGCCAGTGGAACGCACCAGGAGCTGCTGCCAAAGCTACGATAGCCTCCAGCAACTGGTGGAGCGGCCAAGCAGGCAGAGATCCTAGGAAGGCCACCCAGAACGGCAAGACCATCAGCTACCTCCTTGAGGTAAAGTGAAGTGGAATGAGGTGGAATCCACCAATCTGTGGGAGGGAGGAGAAGAGAACACCTTACAGTGAGGCTGGTTGAGAGAGACCGGAGCAAGAGTCCAGAGGAGCGTGGGTGCGAACTTGAAAGGTGTAAGGCAATTACAGGCTAGAAAGGAGCGGAGCAGAGGAAGAAAAACCAAAAGGCCATAGAGAGTAGTGTTGTGTCGGTCCTCGGAAGACACCCCTCTGGCAAGCAGTGGCAAGTATGCCTGTCTTACTTCCCCACCAAATAGCAACTGGTATGAAGGTGCCTCCAGAGCTTGCAATCCAACCCCCCTTTTTGATCCGATACAAGGGAAAACAACCAGGCAGTCAGCAATCAGATGGCAAGATGCAACTGAGAGGTGCTATGGTGAGCTACAAAGGAGGAAAGGCAAGCCAGTAAAATCAAATGGATGAATACACTCTGGCACGGACAATGTTGTTGATGGCTCTGGAAGAAGTGTAAGATAAAGGTACAGATGAGGAGGAGGGGGAGACAGTGAACCACCCACATTGAAAGAGATCAAGGTGGAGATTTGTGGAGTCAGAGCCTCGCTAGAACCAAAAATCGACTTGGTGAAAATGGAATTAAACCTCCTTAGGGCAGACGTCTGGAAAATCTGTGACACAGCCCAATGGACTGACAAAGACTAGTCATTATTGAAAGACAATATCAAAAAACTTAAGAAACAAGTGGACCACCTGGAAAAGAATAACAAATTGATCCAAGAGAAGTCATACGATTATTGAGGGGGCTCAAGTAAGAACAGTTTAAGAGTGGGTGGGATACCAGGAAGAACAGAAGGCCCCAGCATTGAGATGTTAGTGGAGGACTTCATTCTGAACATAATAAAGCCAAAAGGCCTTTCAAAGTTCTTCTCGATTAAGAGAGTCCAACGGGCCACCGGTGCCTCCACTACGACTGGGAGCCCAACAACAAACAATAATAGCACAAATCTTTAATCAGAGGGACAGAGATTTCACATTGCAGACCGCAAGGCTTAGAGACAATTTACAGCTTGAAAATGTGACTTTCAGATACTTTCCAGATTTCACATTTAGGGTACAAAGGATGAGACGCAGCTTTGAGGAGGTGAGACACTTGATATGAGACTGAGAACTGAAATATATGATGCTATTCCCAGCTAGGCTGAGAGTTATGGCGGAGGGCAAAACATGGCATTTCAACACCTCAGATGACACATGGGAATGCCGAGATGGATGGAGGCTGGCTGGAGCAAGAAGTAATGAGAACAAGAGGTCCTGGAGGTGTGAGCTGCAAAAAGATAAAGAAAAGCAGCGTGCGTCTCATGCACATTTGGAGGGGGCCTAAGGCAGAATGATGGACCTCCACCACATCATTCCACATTAAGGGGGAAAAGGCACCGACCCAGCAGAGACCAGAAGACCAGCCCTGAAGGAACTGATGCTAAAATCTGATAACTTCTGATCCCCTACACAAGAGGAGGAAAGCTACTGACCTGGCCCTGCGGAGTGGAAATTCTGAAGATGAAAGGGCACTCGAAATTCAACTATGAACTCTGGCTGGCTGGTGAGAAATTGATAACTGAGGCAATTGGGAGATTGCGAGATGCAAGGCAGGCAACCTCTTAGTTTCCCTAAAGTTTTTAGTGGGTTTGACAGGCACTCTGCAAGTTGACTTGCCAGGCAGTTGGGGGCCTGCAGTGGAGGGTGGCAGGGAGGAGTGGGAGATGGGGGAATTCATGGTTAACTAAGTTAATTCTACAGCCACAAGATCAACTTGAAGTGGGGACACAGGACTGAGGAAAGGCTGGTACAAATAATGTTGACAGGAAAGGAAATGGGAAGGGGTAAGACCCATCCTGAAAAATTTCACTAATGCACACCACCCATCTGAAGATACTCTTGTGGAATGTGAATGGCTTGGGCAGTAAAATAAAGAGAGGGATAGTTGCCCAGTACCTTAAAAAGGAGATGCCAGATGTGGCATTTCTGCAGGAAATACATCTAAAAGGCAACACCTTCAAAGCACTGGAGAGACCAGGGCATAAAGTAGTGGTCCATTCAGGATTGACAACTGACTCAAGAGGGGTGGGGATAAGACGACAGCCTATGGTCCCACTAAGATTTGGACAGACACACATGAGTGGTTAGCTGTGTGCACAGGTATGTGGGAAGTACTTACACTCAATATATGCACAATATATATACCGCCCAAGTTATACGTACATACCCTGAAAGATTTGAGTTCCTTACTCCTGGCACTACCCCAGAGGATGTTAATACTGGGGGGAGACCTCATCCTTGTAGTGGACGAGGCTAAGGACAGGTCACGATCCAGAAGGGGGGGGGAATGCAGACAAGCCCTCCAGTGCCATTCCTGTTTGGCAAATGGGCTATTGGATATATTGAGATCGCAAAAGCCCTCTGTTAAACAATACACCCATTACTCAGGAGTGCATCAGACCCTTTCCTGGATTGAATATTTTCTGACACAGAGGATGCATGGAAAGATATTTGAGGAAGCCAGGATGCTAGCGAATGGTATTTCAGACGATTTGCCCATATGGGTGAAGATTAAGGGGCAGAGCAAGATGAGGAGGGAGGGCTGAACTTGTGGTATTTGTGAAATATAGCAATAAGAGAGGCCCTACACAAGAGCACAGATGGCTACTTCCTGGGAAATGAAGGTACTGTGTCCTCAACAGACACATTTTGGGAAGCCCACAAGATGGTGGTTGGAGGCAGGTCATTTCCCCAGTAGAGAAAAAGATTGAGGACCAAATTGGATTATCTAGAAATGGAGATATTATGCTTAGCGAAAGTGATAGCTAACTCCGAGTTGGCTGGCTCGCCCTGGTGGAAAATAGGGTCAGATCCTCCTTTGTGGCAATGCAGCATATGCTTTAAGAGGTAGGCAATACATCTGGGAAGCTGTTGGCATGACTGGGATGCAGAGAATGAAGTAGGAACAGGGTGACATAGATGCCGAGTGAGGAGCGCAAACAGTCTGGGGAAACAGGGAAATAACTGAGACCTTTGCTGAATTCTATAGCAATCAAATACACCTCCACTAATACAAGAACACCAGAAGAGATTTGAGAGTTCCCGGAGAACATAGAGTTCACTACATACTCAGCAACGTATTGAGAACAATTAGACTGTGACATAGAGGTCAGAGAGATAGAGGTTAGGATCAGGAATCTTCAATCAGGCAAGACAGTCTGTCCCAACGTCTTGTGAGGATGTTGGCCCCTTATCTGCTCCAGATGTTCAGAGCGGCAAAAAGGCAGGGCCAACTCCTGTTTGACCATCTCTTAGCAACAATAATCATGATTTTCAAGGATGATAAGCCAGCTAGAGACTGGTACTCCTATCATCTGATTTTGCTGCTCAACACAAAAGTTAAAATTCTACCAAATAATTTAGACGCAAGACTCAAGTGCTTGGTTACAGACCTGGTACACCCTGACCAGTCATGCTTTATACCCAATAGAGGGACTAGGATAAATCTATTGTATTACACTGAACAAGTAGTGGAGACAACAGGGGTCTGTCCTTAGAAGCTAAAGTGGCATTTGACTCTTTAGAGTGAAATTACATGTTTGGTGTACTCAAAATATTGGGGTTTGGGTAAGTGTTCAGACAGTGGGTAGAACTACTATACCAAAAACCTATGGCTTGACTCAAGGTAAATGGAGTACAGTCTCAGACTTTTCATTTAGGGAAGGGGACTAGATAAGCATGCCCACTCTCCCTAATGCTCTTCCAGTGGCATTAAAGCCTCTGGTGACATGATAAGAATTGATAGTCTATTCATGGGGTAGAGATGGGACACTGAATGCTACTAACGTAGATCACTCTATGCAAACAATGCTCTGCTACACGTTGCCCAACCAAAGACCACAACTCCAAGACTTCTACATATCTTCCACCTATTTGGAACATAGTCTGGGTACCATATGAACTGGGAAAAGTCTTATTTATTCCTCCTGTCGGGGGGACTGCGGTCCATACCCCAAGGCCTCTATATACAAGCCACAGAGGAGGGATTTCACAGCTACACAAACATTGGCAGTACAGAGTCCACACAACGCAGCACTAATGGATAATATATTGTGCAACAAATACAAAACTGCACTGCATATCTTGGATGGATTTTTCTACCAAAATATAGGACTTTGAAGCAGGTATTTGACCCCATTTTCCGAGATATGTTCTCATCGGCAGTTCTGTCATTTACCCCAGGGATATAAAAATAGCCCCTGATTGTTCTCAGCTCAAGTTACAGAACTTCTACAAGAAGTTGATGAAAAGGCATTGTCCTGTGTCGATGACATTTATTTGACGGATGATGACCTAGTTACACACTTGAAAAGAGTAGATAACATAATCTTGGGGTTTGCTCACATGGGCTACAAATTTAATTTTAAGAAGTCAAAAATTGCCCACCTTAATGTCCTGTTTCTGGGATATAAGCTGTCAAGTGAAGGTAAAAGCCTTGTGACACACTTCTTCAAGAAGTGTGCGCTGTTACAACCACCAAACTCACTGAAGAAACTACAATCCATATTGGGATTTCAAAATTTTGCAGAACATACATTCCTGATTTTGCAGAACCGGTTAAACCGTTCTACAACTTAATACATCCAGGGGGATATTCACAAGAACGTGCGCTAAACATCTCCAAAAAATGTTAACGCAACTTTACACATCGCAGTCTATCGCGGGAAAATAACCCTGTGTTAACGTGGAATTCACAACATGGCGGTACCATGCGATAGTCTTGCGAAAACGCGGCCAATGTCCGCGATACAACCACAGCGACGGAGATAAGAACACAAACCCCAACACCAAAAAACGTGCGATGAGCCCATTCGCGATGAGGAAATCAGCGATAAGCAGAGCCAGGACTGTCATACACACACAGCAGGCGGGAAAATCACTACAAAAGTAGAAAAAACACACAAACACAAAATGACCAACACCGAAGCACCATGGAGGCAGCCGGAGCAGGCGCAGAGGACAAGCGGAACCTCACAAGCACCCCGGACGACCAGCCTGGGACCTCGGGGACAGGGAAGGGCAAGGACAAGAAGAAGAGGAAGACGAAGTTCAGTCCGCAGGAGAATAGGATCCTGGTCACGGAGGTGATAGAACACCATTAACAACTGTTCGTCACCTCCAATGTGTCATTGGGCACCAAAAATGGAATATGGCGGGCCATCGTGGACAAGGTGAATGCCGTCGGAGAGCACAAGAGGTCAATGGACAAGGTCAAGAGGCAATGGATTGACATCAAGCGCAAAACCAAGGAGAAACTCGCAGGCAACCAGAAGGCAGCAATGCAGACTGGAGGTGGGAGCCCAGCACCACAGCTGGAGCTGGATGACATGGAGGAGCTGGTGTCGACAGTCATCAGTGTGGAGACCGTGGCAGGAGTCGGGGGGAGATGGCCACAATGGCACACATGCACAATCAAGCAGAGCACAGTGCATACCCACAATGACTCTGGATCATGGCCCTGATCTACAGACTGTCACAATGTACATTGCCATGCTGTCTGAATTGAACATGTACCATACGGCTACATACATGTGGACACATTGTAACACAGCATCTCCCCTTCACATTGCAGGGGCACCGTCAACACCTCCTGCAGAGCAGTCCCAGCCACTCTTCACTGATGACGAGGAGGACACCACCAGCATCGACACCCAAGCCCTCCAAGACATGATTAACAACACCCGCAACTCACCTCCAGGATCAGGGCAGCCCAGCTGCATCGAGGAGACCCCACCCACTCCACAAACCACCCAGTAGGAGGCACCCACAACCCTGACTGTCTCCCAAGACCCCCCCGAACAACACATGGCCTTCCAACGCCGTGTGTTGGAGGGCCAGAGGGAGATGGCTGAGCAGGTGCGGGTGGGGTTCGACCTCATGGCTACCAAACTTGACACCATCCATGGGTGTCTAAGTCCCATCAGGGACCACCTCCAGTCCCTAACGGACACCCACAGGCTGCTGCATGGTCTCCAACGAGCCCTGGCTGACATCGCTGGAGTCATGACTCGGAGACAAGAACACCTGTCCGCTCAGAGTGGCTCCAGCAATCTCAGCCGTGAGCTGGCACACATGCGGAGGCTCATGGAGGACATGGTGCGGATGGAGGCGGAAAGGATGGCAGCCACCGCTGCACATCAGCAAAATGTAGCTGGGATCTACCATGCCCTGCATATCCTCATCATGGCATTGCTGCCACAAGGCGTGGCGCAGATAAATGCTGCTGCTCCTACACCATCCACATCTCCGCCCCCTGGTGTGTCAGTGCCTCACAGTGCGGCAGGCATTTCCACTCTGGCACCTGAAGTGTCACTGCCACACAGTGCGGCCGACAATCCACCTCCGGCCCCTGATGTGTCAGTGGCACACAGTGCCGCAGCCGGAACTGCACCATCCACAGGTGGGGCAGAGCACACATCCGAGGACGAGGACGTGGATGGGATTGAGATCAGAAGGAGGCACTAGCATTCATGCCCGCCACCTGGCCTGTTGCTGCTTGGTGCCGCACATGGCCCCATGACCTTCCACTGACCCCCGATACACTCTGCTGCACTCACCTTGGACCGCGACATGGACTGCCATATCCTGTTTGGTGACCAATGACATGGCGACCAGACTGCGGACTGTACCCTTCCTCTTCCGCTGTACTTGTCATTCCCCGATGGACTCTGGCTGGCCCTCTACGGGCCCAAATTGTGAAGTGGGGTTGGCATGGCCCTGTACTGCTCCAGCTGCAAAACTCCACTGGATGTGCATTAAACATTCAGAAACGCACTGCTGTGTCATGTCTTTCATCATTCATGTATGAATGTGTGGATGAATGTAGGGTCAGTGATTCCCCCTAACGTCAATGATGCTCATCTAGTGGGATTCCAGTCACAGTGTGCTACATTGCCGATTGCGTTCCGGGTGCCGTAGGCACTACAACAGGGACACACGCATTAGTCACTTCCTTGTCCGGACATGGACTGAACCACGCCCAGAGCCCCCGAGTCATTGTTGCAAGCCCTGCGCTGGTCCGGTGTACGCCAGGCCAGACCACTCCGCTTACGCTCCGAGGGGGGGCCACATAGCTACATGTCGCAGGTTTACACACTAGTGGTCTGCAGGTCACTGGTCTAGTTGTCTGCATGTCACGGCCACTCCCTGGTTTGCACACACGCCACACCCAGCCGCCAATATAAGGGGCCGGCAACGTGGGGAACGTCACATTCCCCACTGCCGGTTGTGAGTGGATGACGGACGTTCCATGATTCTCAATCATAAAGGGCCCATGAGTTGTTGCGCACAAGGTTAATGGCACCGAAGCCTTGCGCCGTCACGGGCCTACCACCATGTGGCGCTGACTGGGGTTGCACAGGGTTAGTGGCACCCAAAGCCTTGCGGCCGTCACGGGCCTACCACCACGTGGCGCTGACTGTGGTTGCACAGGGTTAGTGGCACCAAAATTGCTGAGCGTGTGTGCAGCCTGCGATGATGACGTGTGCACTGATGTGGTCTCTGCCATTGATGCCTCAGGACTCAGCGTCATGTGTGGGACCTGCTGCTCCGCGGTGCGGGTCCACATGATGTGGAGCATGCCATGGTGGCGGGACCGGGGTCTGGAGCTTGCACGGGCACGTGGTGTGCCCACAGGTGGACACACCGTTGGCGGCAGGTGAGCAGTGGGGCCTGGGTGCGCAAGTGCGGACAGCCAGTGCTGGCCGGCGGGAGGGGGTAGGGTGCGGCTGCATGTGTGCGCAGGACAGACAGGCGTTGTTGCCGTGTGCAGTGAAATGGACTCTGCCATGATTGACTCTGGCCTCGATTACAGATTGCAGACCTGGTGGCTTGCAGTGTATCCCGGCACATGGTTGGAGACACACCGGTGGCAGCAGGTGAGCAGTGGTGCCTGGGTGCGTGGGGGCGGCAGTGTCCCTCCCTCTCTCTCTCTCTCTCTCCCTTCCTTTCCTTCTCTCTCTCTCTCTCCCTTCCTTTCCTTCTCTCTCTCTCTCCCTTCCTTTCCTTCTCTCTCTCTCCCTTCCTTTCCTTCTCTCTCTTTCTCTCTCTGCCTTTCTTTCCTTCTCTGTTTCTCTGTGTCTCGCTCCTTTGATGTGCGCATGAAACACGTTCTGATTTGGTGCTTCTTTTTCCAGGCTGTGACATCAAGGTTGTCCCAGATGGACCCGACAGGAGTCTTCCGCATTGGTGTTTTGTGTTGTATTTCAATAAAGTTTTTGGTTGTTACTTCAATAATGAGTGACTGTTTCTCGTTCTTCTGACCACACATGTGTGTTTCGTTTTGTCATTGTGCGACATCATGTGTTTTTTGTGGCTCTTGTGTCATGCACGGTATGTGTTTGTCCGGGGGGGGGCCTGGGAGTGGTGGCGGTGGGTGTTGTGGCCCTCATGGGTCTCCGAGCTGCATGATCATTGTCTCCATGGCATCTGTGGGTCTTCAGATGTGGCTCTTGGCTGGGCTCCCTTTCATGCTGCAGGTAGTCGCCCTGCTTAATACCAGCAAAAGGCAGGTGTTAATTCCCTGCTGCTACCGCGGCTTATCGCCTGTTTTTGGTTCGCATCGCAGATCTGGCAGTTTGTTGTGAATGTGGTGTAGTGGTGTTTTCGTGTGTTTTTGCACGGGAACGCCTACTCTGCATCTCATTAGGGTTAGTTGGCGGTGTCACCCATGGAGGTAAATTTTGCGGCAGTTATCACAGGAATACTGGCGATGTCTGCAGTTTGCACCAGCTTGAGAATGGGGCATTAAATCTATCTCCACTTTTGATGCGTTAAGGTGGCAATAACTCGGCGATAAGTCCTAGTGAATATGCCCCTAAATCTCATTGTTGTCTATAATGATTATGGTGCATCTACTATGGTTGGAGGTTGGGAGCTGTGAAATCTGCCTATATTCTTTGATGTATTAATATTATTTTTTCAAATGTCAAAATAATAAACAGATGTTATAAAAAGAATTGAGATATAGAGATAAGTTTAGAGATCTTCTTTGAGGTAATTATTGTCCCTGATCCGTATTTTGTCTATGTAATTCAGAATATTGGCAGTGTTCCAGTGTTCCAGTTCTGTTACTGGGAGAAAATATTGTCAGTATTAGTAGGTTGGAATGAATTCTGAGTGACTGAGAGTGGTTTTTTATGTTGCTATTGCATTGTGGGATTTATAGTTTAAGAGTGAGGATTTGAGTTCAATCATGAACTATACTACATGTGAGATTTTTGCTTATGCGTTGGTAATTTGTGATTCATTAGGTGATTTAATTACTGTGACTTTGATCTTCTCATCTGTTGGACTTGGGTTGGACTTGGCCCTTTTTGCAAGGTTATCCCCAAACTTTTTGCTTCTTCCTATTTCTTCCTGACCTGTTGTTGTTGGCTTTAGGACTCTGGACACTTTACCACTGCTGATCAGTGCTAAAGTGCATATGCTCCCTGTGTAAATGTTTACAATTGGTTCTCGCTGATTGGCATATTTGATTTACTGGTAAGTCCCTAGTAAAGTGCGCTGAAGTGTGCTAGGGCCTGTAAATCAAATGCTACTAGTGTGCCTGCAACACTTATTGTGCCACCCATATGAGTAGCCCTGAAAAGGTATCTCAGACCTGCCACTGCAGTGTCTGTGTGCAGTGGTTAACTGACATGTCGACTTGGCAAGTGCACCCACTTGCCAGGCCCTAACCTTCCTTTTTCTTACATGTAAGGCACCCCTATGGTAGGCCCAAGATACTCCTCTGGACAGGGTGTAGTGTATGTGAAAGGTAGGACATGTACTGGTGTGTGTGACATGTCCTGATACTGCCAATTTCGTATTTCACTATTGAAAGGCTATCTTGCCCCATAGGATAGAATGGGACATGCTTTGTAACATCTTACAAGTATAACCTCCCATTGGGACAAGATAGAGAAATACAATTTAGGCTCTCTGAACTTAATAACACATCTTTTAGTAAAGATGGTTTTTAAATTGTGTGTTTGAAAATGCCACTTTTAGAAAGTAGGCATTTTCTTGTTTAACCATTCTGTGTGCCTCTGCCTGTTTGTGTATTGACTATTTGGTTCTGGAGTGACAGGGGCTGGGATGTGCATTCACTGTAGACAGCCACTGGGGGATTGAGGTGTGTCTGGCCCTTCCTGGATGACTCAGAGCTGAGCTGAATAGACCTTGGCTGAATTTAGAGTAGTGGGAAGAGTTTTCTTTGCACCCGAATAGGGCCTGTCTCCCTTGCACAATGCTGTCTCCACCCCGTGTGGTCATACTGCACCAGTGAGGACAGAACTGGTTTGAACTGGGCTCAAGGAGAACAAAGACATTTTGGGGTATAATTATTAGACCTAAAACCCTGGAACTTTAGATTACTTCTGGACTCAAGAGGAATCTTTGCCAAGGAGAAGAGCTGAAGAGCTGTAAGGAGTAGTACTGCCCCTTTGTTGTGTGCTGTGTGGGGTTGGCCTGCAGTTGCTGTTTCTGCCTAGGAAAGGACAAAGACTGGAACTTTGCTGTGAACCTGCTTGAATAAGATCTCCAAGGGGCTGTGTGTGCTGGACTCCTGTTCTGAAGTCTCAGGGACACAAAGACTTCACCCCTAGCTCCCTTGAACCCTCTTGCTGAGAGTTCTGACCTGCCAGAGGTGCCTATTCCAGCCTCTGGAGCTTGTTCCTGCTGTGGGGAGCTGGAAGAAACCTAAGAGAAGCTAGAAAACCTGTCTCCGATGCCACCAGCGATGCTGCTGTGATGCCACGACCTGCACCAAGGCCCGGGGCACCGCCCAGCCTGCACCGCTGCCCCAATGCCCTTCGACGCCCTTTGACGCCTGCAGTTATCGGCTGTGCCTGATGCCCGCGCTCGCACCGACTCCATCATCGCCAGCTCCAGCATTCTGTTATCGCGGCGCCGATAACCGCCGAGGGTGACTCCACCAACTCGCCGACTTCATATCGTCACTGGAACCGAATCCTCACCGTCGAATCCACTGTCTTACCCTGTCCTGGACATGACAAGTCACCTCCTCATGGACACGACACCTCGCCTCCCCCATGGCAGCCAGGGAGCCGGCCTCGACCTCAGCACCAACGCCTCACCTCCAAGATACTGTGCATTGTCATAGACTTCATTTCAATGGTACTGTTTGTTTGTGAGGTCCGTGTGACTCCATGCCCGACGCCGTGCTCCTTGCAGTCGGCACCATACTTTGGATTCATTGCTGTCACGACATCGTAATAGCCCCAGGTAGAGCTATTTGTTTTCTACAAGCTTTATTTTTGCAATAACTGCTCAAAAATCATATCTTATTACCTGTATGTTGGATTTTTGTCGTTTTTAGTCTTGCTGAGTTTAGATGAAGATACTTTATTTTTCTAAACTGGTGTGGTTTCCATTTGTGGTGTTATCACTGTATTATTACTGTGTGTCTTGAGTACAAATACTTTACACATTGCCTTTGGGATAAGTCTGTCTGCTCGTGCCAAGCTACCAAGGGGGTGTGCAAGGGTTATCTAAAGTGTGTATCCCCCTTACCCTGACTAGAAGCAAGGGTCCCTATTTGGACTAAAGTACCTACCTCTGCCAACTTGTGAACCCATTATAATACTTGTGAATTAGAGAATTTGTATTCATTACTGTGTCTTGGTGAATTAAATTGAATAGATATCGAAAAATCTGTTGTATTTTGTGAAGCCTGGGTGTAAAACTCCGCTCCGCTTGCGGAGTTTGCGGATTTTTGGCAACTCTGTGTTCCCGCGTAGAACGTTGAGTTACAGAAAACTCTGCACTCCGCACCGGAGCTGAGGTTTTTTGTGTTCGCATACTCAAAATGCTTTTTTGCGCGCGCTGGTGCGACTTACCGGGATGCCTGCGATCGCCGATGAGATTTCCCATCCGTTCGCGACCGCCGCAAGATTTGGTAGCCGGCCGCACGGTCCAGCGAGAGCGTGCGATCGCGAACACGTCATTCGGGCCCGCCATCAGACTTCCAGCGGAAGTTTGTGAAGATCGCGATCCCAAACATGCAGAATTTGCAATCTGGAGAAGAATTTCTCTCGAGCAGCATCAAAACCTTCTCAAAATGATGATTTGGATTAAAAAAAAACTCCTCAGATTGACATTTAGCTGTACTTTTTTGTGCAAGGAGTGCTTTTTCTTTCTTTACTTTTTTTTTTGAAGAGGAAGGAAGTGCCCCAGTGTCTCCAACTTCCTGTTCCTGTCCAGCAGGCTCCTACCAGTCCTTTGTCCATCTCCTGTTCACTTTTCATTTGGATTTGGAGCTGGAAGGATCCCTTTTTTGTCTGCTGCATCAAATATCATTGGATTTGAGGACTTTTGGATTTGAGATTTTACAAGTAAGTTGGAAAATTGGTGTTGTTTGTTTGATTGGGGGCATTGCATCTACATTTTTATGTACTTTTCATCGATTTTTTAAAAATGTATTGTGGTGGGTGGCCTGTAGTTTTAGTAGGGGCCTAGTTGTTTCTTTGTATGTAACTTTTCTTCTAGTTTTCTTTTATAAAAGAAACATGTTGCAAAGTTCACTACATTTTCTCCAACTTTTGAAATCAATTTGCAATATTTATTTAATTCACTAGCCCAGTAGTCTTCCAATAGGCCTTTCAGGCAGTAGGTCCAGAGCTACTCATGGGTGCATGAAACAACTGTTTCTGTGGTGTCTGTTGAATTTAAACATCATTTAGGGCATGGATGGCATTGGATTGAAATGCAAAATGTGTTTTTTTTAGGTTTTTCACTTTTTTTCATGTGTGTTAAATAAATGCTTTTGTTGGATGTGTGTGATTGTTGTGTAACTTGCAAACCGTTTTTAGCCCTGTGGATTTTCGTTTTTGGCATTGTTGTATTAAAGCTGGGTTTTTAGCATGCCTCCTTTGTCTGGCCAGTGTGTGAGTGTGTTTGTTTGTAATAGTGGGCCAGCATTTGCCTTGGCTGAGCCTCTCCGTGTGGCCAGAGGCCATTTTGTAAAGTCTGTGTCCATAATAGGCCTGCTTGAGTTCGTTGTTTTCCAGGCCTCCTGCTTGTTGTTGTTGTTGTGAGTGACCATGTGACTGGTGGCCATTTTGTGGTGGTGGTAGTGCTTTTGCCATAGACCTGCATGTCTTCTTTACTTTGTTCCTCTTGGCTTATTGCTTCTTGTTGTGGCCTGCCTGGCCATGTGGCTGGCGGCCATTTTGTGAAGGCAGCCAGTGTGCACTGCTTTTTCCATAGGCCTGCATTGTCTTTCTTCCCTTTCTTGTTGTTGTGGCCTGCCTGGCCATGTGGCTGGCGGCCATTTTGTGAAGGCAACCAGTGTGCTTTTGCCATAGGACTGCATTGTCTGTCTTCACATTCTTGTTGTTGTGGCCTGCCTGGCCATGTGGCTGGTGGCCATTTTATTAAGGCAGCCAGTGTGCTTTTGCCATGGGCCTGCATTGTCTGTCTTCCCTTTCTTGTTGTTGTGGCCTGGCCATGTGGCTGGCAGCCATTTTGTGAAGGGGCAGCCAGTGTGCTTCTGCAATTAGGCCTGCAAGCCTTCTTTATGATGGACATGCCTTCCTGCTGGTTGTTGTTTTGCTAAATTTGCATGCAATTTTTTCTTCTTTTATGTTTTATGATTATCCAGCAAAAGATGTAGCACAGTTTACAACATTTTCAATAAATTATCAATATTATTGATTTGATTTGATTCACCATGTGGCCTAGTCTGCCAATGGGTTTTCCAACCAGTAGGCCCAGGCCAGAGCTACTCATGGGTGCATGAAACAACTGTTTCTGTGGCGTCTGTTGAGCTTAAACATAATTTAGGGCATGGGTGGCATTGGATTGAAATGCAAAATGTGTTGTTTGGGGTTTTTTCACTTTTTTTCATGTGTGTTAAATAAATGCCTTTATTGCATGTGTGGGGTTGTTGTGTAACTTGCATTGCAAACCTTTTTTAGCCCTGTGGATTTTCGTTTTTGGCATTGTTGTCAAGCTGTGTTGTTTAGCATGCCTCCTTTGTCTGGCCAGTGTATTTGTTTGTAATAGTGGGCCAGCATTTGCCTTGGCTGAGCCTCTCTTTGTGGCCAGAGTCCATATTGCAAAGTCTGTGTCCATAATTGGCCTGCTTGAGTTCATTGTGTTCCAGGTTTCCTACTAGTTGTTGTTGTGAGTGACCATGTGGCTGGTGGCCATTTTGTGGGGGTGGCATTGCTTTTGATATAGACCTGCATGTCTTCTTTCCTTTGTTCCTCTTGGCTTATTGCTTCTTGTTGTGGCCTGCCTGGCCATGTGGCTGCCAACCATTTTGTGCAGGGGCAGCCAGTGTGCTTCTGCAATTAGGCCTGCAAGCCTTCTTTGTGGTGGCCATGCCTTCTTGCTGGTTGTTGTTTTGCAAAATTTGCATGCAATGTTTTCTTCTTTTATGATTATCCAGCAAAAAATGTAGCACAGTTTACAACATTTTCTAATAAATTTGCATATTATTGATTTGATTTGATTCACCATGTGGCCTAGTCTGCCAATGGGTTTTCCAACCAATAGGCCCAGGCCAGAGCTACTCATGGGTGCATGAAACAACTATTTCTGTGGCGTCTGTTGAATTTAAACATCATTTAGGGCATGGATGGCATTAGATTGAAATGCAAAATGTGTTTTTGGGGTTTTTCACTTTTTTTCATGTGTGTTAAATAAATGCCTTTGTTGGATGTGTATGGTTGTTGTGTAACTTACATTGCAAACCTTTTTTAGCCCTGTGGATTTTCGTTTTTGGCGTTGTTGTCAAGCTGTGTTGTTTAGCATGCCTCCTTTGTCTGGCTAGTGTGTTTGTTTGTAATAGTGGGCCAGCATTTGCCTTGGCTGAGCCTCTCTTTGTGGCCAGAGTCCATTTTGCAAAGTCTGTGTCCATAATTGGCCTGCTTGAGTTCATTATGTTCCAGGTTTCCTACTAGTTGTTGTTGTAAGTGACCATGTGGCTGGTGGCTATTTTGTGGGGGTGGAATTACTTTTGCCATAGACCTGCTTGTCTTCTTTCCTTTGTTCCTCTTGGCTTATTGCTTCTTGTTGTGGCCTGCCTGGCCATGTGGCTGGCGACCATTTTGTGAAAGCAGCCAGTGTGCTTTTGCCATAGGCCTGCATTGTCTGTCTTCCATTTCTTGTTGTTGTGGCCTGGCTATGTGGCTGGCGGCCATTTTGTGAAGGCAGCGAGTGTGCTTCTGCATTAGGCCTGCATGTCTTTCTCTTTCCTTTCTTCCTCTTGGCTTATTGCTTCTATTCTATCCATTGTCATCTGCAGCTCCCTGAATGCTGAATCCCACGTGATGCACAATGCCAAACAGGGTCCGTTACATTTGTATTTTTGTTTTGTTTTCTTCTTCTTTCCTATCCTTCCTCAGTGTACTGTACAGTACACTAGTACACCAACCATGAAAGCCCTTGTTTTTGTCAGTCTCACAAATGTCTACACTGTATTGTTATGTTTTTTTAAATAACTGAGGTAATACATTTAATAATAATAATAAAAATATTAATAAGTGTGACCACACACAAAGTTATATATTATATTTGTTTGTTTGTACTAGTAATAATTGAACCACATTGAATACCATGTTTCACGTTTCACTGATGTTCTACTTGCTTCTTTGGTTTTAGGTGCACAAAAGAGGAGGAGGCATCATCAGCCATTGTACTGCCAGACAGAAGTCCTGCTGCGCACGACGTCACGTGACGTGTTACCACAGACATCTCTTCAACTTGTGCCACTGCGTGCTGCTGACATCTGAAGAAGATGGCCCCAAAGAAAGGTACCAGGTCCTCCAGTACCAAGAAAGTTGCAGGTGAGAATAAGGAACTGCCACTTACCAAGACTGATGTGCCGCCCAATGTTTTTTAGGAAAACAAAAATTGTGCATGCAGCAGCGGTGTCCGGGGAGCAAGCTGGGAGCAGCACCCCCGCATCAGTGGACCCACCCCACCAACCTAGGCCCAAGATCATGTCAGTCACAGAGGCAGCCAGTCTAATCACGACAACACTGACGAGCAGTGATGTTGAAATTGACTTATCGATATCGCAAAGTAGTACCCAATCAATGCAGGGAACTGAGATAAGTGGGCAACAACAGCCGCCCCCCAATAGTAGTTGTTCCTCCTGAAGTAGGGGCAGTTCAGGAGATAGAGCTTCCTGCAGAGGAAGAAGAGCAAGCCACTCTTTCAGAAGATCCATTGCCTTCCAGATCCCCAGCAAAGAAAAGGAGGGTTAGTCCATCAACTTCTTCTGCAAGCCCCCCGTCTGATGATCTAGACGCCACCACCTCAGTCTGAGAGTGAGACACGCCACGAGACAATGCTAGGGAAAAGGAAGGTTCCAGAAAGCCTTAGAGTTATGGAGGTAGATGTAGAAGAGGAGGATGATGACGAGCCAGTCATCATCATGGACATTAATCCCGCCTCAGTCGAGACCAACATTACCCCATCCTAAATTGCTGTGAGGGATGTGGCACGGATACCACCAACACAGATCATACCACCAACACCACCTCCAGCTTCCATATTTCGCCTGCAGCCACGTACATCCACCACAAGTACCACCTCAGTAGAAGTAGTTACTGCAGAGAGTCAAACTTCACACCCACCTACCAGTTCATCTGGCATTGCAAGTGGCACCAGCAGCAGTGCCAGAAAGTTGACCTCCCCAGTTTGGGACTTTTTTTCAGTTAGCACGAAGGAGGTGAACATTGCTATATGCTCCATTTGTGGACAAGGTGTTAGTTGCGGTAAGCTTGGTACAAACTATAGTACTGGAGGCCAAACAACCCATCTGAAAAAACGCCACTTGATCCAGTGGGAAGAGCACCTTAGCGGCCACAAAACTGCACCCATTGCTGTTGGTGGGGATAAAGAAGTAGAAGATACGATTGCTGTGGAAGGTGAACAAGAGGGAGACATTTTCTCTGGTACACAAAGTAGCCCTGTCCCCAGCAGTGCAGTGGTACTGCCCACATCCTCATCAGCAACAGCGCAGTGGCACAAGAGGAAGAGTCAGGCTGAGACACCAGGGGGTCCCAGTCAAGAGAGTACTGCAACGAAAAAACATGCGTTGAGCCTAACAACATCTGGCGTCAAGAAGTCACCTGCATCAGTGGCACCAGAAAAGAAAAAAATCCAGCCTATCATTCTCAGCATGTTTAGGTCGGAGGGGCAGTACGAACGCAACCACCCAATGGCACATTTGTACAATGCAAAGCTGGCTAAAATGTTAGCGCTGGACCTCCTCCCTTTTTCTTTTGTGGAAGGGGTGGGTTTTCTTGAATTTGTGATAGCCATCTGCCCAAAATGGAAGGTTCCCAGCCGACGTGCTGGAATTGCTTGGACAAGCTTTGCAGCAGAGTGCTGTTCACACTAGCCACCTGACAACAGACATGTGGACCAGTTGCCAAGCCACTGATTACATGTGCATCACTGCACACTGGATGTCTTTTGTGGGTGTTAGAGAAAAGATATCTGCTGAGATTTGTAATGCCACTCGGAAACATGCAACTGTAGCCATGTTTGCCATGGAGAAATCTCATATTGCTGCAAACATTTTGGAAGACTTTGACAGCAAGGTCTTTGAATGGCTGCGCCCAAGAGGGCTTAACATTGGTTTTGTTGCCACGGACAATGGCAGTAATATAGTTAAGGCCATGTTCGATGGTGGCTATTTCAGGGTACTGTGTTTGGCACACTGCATTAACATCATTGTTCAAGACTTACGGAAAAAAGAAGACCGAGTCAGCAACTTACTGACCACCTGCAGAAGAATCTGCATACATTTCAGCCATTCTTTTAAAGCCCGGAAGCAGCTGAGGATCATTCAACGTGAACATAGAATGCCAGTTAAAGCACTCATCCAGGAGGTGCCTACACGTTGGAACTCAACTTATTACATGCTTGAACGTCTGTTTGAGCAGTACAGACCAATCAATGAATATGTCATGCAAATAGGGGATGCTACTGTGAAAGGCATGATCATTGAGATGGACCAATGGGGCCTAGTTAAATGCCTGACAGAGATGCTACTTCCTTTCGAGCTCTTCACATGTGAAGTCAGCAAGGAGGACTGTACTATGGGCCAAGCTATCCCATTGTTGCACATGCTACAGGAACAGCTGATGGGGGTATCTGCAATGTACGCAGGTGTGGAGGAAAAAAAAGAGGCATATGAGTTGGAGGAGAGCTTAACCCTTCGCTTATCTGAAAATACAAGGGTGCAAAGAGGCATTGTGTCATCCAACCATTACATTTGTGCCACAATTCTGGATCCACGGTACAAACAAGTACTGAACACATTGATTCCTTATTTAGAAGGGGATGTTGTACAAAACTTGGATAGCTGCGGAAGCCAGTCGCTTAGAAAAAGAATGGCTAGGAATTAGAGGCCTGCTACTCCAGGCCACAACAAGTACTGCAGGGCAGCCGGCTTAGAGTTCAACTTCAGAGCCTGAGGGCAGTGTGGTTGGCTCACAGCAGTCAAAACCACCAGCAACACCAAGAACAACATCAACAACAACAAGAACAGGAGCATCAGCCCCACCAAAATCGGCACAGGAATGGTTTCTACAGCAAGGGCTTGTTAGGTCCAGTGCTGAGGCAAAGGCAAAAGAGGCCGAGCAAAGGGGAACACCCCTGAGCATTGAGCGGATAGTCCAGGCCTATCTGGATGACCCAACAGAGGTCTTCATTGATCAAAACCCATTGTTGTATTGGTATGGGAAAAGGCACCAATGGCCAGTGCTCAGCAGGCTGGCGATAAACTATCTGGCTTGCCCTGTCACAAGTGTCTCTTCTGAGCATGTTTTCAGTGCTTCTGGTGCCGTTCTGACAGTGAGAAGGACCAGTCTCTTGCCCCAAAATGTGGAGAGGTTAACCATGTATCAAAATGAATCAGCACTTTATACCACCTGATTACACCATACCTGAAGTAGCACAGCAGGAAGATGATGACGGCGACTTAGGTCATGGAAGTAGTGTGTTAGATGACCTACTTCTGGGTGAACCACCAGAGTTGGAGGACAAGCTCTACTTCCCTGACAACAACTAGGCTTTCGATTTGTTACTTTCTTTCTTACTTATTTACTTTTATTATTTGTGTGTGTCTCTGTCTTTCTGGTTCGAATCACAACAAATCCATCACCACCGTCTTACTCTTTTATTGCTGCATTGGAGTTGCAACTGTGTGCAGTCAGTGGAAGTAAGTCCACTCCTCCGAGTCCTGTCCAGTCCACTCCTGGCTCACCCTAAATCCATTTCCTCAAGCCAGACATTGGATGGAGAATAGTACAAGAAATGTATGCCTGCCTCGTCGAGTCCCTCCAAAGAACCTGACTATAGCTATCCTCCTTTCCAAGCCGAAACGGACTGCCCCGTAAGAACAGGTATATGATGGCATGCATTGGACGCTGACTCTGAGTGATTGGTGTTTGTGTTGTTGTTGTACATGATGTCTACTAGTATTTAATCTACACACAAAAAAGTGACTCAAGTCAATGATTCCCTTCTTGTTGTTTAATAAAAAAATTGTACTACTGCAGGCCGATCCATTGCATTTTTGATTCTGGACTCACTCGGTACACTACAGAGTTGGACACCATGATGACCATACCATACTCGTAGTCAGTCACTAGGATCGACGATGATTGATGGAATAACTCGGGGCGTTTCATGAAGTGGCCTAAAAGGTAAACAAGTCAACAACAACCACACCAGACCTACATGTCTGTGTAGTGGTGGAGGCGAGTTTAGTGGTATGACTGACAACGGTGCATTGATTTAGGTACTTAATTTGGAAAATGCTATGTTGCTGTGTATGTGTGCTCAGTGCTGTCTGGCTCAAAATCTAAGCTAACTGGAGGTTGGGTGGGCGCCGCGGGCCTGCTCTGTCCTGTTGTTGTTGTAGGTTAATGCTGGAAACAGAGTAGACATGATTTAGCCATGCCGCCTCTGAAAGTGTTCTTGTTGCACTCCTCCTTAATTTATGCATTTTTACTTTTCTCCTTGATTTTTCAATATCCCTTTTGTTTTTCCATCTACACGTACATGCTGGCGTTTACCCTGTGCTATACTGGGAAAAACAACTCACACTTGCCTTACCAATCCGCATCCGCCAGGCAGGCAGTGGCACCCAAGATTGAAGGACGGAGCGTCCATGGAAGGAAGGACCAAGAGGAATGCCGAGATGCAACTCCCAATTTGACCATAACATAGTTATAGTATCATCTTTTAGTTTTCATTTGATTCATTTTTTCTCTTCAATCATTACGACTGTGTGTGTTGTTGTTTATTATATTTGCTTATATATTTTACCCCTACAGCTCTTTTTTAATTTTCTTTGCTAGCTTTAAAAGGAAGCCCGGTACAACAGAACATAAAATGTATGCAATTTGGGTCTCTCTGGGGGCAGACAGGCAAGGCAATTGCATAATAATAATAATAATTAATATTATACTGCTGCCCTGTACTACTACTAGTCTAGTACTACTCATCATCATCAAGTCATCATCATGCATGCATTTCCTTTTTTCCCTTAACAGATTTATGATGGTCGTCTGCCAAGATTGTGTGTTGTCCATGTGTAGTGTTTGTCTTTGTCAAACCTTTCCCTCAAATACCACTTCCCAACCATTCATCAAACCCTAACCCTCTTCCCCGGGCTGTGTGATTTATAATATTGAGGTGTGACTAAATTAAATTTACACCAATAATTGATCACACACTTGCTGGGGCGGATGTGGTGAAAGCAACACTAACTCAAGGCAGGGCGAGGATCTTCTTCTGCTCTAAGTATATATATATATTTTTGCTTTTTGCACAAGTACAGATGACTTTCAGAACTGATGTGAGTTGTAACACTGTAGGATGTTATACTGAGAAGCATTTGATCTGAACTTTTAAAATGGTACTCGAAACAGTGGTACATTACTTGGGACTGTCAATGTGCCATAACTTTGCACTGTTTAATGCGACATTTGCACAGGTATAGCCAGTATTTTAAACTGATATCACCTTTACTATTGCACTGTTTTTATACTGTATTTGGCGCGATATGCATTTTGCCAATTGGTATTTTAAACCGATATGAAATTATGAGTGTAAAATAAGAGAAAAGAAAAATGAATTAACAACACCGAAATTGCTGTACTTAAACAGACGAATAGTCTGTTTTCAGTTTTTTGCTTGCACTGTCACTTTAAATTTTGGAGGAAACACTAGTACGTCATGTGATCAAGGCCTCTAGGGGCTGAAACGCGTCATGGCGGAATAGCACTGAATAAACTTATCTGCACGAACAAAAACTGGTGTCCGTTCCGTTTCTAATTCCGGATTTATGGAGTTGTGAAGAATCGGTTCTTGTGGATATATATATATATGTATATATATATGTATATTATCTACTGGCGGTCGCCAGTAGATAGTTATAGTTACAACCTATTATCCATAGGAAATCCTCGACATTCTATTTGAAATAACTCTCTTGCCGGTTGACGTATCTTCGCAAAATTGTCAAACTTTGTGGCCCGCTCCGGTCCACTCCTACCCTGAAAGTCTCGGGGGATTCGTCAAGCGGGGGCCGAGAAAAGGGGGTCCCAAAACGCGTTTTCCCCATGCAATTTTCCATAGGAAACTTTAGACACGGCTACAGCCTGAACTGCTGAACGGAATTACACCAAATTTGGCAAAGAGGTAGTTCTTGGTTCAGAAAGAACCCTTTTTGTTAAATGGTGTAAATCCGTTCAGTAGTTGCTGAGAAAATCAAAAGAAAAAAAGATAGGTATATCTAGGGCCGCGGATCCTCCCGAGCACGAGCTTTATGTTAATTGGCTGTCAACACTCCAAATCAGGAAGTGTTGGCAGCCATTTTGTCCCTCGGTAGAACCGAGGGACAGAAATAAGTGCGCAAAGGGGGCAGGGTAGAAACACCCTGACCTGATTTTTAAATCGGCAGGATGCGCTCAGGGAGCGCGAACCCTGCCAAAAAAAATCGAGCGCGGTCTCCCGCGCTTCGATGTTAATTGGCCCCGGGTGGGCCAAGTCCCGGGGGCATGCTGGGGGGTTAATTTTATGTGTGGGGGCCTCTAAGGGCCCCTAAGCCCCATGGACCACCACCCCCGGGGCTTTATGGATAATGGTGCGGGAGGGCTCTGAGCCCTCCCGCAGCCCCGGGACCACCACCTCCCCAGGGCTTCTTTTTTATATTTGAAAAACCTGTGTGGGGGTTCCAGCCCCCCACACGCCCCGGGACCACCACCTCCACGGGGCACTAAGAAAAATGAAAATGGGGGTCCGTTTTGGATCCCCAAGCCCCGGGGACCACCACCTCCCCGGGGCTTTCTCGATGTAGGGAGGGGGCCGCGCGGCCCCCCTCCTGGAGCCTGTGGTGGCCCTGGGGACCGCCACCCCCAGGGCCGGCTCCTGCAGTGTCCCGGGTGCCTACCCCGGGACACTGCTGTTTGCAATGACAGGACTGGAGCCTTGCGGCTCCCGTCCTGTCATTGCAAACTTGCTTTGATATTGGAAGAGAGCAGGAAACCTGCTCTCTCTTCCAATATCCAAAGCCGATAGCTTTTCCACATGGGGAGCTGCATCTTAGCAGCTCCCCATGTGTAGCAATGCCGGCTCCCGTAGGACACGGGGAGCCGGCGGGACTGTGGGGGCTTGGGGACCCCCACAGTCCCCAACGAGAGGCCAGGCCCCGGGGATGGGGTCCCCGGGGCCATAAGTGGCCACGGAGGGGGCCACGCAGCCCCCTCCCCAAAGTAAAAAATGTAAAAAGTGCAAGGCCGGCCCGGGGATGCGGTCCCCGGGGCCTTAAATGGCCTGAGGAGGGGGCCACGCAGCCCCCTCCAAATAAAAACAAAAGAGGCCATGCCCCGGGGGATGGGGTCCCCGGGGCCAATACAGGCCCAGGGAAGAAGGGCCACGCGGCACCCTTCCCGTTTTTTTTTTTAAATTTTAATTTAAAAAAAAAGGGGTAAGGCCCTGGGGGATGGGGTCCCCAGGGCCTAAAAATAGGAAAAAGGAAGGGGGGCCACACGGCCCCCCTTCAGGGGGAAAAAAAAAAAAACGATCGGGCATGCAGGCCCCGCCCCTTCCTTCACCACTCTGCAAACGCGCCCTGGCGCGTTTGCAGAGGGGAACAAATTCCCCTTGAATACTGGGGGTCCCTGGGGGCCAACTAGCCCACCAGGAACCTCCAGTATGCGCCAGGGGCTGCCTTGCAGAGAGGTGTACAGAGGCCACGCCCCTTTTAACACCTCTCTGCAACGCAGCTCTGTGGCGCTTTTGGAGGAACATGGTGGGCTAGTTGGACTCCAGGGACCCTCAGGATTCAAGGGAGTTAATCCCCCGACTTAAAAAGCGCCACGGGCGCGTTTGCACAGTGGTGAAGGAGGGGGCGGGGCTTCAGGTGACATGTGTGCAAACAGGCCCCGTGGCGCGTTTTAAGATGGGGAATTAAATCCTCTTCAATCCTGAGGGTCCCTGAGGGCCAACTAGCCCAACAGGTACGTCCAGAAAGCGCCACAGAGCTGCGTTGCAGAGAGGTGTAAAAGGGGTGTGGCCTCTGTACATGTCTCTGCAACGCAGCCCCCTGGCGCATACTGGAGGTTCCTGGTGGGCTAGTTGGCCCGTAGGGACCCTCATGATTCAAGGGGACTTAATCCCCCAACTTAAAACGCGCCACGGGGCGCGTTTGCACAGATGTCACCTGAGGACCCGCCCCCTCCCTTCACCATTGTGCAAATATTCCTCTAAAATCAGCCGAAATACGAATTCCGATTTACTCACCTGTTATCAGGAGAGACCTCAGTGCTGCATCTTTCAGCCCAGTACTGATCCTCAAAAGTAATTTTAACCGTACTTACCGGTAACTTGAATTTCCTTCATAGGCTAACATTGACTGGTTTCACTTGGAAATTCTTCTAAGTGTGGAGTTTTGGAACTTTAAAATATTCCTCTAAAATCAGCCGAAATACGAATTCTGATTTACTCACCTGTTATCAGGAGAGACCTCAGTGCTGCATCTTTCAGCCCAGTACTGATCCTCAAAAGTAATTTTAACCGTACTTACCAGTAACTTGAATTTCCTTCCATAGGATATCATTGCCTGCTTTTTGCTGAAAAAGTTTCTAAGTGTTGATTTTTGAAACATACAAATATTCCTCTAAAATCAGCCGAAATCCGAATTCTGATTTACTCACCTGTTATCAGGAGAGACCTCAGTGCTGCATCTTTCAGCCCAGTACTGGTCCTGAAAAGTAATTTTAACCGTACTTACCAGTAACTTGAATTTCCTTACATAGGCTAACATTGACTGGTTTCACTTGGAAATTCTTCTAAGTGTGGAGTTTTGGAACTTTAAAATATTCCTCTAAAATCAGCCGAAATACGAATTCCGATTTACTCACCTGTTATCAGGAGAGACCTCAGTGCTGCATCTTTCAGCCCAGTACTGATCCTCAAAAGTAATTTTAACCGTACTTACCAGTAACTTGAATTTCCTTCATAGGCTAACATTGACTGCGTTTCGCTTGGAAATGTCTTCTAAGTGTGGAGTTTTGGAACTTTACAAATATTCCTCTAAAATCAGCCGAAATACGAATTCCGATTTACTCACCTGTTATCAGGAGAGACCTCAGTGCTGCATCTTTCAGCCCAGTACTGATCCTCAAAAGTAATTTTAACCGTACTTACCGGTAACTTGAATTTCCTTCATAGGCTAACATTGACTGGTTTCACTTGGAAATTCTTCTAAGTGTGGAGTTTTGGAACTTTAAAATATTCCTCTAAAATCAGCCGAAATACGAATTCCGATTTACTCACCTGTTATCAGGAGAGACCTCAGTGCTGCATCTTTCAGCCCAGTACTGATCCTGAAAAGTAATTTTAACCGTACTTACCGGTAACTTGAATTTCCTTCATAGGCTAACATTGACTGGTTTCACTTGGAAATTCTTCTAAGTGTGGAGTTTTGGAACTTTAAAATATTCCTCTAAAATCAGCCGAAATACGAATTCAGATTTACTCACCTGTTATCAGGAGAGACCTCAGTGCTGCATCTTTCAGCCCAGTACTGATCCTCAAAAGTAATTTTAACCGTACTTACCGGTAACTTGAATTTCCTTCATAGGCTAACATTGACTGGTTTCACTTGGAAATTCTTCTAAGTGTGGAGTTTTGGAACTTTAAAATATTCCTCTAAAATCAGCCGAAATACGAATTCCGATTTACTCACCTGTTATCAGGAGAGACCTCAGTGCTGCATCTTTCAGCCCAGTACTGATCCTCAAAAGTAATTTTAACCGTACTTACCAGTAACTTGAATTTCCTTCCATAGGCTAACATTGACTGGTTTCACTTGGAAATTCTTCTAAGTGTGGAGTTTTGGAACTTTACAAATATTCCTCTAAAATCAGCCGAAATACGAATTCTGATTTACTCACCTGTTATCAGGAGAGACCTCAGTGCTGCATCTTTCAGCCCAGTACTGGTCCTGAAAAGTAATTTTAACAGGACTTACCGGTAACTTGAATTTCCTTCCATAGGCTAACATTGACTGGTTTCACTTGGAAATTCTTCTAAGTGTGGAGTTTTGGAACTTTAAAATATTCATCTAAAATCAGCCGAAATACGAATTCCGATTTACTCATCTGTTATCAGGAGAGACCTCAGTGCTGCATCTTTCAGCCCAGTACTGATCCTCAAAAGTAATTTTAACCGTACTTACCAGTAACTTGAATTTCCTTCCATAGGATATCATTGCCTGCTTTTTGCTGAAAAAGTTTCTAAGTGTTGATTTTTGAAACATACAAAGATTCCTCTAAAATCAGCCGAAATCCGAATTCTGATTTACTCACCTGTTATCAGGAGAGACCTCAGTGCTGCATCTTTCAGCCCAGTACTGGTCCTGAAAAGTAATTTTAACCGTACTTACCAGTAACTTATATTTTCTTCCATAGGAATCCATTGTCTGGTTTTCAGCAGAAAAGTTTCAAAGTGTCGATTTTCACAAACTACAAATATTCCTTAAAAATCGCCTGTATGACTTTTTTTTTTTTTTTTTTAACATAATTTTATTGATTTTATAACATAAGACAAAGTTCAGGAGACCACTATCAGTGGCAATAGTCGCCGCGCAGCACACCTGGCCTCAGCGAGAGGCAAGTCAACACGTTCATATACTGCGTATCCATGCCATTACATAAAAAACAATGCAGTGATCAGCACATAATGTAAACAATGCAATATAAGCACAGAGTACATGATAATATCATATAATGCAGGTAGCGGGTGCGGCATGAACAAGGAGAAACTGCACGTTGTCGCCTCAAATCTAATCTACATTACACAAAAAATATAAAAATAACTAACGCCCCCACCCCCTGTTCTCTGGTTCATCATTACTGAGTAATAACACAGACTCCTATTGGACTATCCCCCGTGCGCAGAACACGTATGATACATAATAGTACATGAGGACATTAAAGGACAACCTAGGCGGATACTGAAAGGACTGTCACATATTAGTACACTATATTCATTAAGCTGACAGTGGTCACAAACATTACAGGCAAGTATTTCAGGGGGCCCGGGAGTAATGGGAGTGTTGGAAGTAATGGGGTGGGTGGCAGGCATCGGTGACGCCGGGGCGTAAAAGAATCAGTAGCTCTGAATACTTCCAGCATTTGATCCCATTCTAATGAAATAGGACTTTTACGCAAGCCTCGGGATTCCTCCTGCCTGAGTATGGTACTTTCAGCTGCACCCCAGCGTAGCAATTCCGTGTGCCAGTACAGTGGCGTAGGAGGGAGGCAGATTTCCACCGCATCGTGACTGCTCGCTTAGCAACAAGTAGCGCCAAGTCAGCAAACTTCAACTGTACTCTGTGTCTCTTGGGGCGTCCATGAAGACCCAACAGACAGGCTTCTGGAGATGACCAGTCACTAGTATTTGTGACTTGCCGAATGATATACGTGACGACCTGCCAGAAAAAACGAAGTCTAGGACAAGCCCAGAGCATGTGAATGAGGTTTGCGTCCGCCTCCTGACATCTAGGACAGGAGAGTTGAGCGTCCGGGTATATTACATTAAGGCGGTGCGGTGTAAGATACGCTCTATGCAAGATCATTGATTGGATATATTTAAAACGAGCGTTGCGGGAAACTTTCTTAGGGAATTCCAATATCAAGGCCCATTCTTTATCTGTAAATTCTCTATTGAGTTCCAAGGACCATCGGGTGCGGAGTAAGAGTAAGGGCGTACTGGAATGAGTCCTTATACCCCGGTACAGCCAACGGATAAGGTGTCGGCCCGCCCCCATTAGGTACATTGCACGGACTAAAGCATGTGACGGAGGTTCTGACCCGTCAGGGGCCCAATGGTATTTAATATAACGAGCAAGTGATGCGTGTAAAAGGAATAAAGTCGAGGGCACTCCCTGAGCACGCTGAAAGTCAGCATGGCCAGTCAGGGTGCCCTCAATAAAGAACGCTCCCACCGTCGAGACCCCTCGCTCGTCCATGAGGATAACCTTTTAGCAGTGACTATCCCGGTAGCGATGGGGATTCCCAGTAATGGTACATTGTCGGAGTATGGAATGGCATGTTTGGTATAATTGAGTGTTTGTTTCCAGTAGAGGAGAGCCGTGTTAAGTAAAGAAGGGAGAGTGTGCGGGACCCTGCCATTGGGCAGGAGCATACTATGCAGAGTGCCCTGGCTCAAGAGACGGGGAGTATAGTCTATTTCCTGCAGGTGACGACCCGACAGCCAGTAGGAGAGCCATTGTAGCTGACTAGCCAGGCAATACGCCTTAAAATCAGGCGCTCCCAGTCCCCCTCCTCCGGTCTCAGTTGCAATTTTGCCAATGCTATTCTTCTGCGACCATTGCCCCAAATAAGTTCAGTCAGTAATGTATTTAATACTTTAAAAATGGGAGACGGAATCACAACAGGCAAGTTAGCAAAATAATATAATAGACGAGGAAGCATCACCATTTTGGAAAGTGCAATTCGTCCCATCACTGACAGAGGTAGGGATACCCAGAAGCAGACCTGTCTTCGAAGGGAAGCAATCGCCTTCAATATATTGCCGTCAATTAGGTCTTGTGGAGTTCTATAGATTTGAATTCCTAAGTATTTGAACGTAACGGGCACTGTCTGTAAGGTTAATTCACCAAATAAGGTAGGGTCTGGATTGTCCCGATACCGCATAAAAAAGGCGTAAGACTTAGTAGCATTAAGTGCCAGGCCAGAAACTAATTCAAACCGTTTGAAAATAGACGGGACGGGATCTAAATTAAGGCTAAGGTCTTTAAAAAAGAGGATCAGGTCGTCTGCGTAGGCAGAAACTATGTGTGTTGTGTTGTTAAGCAGAATCCCGAGATCTCCAGCCTCCATCCGGAGGCGGAGAAGAAGAGGTTCTATCGCCAGTACAAATAACAGAGGCGATAGGGGGCAACCCTGCCGGGTACCTCTAGTTATGGAGTAGGGTGCGGAAATATGGGCGCCCGTACGGGCACGCGCCGTCGGGGCGTGGTATAAGAGCTGCACCCATTTTAGGTAACCTTTGGGAATACCATACCGCTCCAGGGTGGCCCACATGTACTGCCAAGAGAGGGTATCAAAGGCCTGTTGCATATCAAGGGAAATGCATCCTGCCGTGGGGGACGTGGCCGCCGTTACCTCCATAACATAATGGAGCCGTCTTATATTGAGGGAAGTGTTGCGGCCCGGAACGAAACCACATTGGTCGATATGAACCAGTTTAGAAAGATAAGGCAATAGTCGGTTAGCCAATAATTTACTAAGTATCTTGTATTCCGTGTTCAATAAGGAAAGTGGGCGATAACCGGAAATATCGCGGGGATCTCTGTTGGGCTTAGGGAGAGAGGTCACCAATGCTTGCATGGTCGTTAGGGGTAAAGCAGATTCCTCCAGTGCCGTGTTGTAAAGGATCTGGAGGTAAGGGACCAGCTTCTCAGCATATAGTGCATAAAATTCCGCGGGCAGGCCGTCTAGACCAGGGGTCTTATTCCTGGGTAAGGCCCGAACAGCCTCCCGAATTTCCGTGGCAGTTATGGGACCGTCCAATTCAGATTGGATGTCAGCTGACAACTGAGGGAAGGGCAGGTCATGGAGAAAAACCTCGGTGTCCTGAGACGAGGCAGTAGTAGGGGCAGTGTACAAGCTCGATAGTAGGTAAAGAATGCTAAATTAATGGCCGCTTGGGTAGACGCAACCGTTCTGTCAGGAAGATAAACTTCAGTAATGGGCACTGGAGTAGGGAGTCCTTAATCAGACGCGCCAGAAGAGTCCCCGATTTGTCAGCGTCTTTATGACTGTACTGAGTATAGGACCTATGATCTATTAATCGGAGTTGCTCTAACAGTTCAGCATGTTTGATTCTGGCCTCCTGAAGGGGCGGGAGATGTGACGGGTCCGTAAGGGCCGCAGTCTCAAGTCGATTAAGAGAGGCCTCCACCGCGACGAGATTTTTGTGGACTTCCTGCCGGGCTCCCACCACAGCGCCAATAGTTGTGCCTCGGACAACAGTTTTGAAGGCGTCCCATTCCGTCAGGAAGGATGAGGCCGTCCCAGTGTTTTCGGCGAAATAATTAGTGATAGTGGTGCCCAGAGTGTCACGAAAGACCGCATCTTCCAGCAGTTGTGGCCTGAGCCGCCAAGTGGGGACCGGGGTGGGAATTTTCCCCCATGCCAGTGTCATCTCCATAGGGTTGTGGTCAGACAATGTTTTCCCCAAATATGTAGATTCAGTCATTTGGGGCATCAACAGTGTAGTGCAGAATATGCGATCAATTCTAGTATGCAATCGGTGTGGAGGGAGTAGAATGAATATTCCCTGCAACCAGGGTAATGAGCACGCCAGACATCCTGTAAGGACCAACCCGTAGCCCAAGCGTGTAAGAACTCTGCGTGTTTAGTGGGTATCGCACCACGTAATGGGGGATGTGAACGATCTAAGTGAATGTCTAGGACCGAGTTAAAGTCGCCCCCAAGAATCCAAGGAACATGCGCCCAATCTGATAGGACAGTATTCAGCTTGGTAAGGTAGGCATTCTGGTCAGAATTTGGGGCATACACACAACCCAAAATCACCGGGGAACCATCCAACCGCCCATACAGCAGGACATAGCGCCCCTCAGGGTCCACCCGCTGGTCTATCAAGGTAAAGGGCACCCCATGTCGGAGCCAGATCAAGGACCCCCTAGCAAACGCAGAATAGGAGGTATTAAAAAACTGCCCCTCCATTTTTACGCATCTTGGAGATTTCCGAATCAGTCAGGTGAGTCTCTTGAAGGAATGTGATATGAATTTTACGCCTATTCAGCTGAGCATAAATACGGTGTCTTTTATGCACAGACCCCATTCCCCGAACATTCCAGGTTAACAGTTTATAGTTACCCAAAGCAGCCATAACATGTGAGGATTTCGTAACAGCACACCCCGCACCAAGTCACGGAGCACAATAGAAGAAACAATATGACCTGAACCAGGAACAAACTTCCCATCATTAAACAAACCCCCGAAATACTAGGGCCAGCTATAAAACTAAGTTGGTCCAAACTAACACAATAACGCAGTACAGTCAAACTGCTATATACTGCAGAAACTGCAGGGGGGTGAGCGCCGAAGAAAGCATGATCAATCCGGCTATGCCAAGGGTATACCCCGGGCCGGGACCTTTATGAAATAAGATGGAAATGTCGATCCTGGGGAAGGAAACATTTTTTAAAGTTACATGTACGTAACATAGCAATCCCTGCGTGCAGTGCAGGCCCCAGGGCACATACAAATAAGAGGAAAACCTGGGACGGCAGAAGAAATGAGCATGTACATTGCTACCCATAGCGTAATCCACCCCCTGCAAACAGAAAAAAGGAAGATTAGCCATACTGATTAAGCAATTAAAGTCACAGTAGCGATACAAGCAGGCTACCCATATAAGTCCTTCACAATTTGAGGCGTTATCGAAGGAAATAGGGCATCAGTGCCCTCGGAGTCAGACGGCAGGGGGTCGTCGTCCGACTGCTCCGGGGACGTAACCCGCGTGGTGTCCCGGAAAGAAGCAGCAGCCAGTAGTGCAGATTCCTGTCCCTCAACAGCCTGGACTAATGTAGGCCTCCGAGCCAAGCCCCTCGGTTCGGTCTGGTGCGACGGGGCCTCGTCTTAAGTGGCTGCGATGGTAGCTGCCGTATTCGCTGGTCAATACCGTCCAAAGACTGGGGGGCAGGGTAGACTCTAACCATGTATCAGCTGCTTCGGGAGAGTCAAAAAGTGAGCCTTCTGTTGATAGATGATTTTCAAGCGGGAGGGGAACAGTAGAGCATAGGATAAATTGAGAGCCTGAAGTTTTTTCTTGAGTGGCTGATAGGAGGTTCTCTGCCGTTGCACCCGTACAGTGTAGTCTGGGTAAAGGGAAATTCGAGAGTTCTCATACTGGAGAGGTGCATGTTCGCGGGCTTGCTGGAGTAAATGATCGCGATCCCTATAGTTAAGGACTCGGGCAAGGAGTGGTCGGGGCGGAAGGCCCGCTGTTGGTTTGCCGGCGGGGATACGATGTACACGTTCAATACAAAAGAAAGTGGAAAGACCCTCCGGGGCCACATGGTCTCGAAGCCACTGCTCAACAAAGCGGGTCGCATCGGGTCCCTCTGACCGCTCCGGCATACCTATGATGCGAATATTGTTGCGCCTAGCCCTTCCCTCCGCATCCTCCGCCCTATCAAGAAGGGCGGCGAGCTGGGTCTGCATTTGCGCCAGCTGTTTGGAGTGTGCTTTCTGCTGCGGGACCAGTTCTGTAAGGGCCTGTGTATGGTCCTTCACACGGTCCGAGAGTTTGGCATGGTCTGCCCGCAGGATATTAAGGGTGGTAGTGATGGTGCCCATCTGGTGTTCCATAGCCTGGCGCGACGCCTTTATCTCCGCTAGTATTTGGTCTAGTTTGTCCGGAGAGGATGCCAGGGGCGTCGGCGGGACACAACTAATCGAGGACGCCTGGGAGGCAGAGACATTTTCCCCTGAGACTGAGTATCCTCTGCAGACATGTCCGGTTGCCTGCCCCTTGTACGTCCCATGGCGTGGAGAAGGACGAGCAGTGCTAACGAAAGGCCCAGCGGGCGTGACCGTGAAGGGCCACAGCGGGCAGGCACAGCACAGAACAGGTAAGGAGGCCCGGGGCAAAGCAGGTCAAGGGAGTCAGAAGTGTATCCAGGGTGCCTCGTAGCTCTCAGGCCAGGGACCGCAGGTCGTGACAATGTCTTTCAGGCGCAGAGATGGCGTACGTTTTCCGCTGAACTTAGGATTATACCATGGGGCTAGAGAATATCGTATCGTCCAAGAACGCCAAACATCCTCAGCAATTACCAGCCAAGACTAGCCCCAGCTGACCCTCCCCAGTCACGCAACAAGGGACCATCCGACAGCCCCAGCAACTCCGCACAGGCAACCGGAGGCAACGTGTCCGCCGAAGCCACGAAGCTAAATCCGCCAGAAGGTAAGCAGGGGGACAAGGGGCTGACCCACTCAGAGAGGGAGCATCTGAGGGCAGTAGTGGAGCGTTGAGGGCGGCAAGCACAGATATAGAAGTGCGTCACACGTCCTACCATCAGCCGGGCTCAACAGGCAAGGCAGCAGTCCTTCCCAGGCCACACCAGAGGGGTCCCAGGCCCAGGTTCCATGCATACAGCCACGGGGGTCTCCTCAGGCGATCTCACCACACCCCCGCCAGGGACACAGGATGGACGATGCAGGGCCGGTCACAGCCGAGTCGCCGACCGGGGCACCCAGGGCCGGAGATGGACCCCCCGCACAGGTGGGAAACGATCTTCTTACCGCCACTCCAAATGCCACATCCAGCGCAGTCACGGCAGTGTGTAGGCCTCCAGGCTGCTCACGCAGGAAGTACCGGGCCTCCGATAGGATCGGGCGCACCGCCGTCGCTGCCAGCTCGGCTCCAGGGCAATCAGGAGCAGGAAAAGGGCCCACCACACTGGCCCCCTCCCCGGGGTGGCCAACTCGCAGCCGAATAGAGCCCAGGAGTCGCGCCTCAGGAGAACGGAGGCCTCCGGCAGGGTGGGGCCGCGGCAGCCGGTAGCAGGTTCAGGCGGCAGAGCCTCGCTGCCACAAAGCCCACGGAAATGTGTCCAGAGGTGCCCGCTACACACAGGGGAGGAACTAGGATGATTTCGCCCCCAGGAACCGGCTATAATAACAGGATAAGGAGGTCACGGCCGGGAGCCCCGCTAAAGTGCAGCCGCCATGTTCC
>CAWUFW010016867.1:0-289179 GCA_963921515.1 Calotriton arnoldi
TTTCTTACTTGGCATCCTGGTTGCTCCAGGCCTGCCCTCACTTACCCTTGCTGGGTGAGTTCCACAGACCTTGCTGGTCTGCACCATCGACGATCTACATCTTACTCGAGACTTGCCGTTGCCAAGGCTTGTTGGGTCCAATCCGGTCGCCGACACCTCAGCACTCGACAAACTTCGTGTACCAGCCCGAATCCTGCTCCTGGTCGCCGACAACGCCTCCCTGACCTCATGGCTGAAGAGTCAAGACAACTGTCAACGCACCTGAAGCACTCGACATCGGTGGGCATCTGTCCATCGCCTTCCTGGTCACTGGCTAGTGACCCAGACTCTGTCCCCTCTGCTTTCAGGTTCACCAGAACTCCGATCCACTCTTGGATCCACCCGAACACTTTTCCCTTGGCCGCCAGCAGCACTTTGCAGCAGATCGCCATTCGAATCGACGACGAAACCCGACCCCGAAAGGCACCTATGCACCCGGCTTCCCTGGGTGAGGTAACACGAGTACTCCGGTGCTCCCGTGGGTAGAGACTCTTCAAAGTCCTAGATCTCAAAGGGTTTTGTCCTAGTCCTCTTTTAAGTGTCCCTTTCCTCTATTTTCCCGATCCCGACTTTCTCCATAGAAGTTAACGGCGTATCGCGGTTGTGTATTTACACTGCACGCGTCTCCCGTGGGTCCCCTGTGTCACTACCTTGGGTGGTTCCTTGTGGTCCAAGCACTTCTAGAGGCTCTAGGCCTAGTGTCTAGTTCAGTCGTGGTTCGCATACCACTTTATTGGTATATGGTTTGGTACGCCCCTAGGGCCCAAACGTGTATTTGTGCTATTACTGTGATTTAATATCTTATAACTTATGTATTTCGAACTCTAGCCTCATAAAGAGACTAGAGGGGTGTGTTTAGCAATAAATACATATATTTTGAATATATACCTGGTGTGGTGCTCTTTCATTTGGTCACTCAAGAGATTATAGACTGGTAAAACAAGCTGCTTTACATTCCTTCAAGACTTAGCCTGAAGGCTGCTCTCCATAGCTACCACTAGGATAGCTTTCAATAAGGTTGTCTTTAACCTATCTCCAATAAGGGCTTGTTTGGACTGGTGCAAGGTGCCCACTATAATTAGTGGACAGCATATGCCAGGCCAACTTCTCACATTGGTGTGCAGCGGGTGGGATTCCAGCTTGCTATTGTTTTACCAGATAATCTCAATTGAATTGATCAACTGAAAACCACTAAAGGTACCTAAGGTACATATAATTTAAGCTTAGAATAACAGTAAGTTCTACTGAACTTAGAGTTGTGTGTTAAGGGATAGCACAACCCTTTCTACAACTCAAGAGAGTTTAGTAGGCCACACTAGAGTAGGTAGTGCATACACCACACCACACTAGTAATGTCTTTAAGGGCAGGATCCAAAGAATCCTTGCAGGAAGCCATTGAGCTTCCACCCTCCAAGTATGATACACTCCCATTCTTGGAATTGAGAGCTTTATGCAACTTGAGAAAAATAAGGACAGGCCAAAGCCCCACCACCCAACACCTCAAGGAGTTGTTGGTGGCTTATGACCTTAGTAAGCCCTGTAGGGACTGAAGGGGTAGGAGCTGAGGGTGGGGCAGGAGAAGAGGAGGAGGCCAGGGGTACCAATACCCCCAGCCCCCCTCTGAAACTGGCCAGGAGGGTGACAATGACCCTGACCTGGAAAACCCAATCCCTCCTGTGGATGATGATGAGGATGATCAAGATGATGCCCTCTTTGTCCCCCCAGGAAGGATTAAGAGTGTGCCCAGGAAGTCTAGATCTCCTTCTCAGGAGTCTAACCACTCTGGCACCTCTATAGGGAGCTCTGTCTCCTCTCACAGGAGGGAATCCTCTCATGAGAGGAGAGCCAGACTGGTCCAGTATGAGGAAACTCAGCTGGAAATCAGAAAAAAGCAATTGGCTTTAGATAGGGAATCCCTAGATCTCCTTAGAGAGAGAAGAAAGTTGGGACTAGAGTCCCATGGTGGCAGCAATATCCCTAGAGATAGGGACAGGTCTTATGACCATAGAAACCTAAACAAGATTGTCCCTCCCTACCAGAGTGGGGATGACATCCACAAATGGATAACTGCACTGGAGAGGGCCTGTAAAGTTCAGAAGGTCCCCCAGAGGCAGTGGGCAGCAATCTTGTGGCTCTCCTTTGCAGACAAAGGTAGAGACAAGCTCCTCACTGTAAGAGAAGAGGATGCTGACAATTACACAGTCTTGAAGAGTGCTCTGATAGATGGGTTTGGCCTAACCACTGAACAGTATAGGTTGAAGTTCAGAGACACCCAAAAAGCTCAGACTCAAGACTGGGTTGATTTTGTAGATTGTGCTACAAAGGCTCTGGAAGGTTGGATACATGGCAACAAAGTGCATGACTTTTTAGGATTGTACAATTTGATTATGAGGGAGCAGATCCTTAATAATTGTCAAAACCAGCTTTTGCACCAGTATCTGGTGGACTCTGATCTGACCTCTCCCCAAGAATTGGGAAAGAAGGCAGACAAATGGGTCAGAACCAGAGTAAAAACTAGAAATCAGGGTGGTGACCAGAAGAAAGATTCTACTAAGTCCCAAGAGAAAGGTGGGGATAAATCTAAGGATAAGTCCCCTACAGGGCCCCAAAATTCCTCTTCTGGGGGTGGGTCCCAAACTCCTTCCTCTCCTGAAAAGAAACCATATTGCCATGTCTGTAAAAAGCCTGGGCACTGGAAAACTGATCCCAGTTGCCCCAGGATTGGCAATAAAGAAAATGTTCCTCCCACAACTACTACCACCCCTCCTGGTACTACCAGTAGTAATCCTCCAGTTGGGAGTAGTGCACCCAAAAAGTTAGGTGCTTTTGCAAGAGGAACAGAGGTGGGCCCTAGTTTAGACAGGGACCCCTCAACAGACTCCTCTGACTCTGATGGTGGTATAGGATTTGCCACCTTTACCATGGGTCCCATAGCATTGGGCAGGTACAGATTGGAGCCAATAATTAATGGTCAGAAAGCTGTGGCATTTAGGGACACAGGGGCTAGTGTCACCATGGTGGCAGGGAAACTAGTCCCCCCTCACCAGCTTTTACCTGAGTTTAAATACCAGGTGACCAACATTGATGGTGTCAGAACAGATCACCCCATGGCCATAGTCAATCTCAGCTGGGAGGGGGTCACAGGCCCAAAAAGAGTGGCAGTGTCCCCAACCCTACCTGTAGATTGCCTGATGGGCAATGATCTGGAAATTTCAGCCTGGGCTGAAGTTGAACACCAAACCCATCTCAGGATGCTGGGCGTCCCTGTAAAGGTTAGTGGGGCTGTAATGGCCACAGCCCCAGCCCAAGAATTTGGAAAGATGGAGCCTGAAAGAATGGCCCACTCTCCCCCAAAAGAGAGCACAAGGGTTGAAGAAAAGTCTTCTTCCCTCCAGACAGTAGGTAAGGGTCAGCCTCCTCAGGGAACTGACCCTACCCCTAGTGAAGGAACTGCCCCAGAGGTAGTCAGGCCTGGCCTGGCCACACCCCTGATGGCAGAGGACCCTTCCAAGGTGGTACCCAGTCTGGAGCAGGTAACCTGCCCCTCTCTACCCTGCCTCAGCCAGCCCAGGGCTGCAGAGGTCAGGGAGGTCAGTGGACCCCCAGGGCCCCCTGTCCAGAGGAACCCCCCCATCAGCAGATTAGGGGCACCCAGTCTAGTAGCCCTAGCCAGGTGAAAACTCCTCTACACACTGAGGGATCCCCCATGCCTTTATGTAGGGACCTCCCCCAGAAGGACTCTGGTAGGCAAGGGCAAACCTGGGACCTGAAGGTTCCAAACCTGCCCTGTCCCTCCAGTAGTCCATCCAAAGGGACCCAACCCCCAGCTGTAGGCAGCCAAAGGTTGACCCTTAGAGCAAAGTGCAACTCAGTCATGGAAAGACAGGCATACATGGTGACCAGTGATCTGAGGAAACTGAGGCCAACATTCCTAGGGCCTCACTTCCCTACTCAGACACCTCACCAGCCTTGTACTTTACCTAAGCACACCACAGGTAGTGATTCCCCATGGTGGAGACCCTCTTATACCCTTAGGGTGAGGGATTGCTTAGTGGACCATAAGACAGGGGGCAACCATGCTAGTGCAGGTGCTTCCTTATATGACCACTTAGTCAATGAAGGCTCAACTGGCCAAGGTTAGCCTTATCTCCTTTCGTTTGGGGGGGTTATGTAGGAAGGTGGAATCTGACTATATGGTTGCCCCCACTTTTTTTATGGTGTTTTGCTGGTTTATGACTTAGTTGGACTGGGATCCTGCTATTCAGGGCCCCAGTCTATCTGCTTTCTCTGTAAAAAGGTTTCCATGTGCCTTAGGCACATCTCTGATTGGAATCTGGAGTGCCCTTATAAGTCCCTAGTATATGGTATACTATGTACCAAGGGCATAGGTACCTCAGAGGCCTGCCAGGGGCTGCAGCATGTATTATGCCACCCCTGGAAGGCCATCCAAACTGACACCACAGGTCTGCTACTGCAGCCTGGGTAAGGTGGTGCATGCACCCCTTACTGTGATATAGGTTACCTATATCACTAAATACATACACACATATAAACCTATAAGTCACTCCTAAGGCAGGCCTTATCAATCCTAAAGGCAGAGTGCATGGTTCCTATGTGAGAGGGTGCCCCTGCATGAGCAGGGCCCCTCTGCAGCGTTCGGAGACCATCTCTGATGCTGTTTGTAGTGCAGCCTGACCATATACTCTTAAGCGCATTATATCCTCGCGGTAAAATGCTAACTTTGGAATGGCTGCACCTAAACATGTCGTGTTTGGTGTCAAACATCTTGGAATACTACCCCCCGCCAATTCTGGCGGCGGGGGTAGCATTCCACCCTTCTAGAGGGAAAGACATGTTAACTCTGACTAACCCGGTAACTTCTCTCCAAAGCCCTGGCATCACAAAATGGATGCTGCTGCCACAGACACGAGTCTGGCCTCCTGCTGCTGGACGAAACTCCGGCAGGGGAGGCCTGGACAATAGGTTTCCTGTCCCAGGGAGGTGTGACCACCTCCCCAGACAGGATAATGTGTATTGGGGCTGGGCGGGAGCACCATCTGTGTGCTTTGAAGTCCTGCACTGGGGGCACATTTGGTGTCCTTGTGCATACCCCAGTTCAAACCGGATCAGGGGCTTGCAGCCCCTGCTTTGGTGCGAACTGGACAAAGGGAAAGGGGTATAGCCACCCCTCTGCCCTGACCCACCCATAGGTGGGGCCACAGAGTAGTCCAACCCCTATTTTTAGAATAAAGGTAGGAACCCAGTCCTTAGGACTTTAGATTATACCTGGACGAAACTCTGAAACTGAATCCTGGACCTTCGACGCTCTACGACAAGATTAGAGGACTGAAGAATCTCCCTTGGGGTCAAGGAGTGACTCCCCTGCTTGGCAGGCACCAAAGAAGCATCTGTCCGGTTCGCATTTCTGAAGCTCCCGTCGGACGCCGAAGTCATCGCATCACCAGAGGTGGATTCTCAGACTTCCCCGAGGCTACCCTGAGTCCCCAGCAAAGCTGAGGCCCGTGGCTATCGTGGGTGACTTGAGACCGTGACCCCTGGACACCGAGCACATTTGCAAGTGCACCATCTTCTGGGTCTCCCAAGAAGTCGTGCTTTGGGCTCCGAGTAGCCCTAGCCTCCAGCACCACCTGCACCGAAGATCACTGGCCCCCACTCCACGAGTGTCCTGTAAGCCAGCTCCACGTGCGGCGTCACGAGGCTCCTTCGCGGTCGCTAGCCCGTTGGCTAGTAGCCCTTAACGAAGGCCAATCCTTTTCTTACTTGGCATCCTGGTTGCTCCAGGCCTGCCCTCACTTACCCTTGCTGGGTGAGTTCTACAGACCTTGCTGGTCTGCACCATCGACGATCTACATCTTACTCGAGACTTGCCGTTGCCAAGGCTTGTTGGGTCCAATCCGGTCGCCGACACCTCAGCACTCGACAAACATCGAGCACCAGCCCGAATCCTGCTCCTGGTCGCCGACAACGCCTCCCGGACCTCGTGGCTGAAGAGTCAAGACGACCGTCAACGCACCTGAAGCACTCGACATCGGTGGGCATCTGTCCATCGCCTTCCTGGTCACTGGCTAGTGACCCAGACTCTGTCCCCTCTGCTTTCAGGTTCACCAGAACTCCGATCCACTCTTGGATCCACCCGGACACTTTTCTCTTGGCCGCCAGCAGCACTTTGCAGCAGATCGCCATTCGAATCGACGACGAAACCCGACCCCGAAAGGCACCTATGCACCCGGCTTCCCTGGGTGAGGTAACACGAGTACTCCGGTGCTCCCGTGGGTAGAGACTCTTCAAAGTCCTAGATCTCAAAGGGTTTTGTCCTAGTCCTCTTTTAAGTGTCCCTTTCCTCTATTTTCCCGATCCCGACTTTCTCCATAGAAGTTAACGGCGTATCGCGGTTGTGTATTTACACTGCACGCGTCTCCCGTGGGTCCCCTGTGTCACTACCTTGGGTGGTTCCTTGTGGTCCAAGCACTTCTAGAGGCTCTAGGCCTAGTGTCTAGTTCAGTCGTGGTTCGCATACCACTTTATTGGTATATGGTTTGAGTACGCCCCTAGGGCCCAAACGTGTATTTGTGCTATTACTGTGATTTAAGATCTTATAACTTATGTACTTCGAACTCTAGCCTCATAAAGAGACTAGAGGGGTGTGTTTAGTAATAAATACATATATTTTGAATATATACCTGGTGTGGTGCTCTTTCATTTGGTCACTCAAGAGATTATAGACTGGTAAAACAAGCTGCTTTACATTCCTTCAAGACTTAGCCTGAAGGCTGCTCTCCATAGCTACCACTAGGATAGCTTTCAATAAGGTTGTCTTTAACCTATCTACCAATAAGAGGTCGATTTGGACTGGTGCAAGGTGCCCACTATAATTAGTGGACAGCATATGCCAGGCCAACTTCTCACATTGGTGTGCAGCGTGTGGGATTCCAGCTTGCTATTGTTTTACCAGATAATCTCAATTGAATTGATCAACTGAAAACCACTAAAGGTACCTAAGGTACATATAATTTAAGCTTAGAATAACAGTAAGTTCTACTGAACTTAGAGTTGTGTGTTAAGGGATAGCACAACCCTTTCTACAACTCAAGAGAGTTTAGTAGGCCACACTAGAGTAGGTAGTGCATACACCACACCACACTAGTAATGTCTTTAAGGGCAGGATCCAAAGAATCCTTGCAGGAAGCCATTGAGCTTCCACCCTCCAAGTATGATACACTCCCATTCTTGGAATTGAGAGCTTTATGCAACTTGAGAAAAATAAGGACAGGCCAAAGCCCCACCACCCAACACCTCAAGGAGTTGTTGGTGGCTTATGACCTTAGTAAGCCTGTAGGGACTGAAGGGGTAGGAGCTGAGGGTGGGGCAGGAGAAGAGGAGGAGGCCAGGGGTACCAATACCCCCAGCCCCCCTCTGAAACTGGCCAGGAGGGTGACAATGACCCTGACCTGGAAAACCCAATCCCTCCTGTGGATGATGATGAGGATGATCAAGATGATGCCCTCTTTGTCCCCCAGGAAGGATTAAGAGTGTGCCCAGGAAGTCTAGATCTCCTTCTCAGGAGTCTAACCACTCTGGCACCTCCATAGGGAGCTCTGTCTCCTCTCACAGGAGGGAATCCTCTCATGAGAGAAGAGCCAGACTGGTCCAGTATGAGGAAACTCAGCTGGAAATCAGAAAAAAGCAATTGGCTTTAGATAGGGAATCCCTAGATCTCCTTAGAGAGAGAAGAAAGTTGGGACTAGAGTCCCATGGTGGCAGCAATATCCCTAGAGATAGGGACAGGTCTTATGACCATAGAAACCTAAACAAGATTGTCCCTCCCTACCAGAGTGGGGATGACATCCACAAATGGATAACTGCACTGGAGAGGGCCTGTAAAGTTCAGAAGGTCCCCCAGAGGCAGTGGGCAGCAATCTTGTGGCTCTCCTTTGCAGACAAAGGTAGAGACAAGCTCCTCACTGTAAGAGAAGAGGATGCTGACAATTACACAGTCTTGAAGAGTGCTCTGATAGATGGGTTTGGCCTAACCACTGAACAGTATAGGTTGAAGTTCAGAGACACCCAAAAAGCTCAGACTCAAGACTGGGTTGATTTTGTAGATTGTGCTACAAAGGCTCTGGAAGGTTGGATACATGGCAACAAAGTGCATGACTTTTTAGGATTGTACAATTTGATTATGAGGGAGCAGATCCTTAATAATTGTCAAAACCAGCTTTTGCACCAGTATCTGGTGGACTCTGATCTGACCTCTCCCCAAGAATTGGGAAAGAAGGCAGACAAATGGGTCAGAACCAGAGTAAAAACTAGAAATCAGGGTGGTGACCAGAAGAAAGATTCTACTAAGTCCCAAGAGAAAGGTGGGGATAAATCTAAGGATAAGTCCCCTACAGGGCCCCAAAATTCCTCTTCTGGGGGTGGGTCCCAAACTCCTTCCTCTCCTGAAAAGAAACCATATTGCCATGTCTGTAAAAAGCCTGGGCACTGGAAAACTGATCCCAGTTGCCCCAGGATTGGCAATAAAGAAAATGTTCCTCCCACCACTACTACCACCCCTCCTGGTACTACCAGTAGTAATCCTCCAGTTGGGAGTAGTGCACCCAAAAAGTTAGGTGCTTTTGCAAGAGGAACAGAGGTGGGCCCTAGTTTAGACAGGGACCCCTCAACAGACTCCTCTGACTCTGATGGTGGTATAGGATTTGCCACCTTTACCATGGGTCCCATAGCATTGGGCAGGTACAGATTGGAGCCAATAATTAATGGTCAGAAAGCTGTGGCATTTAGGGACACAGGGGCTAGTGTCACCATGGTGGCAGGGAAACTAGTCCCCCCTCACCAGCTTTTACCTGAGTTTAAATACCAGGTGACCAACATTGATGGTGTCAGAACAGATCACCCCATGGCCATAGTCAATCTCAGCTGGGAGGGGGTCACAGGCCCAAAAAGAGTGGCAGTGTCCCCAACCCTACCTGTAGATTGCCTGATGGGCAATGATCTAGAAATTTCAGCCTGGGCTGAAGTTGAACACCAAACCCATCTCAAGATGCTGGGCGTCCCTGTAAAGGTTAGTGGGGCTGTAATGGCCACAGCCCCAGCCCAAGAATTTGGAAAGATGGAGCCTGAAAGAATGGCCCACTCTCCCCCAAAAGAGAGCACAAGGGTTGAAGAAAAGTCTTCTTCCCTCCAGACAGTAGGTAAGGGTCAGCCTCCTCAGGGAACTGACCCTACCCCTAGTGAAGGAACTGCCCCAGAGGTAGTCAGGCCTGGCCTGGCCACACCCCTGATGGCAGAGGACCCTTCCAAGGTGGTACCCAGTCTGGAGCAGGTAACCTGCCCCTCTCTACCCTGCCTCAGCCAGCCCAGGGCTGCAGAGGTCAGGGAGGTCAGTGGACCCCCCAGGGCCCCCTGTCCAGAGGAACCCCCCATCAGCAGATTAGGGGCACCCAGTCTAGTAGCCCTAGCCAGGTGAAAACTCCTCTACACACTGAGGGATCCCCCATGCCTTTATGTAGGGACCTCCCCAGAAGGACTCTGGTAGGCAAGGGCAAACCTGGGACCTGAAGGTTCCAAACCTGCCCTGTCCCTCCAGTAGTCCATCCAAAGGGACCCAACCCCCAGCTGTAGGCAGCCAAAGGTTGACCCTTAGAGCAAAGTGCAACTCAGTCATGGAAAGACAGGCATACATGGTGACCAGTGATCTGAGGAAACTGAGGCCAACATTCCTAGGGCCTCACTTCCCTACTCAGACACCTCACCAGCCTTGTACTTTACCTAAGCACACCACAGGTAGTGATTCCCCATGGTGGAGACCCTCTTATACCCTTAGGGTGAGGGATTGCTTAGTGGACCATAAGACAGGGGGCAACCATGCTAGTGCAGGTGCTTCCTTATATGACCACTTAGTCAATGAAGGCTCAACTGGCCAAGGTTAGCCTTATCTCCTTTCGTTTGGGGGGGGTTATGTAGGAAGGTGGAATCTGACTATATGGTTGCCCCCACTTTTTTTATGGTGTTTTGCTGGTTTATGACTTAGTTGGACTGGGATCCTGCTATTCAGGGCCCCAGTCTATCTGCTTTCTCTGTAAAAGGTTTCCATGTGCCTTAGGCACATCTCTGATTGGAATCTGGAGTGCCCTTATGAGTCCCTAGTATATGGTATACTATGTACCAAGGGCATAGGTACCTCAGAGGCCTGCCAGGGGCTGCAGCATGTATTATGCCACCCCTGGAAGGCCATCCAAACTGACACCACAGGTCTGCTACTGCAGCCTGGGTAAGGTGGTGCATGCACCCCTTACTGTGATATAGGTTACCTATATCACTAAATACATACACACATATAAACCTATAAGTCACTCCTAAGGCAGGCCTTATCAATCCTAAAGGCAGAGTGCATGGTTCCTATGTGAGAGGGTGCCCCTGCATGAGCAGGGCCCCTCTGCAGCGTTCGGAGACCATCTCTGATGCTGTTTGTAGTGCAGCCTGACCATATACTCTTAAGCGCATTATATCCTCGCGGTAAAATGCTAACTTTGGAATGGCTGCACCTAAACATGTCGTGTTTGGTGTCAAACATCTTGGAATACTACCCCCCGCCAATTCTGGCGGCGGGGGTAGCATTCCACCCTTCTAGAGGGAAAGACATGTTAACCCTGACTAACCCGGTAACTTCTCTCCAAAGCCCTGGCATCACAAAATGGATGCTGCTGCCACAGACACGAGTCTGGCCTCCTGCTGCTGGACGAAACTCCGGCAGGGGAGGCCTGGACAATAGGTTTCCTGTCCCAGGGAGGTGTGACCACCTCCCCAGACAGGATAATGTGTATTGGGGCTGGGCGGGAGCACCATCTGTGTGCTTTGAAGTCCTGCACTGGGGGCACATTTGGTGTCCCTGTGCATACCCCAGTTCAAACCGGATCAGGGGCTTCCAGCCCCTGCTTTGGCGCGAACTGGACAAAGGGAAAGGGGTGTAGCCACCCCTCTGCCCTGACCCACCCATAGGTGGGGCCACAGAGTAGTCCAACCCCTATTTTTAGAATAAAGGTAGGAACCCAGTCCTTAGGACTTTAGATTATACCTGGACGAAACTCTGAAACTGAATCCTGGACCTTCGACGCTCTACGACAAGATTAGAGGACTGAAGAATCTCCCTTGGGGTCAAGGAGTGACTCCCCTGCTTGGCAGGCACCAAAGAAGCATCTGTCCGGTTCGCATTACTGAAGCTCCCGTCGGACGCCGAAGTCATCGCATCACCAGAGGTGGATTCTCAGACTTCCCCGAGGCTACCCTGAGTCCCCAGCAAAGCTGAGGCCCGTGGCTATCGTGGGTGACTTGAGACCGTGACCCCTGGACACCGAGCACATTTGCAAGTGCACCATCTTCTGGGTCTCCCAAGAAGTCGTGCTTTGGGCTCCGAGTAGCCCTAGCCTCCAGCACCACCTGCACCGAAGATCACTGGCCCCCACTCCACGAGTGTCCTGTAAGCCAGCTCCACGTGCGGCGTCACGAGGCTCCTTCGCGGTCGCTAGCCCGTTGGCTAGTAGCCCTTAACGAAGGCCAATCTTTTCCTTACTTGGCATCCTGGTTGCTCCAGGCCTGCCCTCACGTACCCTCGCTGGGTGAGTTCCACAGACCTTGCTGGTCTGCACCATCGACGATCTACATCTTACTCGCGACTTGCCGTTGCCAAGGCTTGTTGGGTCCAATCCGGTCGCCGACACCTCAGCACTCGACAGACATCGAGCACCAGCCCGAATCCTGCTCCTGGTCGCCGACAACGCCTCCCGGACCTCGTGGCTGAAGAGTCAAGACGACCGTCAACGCACCTGAAGCACTCGACATCGGTGGGCATCTGTCCATCGCCTTCCTGGTCACTGGCTAGTGACCCAGACTCTGTCCCCTCTGCTTTCAGGTTCACCAGAACTCCGATCCACTCTTGGATCCACCCGGACACTTTTCTCTTGGCCGCCAGCAGCACTTTGCAGCAGATCGCCATTCGAATCGACGACGAAACCCGACCCCGAAAGGCACCTATGCACCCGGCTTCCCTGGGTGAGGTAACACGAGTACTCCGGTGCTCCCGTGGGTAGAGACTCTTCAAAGTCCTAGATCTCAAAGGGTTTTGTCCTAGTCCTCTTCTAAGTGTCCCTTTCCTCTATTTTCCCGATCCCGACTTTCTCCATAGAAGTTAACGGCGTATCGCGGTTGTGTATTTACACTGCACGCGTCTCCCGTGGGTCCCCTGTGTCACTACCTTGGGTGGTTCCTTGTGGTCCAAGCACTTCTAGAGGCTCTAGGCCTAGTGTCTAGTTCAGTCGTGGTTCGCATACCACTTTATTGGTATATGGTTTGGTACGCCCCTAGGGCCCAAACGTGTATTTGTGCTATTACTGTGATTTAAGATCTTATAACTTATGTACTTCGAACTCTAGCCTCATAAAGAGACTAGAGGGGTGTGTTTAGTAATAAATACATATATTTTGAATATATACCTGGTGTGGTGCTCTTTCATTTGGTCACTCAAGAGATTATAGACTGGTAAAACAAGCTGCTTTACATTCCTTCAAGACTTAGCCTGAAGGCTGCTCTCCATAGCTACCACTAGGATAGCTTTCAATAAGGTTGTCTTTAACCTACCTACCATAAGAGGTCGATTTGGACTGGTGCAAGGTGCCCACTATAATTAGTGGACAGCATATGCCAGGCCAACTTCTCACAACCACCCCAGCACGACCCCCTACACTGCCCGAACACCACTGCACTGCCCTAAACCCTGAAACACCACCCCCTGCACGACCCCCTACACTGCCCGAACACTACTGCACTGCCCTAAACCCTGAAACACCATCCCCAGCACGACCCCTTACACTGCACGAACACCACTGCACTGCCCTAAACCCTGAAACACTACCCCCAGCAAGACCCCCTACACTGCCCGAACACCACTGCACTGCCCTAAACCCTAAAACATCACCCCCAGCAAGACCCCCTACACTACCCGAACACCACTGCCCTAAACCCTGAAACACCACCCCCAGCAAGACCCCTACACTGCCCGAACACCACTGCACTGCCTAATCCCTGAAACACCAGCCCCAGCACGACCCCTACACTGCCCGAACACCACTGCACTGCCCTAAACCCTGAAACACCATCCCTGCACGACCCCTAAACTGCCCAAACACCACTGCACTGCCCTAAACCCTGAAACACCACCCCCAGCACGACCCCCTACACTGCCCGAACACCACTGCACTGCCCTAAACCCTGAAACACCACCCCCAGCACGACCCCCTACACTGCACGAACACCACTGCACTGCCCTAAACCCTGAAACACCACCCCTGCATGACCTCCTACACTGCCGGAACACCACTGCACTGCCCTAAACCCTGAAACACCACCCCCAGCACGACCCCCTACACTGCCCGAACACCACTGCACTGCCCTAAACCCTGAAACATCAACCCCAGCAAGACCCCCTACACTGCCTGAACACCACTGCCCTAAACCCTGAAACACCACCCCCTACACTGCACGAACACTACTGCACTGCCCTAAACCCTGAAACACCACCTCCAGCAAAACCCCTACACTGCCTGAACACCATTGCTCTGCCCTAAATCCTGAAACACTAGCCCCAGCACGACCCCTACACTGCCCGAACACCACTGCACTGCCCTAAACCCTGAAACACCACCCCCAGCACGACCCCCTACACTGCCCGAACACCACTGCACTGCCCTAAACCCTGAAACACCAGCCCCAGCAAGTCCCCCTACACTGCCCAAACACCACTGCACTGCCCTAGACTCTGAAACACCAGCCCCAGCAAGACCCCTACACTGCCCGAACACCACTGCACTGCCCTAAACCCTGAAACACCAGCCCCAGCCTGACCCCCTACACTGCCCGAACACCACTGCACTGCCCTAAACCCTAAAAACTACCCCAGCAGTACCCCTACACTACCCAAACACCACTGCACTACCCTAAACCCTAAAACACTACCCCAGCACGACCCCCTACACTACACAAGCACCACTGCACTACCATAAACCCTAAAACACTACCCCCAGCACGACCCCCTACACTGCCCGAACACCACTGCACTGCCCTAAACCCTGAAACACCAGCCCCTGCACGACCCCTACACTGCCCAAACATCACTGCACTGCCCTAAACCCTGAAACACAAACCCTAGCACGACCCCTACACTGCCCGAACACCACTGCACTGCCCTAAACCCTGAAACACCACCCCCTTCACGACCCCCTACACTGCCCGAACACCACTGCACTGCCCTAAACCCTGAAACACCACCCCCAGCACGCCCCTACACTGCCCGAACACCACTGCACTGCCCTAAACCCTGAAACACTACCCCCAGTAAGACCTCCTACACTGCCCAAACACCACTGCCCTAAACCCTGAAACATCACCCCCAGCAAGACCCCTACACTGCCCGAACACCACTGCCCTAAACCCTGAAACACCACCCCCAGCACGACCCCCTACACTGCCCGAACACCACTGCACTGCCCTAAACCCTGAAACACCACCCCCAGCACGACCCACTACACTTCCCGAGACACCACTGCACTGCCCTAAACCCTGAAACCCCACCCCTGCACGACCCCCTACACTGCCCGAACACTACTGCACTGCCCTAAACCCTGAACACCATCCCCAGCACGACCACTTACACTGCATGAACACCACTGCACTGCCCTAAACCCTGAAACACTACCCCCAGCAAGACCCCCTACACTGCCCGAACACCACTGCGCAGCCCTAAACCCTGAAACATCACCCCCAGCAAGACCCCCTACACTGCCCGAACACCACTGCCCTAAACCCTGAAACACCACCCCCAGCAAGACCCCCTACACTGCCCGAACACCACTGCACTGCCCTAAACCCTGAAACACCAGCCCCAGCACGACCCCTACACTGCCCGAACACCACTGCACTGCCCTAAACCCTGAGACACCATCCCCTGCACGACTTCCTAAACTGCCCGAACACCACTGCACTGACCTAAACCCTGAAACACCACCCCCTGCACGATCCCCTACACTGCCTGAACACTACTGCACTGCCCTAAACCCTGAAACACCACCCCCAGCACGACCCCTACACTGCACAAACACCACTGCACTGCCCTAAACCCCGAAACACTACCCCCAGCAAGACCCCCTACACTGCCCGAACACCACTGCACTGCCCTAAACCCTGAAACACCACCCCCTGCATGACCTCCTACACTGCCGGAACACCACTGCACTGCCCTAAACCCTGAAACACCACCCCCAGCACCGACCCCTACACTGCCCGAACACCACTGCACTGCCCAAAACCCTGAAACATCAACCCCAGCAAGACCCCTACACTGCCTGAACACCACTGCCCTAAACCCTGAAACACCACCCCCTACACTGCCACGAACACCACTGCACTGCCCTAAACCCTGAAACACCACCTCCAGCAAAACCCCCTACACTGCCTGAACACCATTGCTCTGCCCTAAATCCTGAAACACCAGCCCCAGCACGACCCCCTACACTGCCCGAACACCACTGCACTGCCTAAACCCTGAAACACCACCCCAGCACGACCCCTACACTGCCCGAACACCACTGCACTGCCCTAAACCCTGAAACACCAGCCCCAGCAAGACCCCTACACTGCCCGAACACCACTGCACTGCCCTAGACTCTGAAACACCAGCCCCAGCAAGACCCCTACACTGCCCAGAACACCACTGCACTGCCCTAAACCCTGAAACACCAGCCCCAGCATGACCCCTACACTGCCCGAACACCACTGCACTGCCCTAAACCCTGAAACACCAGCCCCAGCACGACCACCTACACTGCCCGAACACCACTGCACTGCCCTAAACCCTAAAACACCAGCCCCAGCACAACCACCTACACTGCCCGAACACCACTGCACTGCCCTAAACCCTGAAACACCAGCCCCAGCACGACCCTCTACACTGCCCGAACACCACTGTACTGCCCTAAACCCTGAAACATCAGCCCCAGCACGACCCCCTACATTGCCCGAACACCACTGCACTGCCCTAGACCCTGAAACACCACCCCCTGCATGACCCCCTACACTGCCCGAACACCACTGCACTGCCCTAAACCCTGAAACACCACCCCCTGCACCGGCCCCTACACTGCCCGAACACCACTGCACTGCCCTAAACCCTGAAACACCACCCCTGCACGCCCCTACACTGCCCAAACACCACTGCACTGCCCTAAACCCTGAAACAGCCCCCCAGCACGACCCCTTTACTGCTCGAACACCACTGCACTGCCCCAAACCCTGAAACACCACCCCCAGCATGACCCCCTACACTGCCCGAACACCACTGCCCTAAACCCTGAAACACCACCCCCTACACTGCCCGAACACCACTGCACTGCCCTAAACCCTGAAACACCACCCCAGCACGACCCCTACACTGCCCGAACACCACTGCACTGCCCTAAACCCTAAAACACCACCCCCAGCATTACCCCTACACTGCCCGAACACCACTGCACTGCCCTAAACCCTAGAACACTACCCCCAGCATGACCCCCTACACTACCCGAACACCACTGCACTACCCTAAACCTAAAATACTACCCCCAGCACAACCCCTACACTACCCGAACACGACTGCACTGCCCTAAACCCGCAAACACTCCCCCAGCATGACCCCCTTCACTACCTGAACACCACTGCACTGCCCTAAACCCTCAAACACTCCCCCAGCCGACCCCTACACTGCCCGAACACCACTGCACTGCCCTAAACCCTGAAACACCATCCCCTGCACGACCCCTAAACTGCCCAAACACCACTGCACTGCCCTAAACCCTGAAACACCACCCCCAGCACGACCCCTACACTGCCCGAACACCACTGCACTGCCCTAAACCCTGAAACACCACCCCCTGCACGATCCCCTACACTGCCCGAACACTACTGCACTGCCCTAAACCCTGAAACACCACCCCCAGCACGACCCCCTACACTGCCACGAACACCACTGCACTGCCCTAAACCCTGAAACACCACCCCCTGCATGACCTCCTACACTGCCGGAACACCACTGCACTGCCCTAAACCCTGAAACACCACCCCCAGCACGACCCCCTACACTGCCCGAACACCACTGCACTGCCCTAAACCCTGAAACATCAACCCCAGCAAGACCCCCTACACTGCCTGAACACCACTGCCCTAAACCCTGAAACACCACCCCCTACACTGCACGAGAACACCACTGCACTGCCCTAAACCCTGAAACACCACCTCCAGCAAAACCCCCTACACTGCCTGAACACCATTGCTCTGCCCTAAATCCTGAAACACTAGCCCCAGCACGACCCCCTACACTGCCCGAACACCACTGCACTGCCCTAAACCCTGAAACACCACCCCCAGCACGACCCCCTACACTGCCCGAACACCACTGCACTGCCCTAAACCCTGAAACACCAGCCCCAGCAAGTCCCCTACACTGCCCAAACACCACTGCACTGCCCTAGACTCTGAAACACCAGCCCCAGCAAGACCCCTACACTGCCCGAACACCACTGCACTGCCCTAAACCCTGAAACACCAGCCCCAGCATGACCCCCTACACTGCCCGAACACCACTGCACTGCCCTAAACCCTAAAAAACTACCCCAGCAGTACCCCTACACTACCCAAACACCACTGCACTACCCTAAACCCTAAAACACTACCCCCAGCACGACCCCCTACACTACACAAGCACCACTGCACTACCATAAACCCTAAAACACTACCCCCAGCACGACCCCCTACACTGCCCGAACACCACTGCACTGCCCTAAACCCTGAAACACCAGCCCCTGCACGACCCCCTACACTGCCCAAACATCACTGCACTGCCCTAAACCCTGAAACACAAACCCTAGCACGACCCACTACACTGCCCGAACACCACTGCACTGCCCTAAACCCTGAAACACCACCCCCTTCACGACCCCTACACTGCCCGAACACCACTGCACTGCCCTAAACCCTGAAACACCACCCCCAGCACGCCCCCTACACTGCCCGAACACCACTGCACTGCCCTAAACCCTGAAACACTACCCCCAGTAAGACCTCCTACACTGCCCAAACACCACTGCACTGCCCTAAACCCTGAAACACCACCCCCAGCACGACCCCCTACACTGCCCGAACACCACTGCACTGCCCTAAACCCTGAAACACCACCCCCAGCATGACCCACTACACTTCCCGAACACCACTGCACTGCCCTAAACCCTGAAACCCCACCCCCTGCACGACCCCCTACACTGCCCGAACACTACTGCACTGCCCTAAACCCTGAACACCATCCCCAGCACGACCACTTACACTGCATGAACACCACTGCACTGCCCTAAACCCTGAAACACTACCCCCAGCAAGACCCCCTACACTGCCCGAACACCACTGCGCAGCCCTAAACCCTGAAACATCACCCCCAGCAAGACCCCCTACACTGCCCGAACACCACTGCCCTAAACCCTGAAACACCACCCCCAGCAAGACCCCCTACACTGCCCGAACACCACTGCACTGCCCTAAACCCTGAAACACCAGCCCCAGCACGACCCCTACACTGCCCGAATACCACTGCACTGCCCTAAACCCTGAGACACCATCCCTGCACGACTCCCTAAACTGCCCGAACACCACTGCACTGCCCTAAACCCTGAAACACCACCCCCTGCACGATCCCCTACACTGCCTGAACACTACTGCACTGCCCTAAACCTTGAAACACCACCCCCAGCACGACCCCCTACACTGCACAAACACCACTGCACTGCCCTAAACCCTGAAACACTACCCCCAGCAAGACCCCCTACACTGCCCGAACACCACTGCACTGCCCTAAACCCTGAAACACCACCCCCTGCATGACCTCCTACACTGCCGGAACACCACTGCACTGCCCTAAACCCTGAAACACCACCCCCAGCACGACCCCCTACACTGCCCGAACACCACTGCACTGCCCAAAACCCTGAAACATCAACCCCAGCAAGACCCCTACACTGCCTGAACACCACTGCCCCTAAACCCTGAAACACCACCCCCTACACTGCACGAACACCACTGCACTGCCCTAAACCCTGAAACACCACCTCCAGCAAGACCCCCTACACTGCCTGAACACCATTGCTCTGCCCTAAATCCTGAAACACCAGCCCCAGCACGACCCCTACACTGCCCGAACACCACTGCACTGCCCTAAACCCTGAAACACCACCCCAGCACGACCCCCTACACTGCCCGAACACCACTGCACTGCCCTAAACCCTGAAACACCAGCCCCAGCAAGACCCCCTACACTGCCCGAACACCACTGCACTGCCCTAGACTCTGAAACACCAGCCCCAGCAAGACCCCCTACACTGCCCGAACACCACTGCACTGCCCTAAACCCTGAAACACCAGCCCCAGCATGACCCCCTACACTGCCCGAACACCACTGCACTGCCCTAAACCCTGAAACACCAGCCCCAGCACGACCACCTACACTGCCCGAACACCACTGCACTGCCCTAAACCCTAAAACACCAGCCCCAGCACAACCACCTACACTGCCCGAACACCACTGCACTGCCCTAAACCCTGAAACACCAGCCCCAGCACGACCCTCTACACTGCCCGAACACCACTGTACTGCCCTAAACCCTGAAACACCACCCCTGCACGACCCCCTACACTGCCCGAACACTACTGCACTGCCCTAAACCCTGAACACCATCCCCAGCACGACCACTTACACTGCATGAACACCACTGCACTGCCCTAAACCCTGAAACACTACCCCCAGCAAGACCCCTACACTGCCCGAACACCACTGCGCAGCCCTAAACCCTGAAACATCACCCCCAGCAAGACCCCCTACACTGCCCGAACACCACTGCCCTAAACCCTGAAACACCACCCCCAGCAAGACCCCCTACACTGCCCGAACACCACTGCACTGCCCTAAACCCTGAAACACCAGCCCCAGCACGACCCCTACACTGCCCGAACACCACTGCACTGCCCTAAACCCTGAGACACCATCCCCTGCACGACTCCCTAAACTGCCCGAACACCACTGCAATGCCCTAAACCCTGAAACACCACCCCCTGCACGATCCCCTACACTGCCTGAACACTACTGCACTGCCCTAAACCCTGAAACACCACCCCCAGCACGACCCCCTACACTGCACAAACACCACTGCACTGCCCTAAACCCCGAAACACTACCCCCAGCAAGACCCCTACACTGCCCGAACACCACTGCACTGCCCTAAACCCTGAAACACCACCCCCTGCATGACCTCCTACACTGCCGGAACACCACTGCACTGCCCTAAACCCTGAAACACCACCCCCAGCACGACCCCCTACACTGCCTGAACACCACTGCCCTAAACCCTGAAACACCACCCCTAAACTGCACGAACACCACTGCACTGCCCTAAACCCTGAAACACCACCTCCAGCAAAACCCCTACACTGCCTGAACACCATTGCTCTGCCCTAAATCCTGAAACACCAGCCCCAGCACGACCCCCTACACTGCCCGAACACCACTGCACTGCCCTAAACCCTGAAACACCACCCCCAGCACGACCCCCTACACTGCCCGAACACCACTGCACTGCCCTAAACCCTGAAACACCAGCCCCAGCAAGACCCCTACACTGCCCGAACACCACTGCACTGCCCTAGACTCTGAAACACCAGCCCCAGCAAGACCCCCTACACTGCCCGAACACCACTGCACTGCCCTAAACCCTGAAACACCAGCCCCAGCATGACCCCTACACTGCCCGAACACCACTGCACTGCCCTAAACCCTGAAACACCAGCCCCAGCACGACCACCTACACTGCCCGAACACCACTGCACTGCCCTAAACCCTAAAACACCAGCCCCAGCACAACCACCTACACTGCCCGAACACCACTGCACTGCCCTAAACCCTGGAAACACCAGCCCCAGCACGACCCTCTACACTGCCCGAACACCACTGCACTGCCCTAAACCCTGAAACACCACCCCCTGCATGACCCCCTACACTGCCCGAACACCACTGCACTAAACCCTGAAACACCACCCCCTGCACCGGCCCCTACACTGCCCGAACACCACTGCACTGCCCTAAACCCTGAAACACCACCCCCTGCACCGCCCCCTACACTGCCCGAACACCACTGCACTGCCCTAAACCCTGAAACAGCACCCCCAGCACGACCCCTTTACTGCTCGAGACACCACTGCACTGCCCCAAACCCTGAAACACCACCCCCAGCATGACCCCCTACACTGCCCGAACACCACTGCCCTAAACCCTGAAACACCACCCCCTACACTGCCCGAACACCACTGCACTGCCCTAAACCCTGAAACACCACCCCAGCACGACCCCTACACTGCCCGAACACCACTGCACTGCCCTAAACCCTAAAACACCACCCCCAGCATTACCCCCTACACTGCCCGAACACCACTGCACTGCCCTAAACCCTAGAACACTACCCCCAGCACGACCCCCTACACTACCCGAACACCACTGCACTACCCTAAACCCTAAAATACTACCCCCAGCACAACCCCTACACTACCCGAACACGACTGCACTGCCCTAAACCCTCAAACACTCCCCCAGCATGACCCCCTTCACTACCTGAACACCACTGCACTGCCCTAAACCCTCAAACACTCCCCCAGCACGACCCCCTACACTACCCGAACACCACTGCACTGCCCTAAACCCTAAAACACTCCCCCAGCACGACCCCTACACTACCCGAACACCACTGCACTGCCCTAAACCTAAAACACTCCCCCAGCACGACCCCCTACACTACCCAAACACCACGGCACTGCCCTAAACCCTAAAACACTACCCCCGCATGACCCCCTACACTACCCAAACACCAATGCACTACCCTAATCCCTAAAACACTACCCCCGCATGACCCCCTACACTACCCTAAACCCTAAAACACTACCCCCCGCATGACTCCCTACACTACCCAAAGACCACTGAACTACCCTAAACCACGACCTCCTACACTACACAAACACCACTGCACTACCCTAAACCCTAAAACACTACCCCTACTCTACACAAACACCACTGCACTACCCTAAACACTAAAAAACTACCCCAGCACGAGACCACTGCACTGCCCAAACACCACTGCACTACGCTAAACCCTAAAAACTACCCCCAGCAGTGCCCCTACACTGCCCAAACACCACTGCACTACCCTAAACCCTAAAACACTACCCCCAGCAGTACCCCTACACTGCCCAAACACCACTGCACTACCCTAAATCACTACCCCAGCACGACCCCTACACTACCCAAACACCACTGCACTACCCTAAACCCTAAAACACTATCCCCAGCACGACCCCCTACACTACCCAAACACCACTGCACTACCCTAAACCCTAAAACACTACCCCCAGCATGACTCCCTACACTACCCAAACACCACTGCAATACCCTAAACCCTAAATCTACCCCAGTATGACCCCCTACACTACACAAACACCACTGCACTACCGTAAACCCTAAAACACTACCCCCAGCACGACCCTCTTCACTACCTAAACACAACTGCACAATTTGTTACAGGCGTTGCAACGCAGGCCTGTGGTGCTTACTGGAAGTACCTAGTGGGCTAGTTGAGCCCCAGGGACCCTCAGGATTCAAGGTGACCTAATCCCCCAACTTAAAACGTACCACGGGGCGCGTTTGCACAGTGGTGAAGGAAGGGGGCGGGGCCTCAGGTGACATGTGCGCAAAGACACCCTGTGGTGTGTTTTAAGTTGGGGAATTAATTCCCTTTGAATCCTGAGGGACCCTGGGGGCCAACTAGCCCACCAGGTACCTTCAGTAAGCACAACAGAGTTGCGTAGCAGAGAGGTGAAAAAAGGTGCGTGGCCTCAGAACGCCTCTCTGCAACTCAGGTCTGTGGTCCTAACTGTAGGTACCTGGGGGGCTAGTTTGGCCCCAGGGACCCTCAGAATTCAAGGGGACTTAATCCCGCAACTTAAAACACGCCACGGGGTGCGTTTGCACACATGTCACCTCAGGCCCCCTCCCTTCACCACTGTGCAAGCGCGCCCTGTAGCGCGTTTTAAGAGGTAGTTTTAATCCCCATGCCCTATTATGTACTAGGGACTTGCAGAGGAGGTCATGCTAATCACAGGGGTACCCCAACGCATAGTGTTCCCTAGTGTATGTAGGTGTTTTCACTGTATTCTAAGTGTCTTTTAGCATAGCACTGGCTCTGGTTAGTCAGAGTCAGTTACCACCAGTACCCGTCTGAAAAAGTTGTGGGCACAGGATGATTTTGCAACAAGGCCTCTTTCTGCTCCTCTGTTGGTTCTTTCTGCACATCTTTTGCTTCTTTCTGGGCGTTTTCTTCTTTCTTCACATGTCCTACCTCTGTAGGCATAGTTAGAAACTAGCATTTAAAAAACCTTTGAAATTCACTTAAAAATCATAGGTTTCAGGCACGTTATAGTTAGAAATTAGCATTTAAAAACACCTTTGAAATTCACTGAAAAAACCATAGGTTTCAGACACGTTATAGTTAGAAATTAGCATTTAAAAAACCTTTGAAATTCACTGAAAAAACCATAGGTTTTAGGGACAGTTATAGTTGGTTGGACATTTCACTCTTACAAAACCATAGAAATTCCCCCGTTATAGTTAGTTCAGCTAACTATAACTCGCGCCCCACAATGCACTGCTGATGACGTCACATATTACATCACTCATGACATGGTCAGTGACATCACTGATGACATCACTGATGACATCTCAAATGACATCACTGATGACATCATCCATGTGATAATTTCATGCATCTTCTCATACCCTAATATAACTTTTGATACACCCACTCTAAATTACAGACTGCCATTCTCAAAACCATAGACACTCCAACACCAAAAACTACATACCCACTCACTGATTCTTAGGTCTACACACACATCCACTCACTCACCCGTACAGTCACTCATACTTAGTCACTCAGTACAGGACTATCATATGCACTCATACACCTATATAAACACTCACACACCGCCACTCATCCATAGAGGTACTCACACACCTAGTCAGTCATGCAAAAAACTTAATCACACACCCATTTACTCACCTATACAGTTATACACACACCAGCTCACTTACTCATACAAATACTAGCACATTCTTACGCTCTTATACAATCACTGATACAAGTACACACTCATCCTTACAGCCACTCTCACAATCACACACTCTCACTTATAGCCATTTATATACTCCAACACACATATATACTGCCTTTCACATATGTAGTTACTCACACATGTACCACTGAGATATACATTCAATCACTAACACACCCATACACACACTCACCCACCCATACAGTCCATCACAGATGCACTCTTGAAACCATGCACCCAGTGAATCACCAACTCACACATCTATGCACAGAGTCACACACACCCCACCCACACAAACACTCAGGCACCCATACAGATACTCAGACAATCAATCAATAACCCATGTAGACACTCATGTAGCTATTCACAAAGCCATGCAGCCGCTTACAAACCAACAGACAGACGGATACAGACATTCACACAGTTTAGTCACTAACCCATGCATTCAGTAAGATACATTTAATCACTCACTTGTAGAGTCAGTCACTCACGTACTAAATCCTCCATTCAGACACTTATACACCCACTCATTCTTCAATACGCCTTTCCCTATATATATTAAACATATTTAAACTTTACAGAAACACACAGTCACTGGATGATGTCATCAGTGATGTCATTTGAGATGTCATCAGTGATGTCATCAGTGATGTCACTGACCATGTCATGAGTGATGTAATATGTGACGTCATCAGCAGTGCATTGCGGGGGCGCGAGTTATAGTTAGCTGAACTAACTGTAACAGGGGAATTTCTATGGTTTTGTACGAGTGAAATGTCCAACTAACTATAACTGTCCCTAAAACCTATGGTTTTTTCAGTGAATATATATATATATATATATATATATATCAAAGAAAAAGGTTGCCCTCGGTGAAGCCATCACACATGAAGGGGTAAACACACAAATGCCCCAGGTGGTTGCAGACACAGCACTCCTGCCGCGCTATTCCTTAAAGCCAAGCGCGTTTCGAGTAGTAAATACCCTTGATCACTGGCAGGCAATCGTTCGTGCAAGGACTAAGCAATACGTTTTCAGGGACACCATTTTATTGGATGAACAAGCTCCGCCCCCATAGGCGTCACATGGTTTGCACCAAGGCTTAATGGTCAAGATAGTCCATCTGTATTTTGCCAAGCTCGTAGTCCCAATCCAAACCCAAATGGGTATATTGCACAGTCCTTAAATATTCAAGGCACAGTTCATTAAATCTGAAATAGATAAAAGCAGCAGCCGGAAACGCTGTGGTACATCCAATATGTACCTGAGGCTCAGGTCCCCTTCATTCCATCTCAAGCTCGCGTTTGCGGGACTCGTGGATCCGCCTCTTCTGGCGGCGGGACGGCTTTGCGGCTGGACTAGCCGCGCTATGTCAAAGAAAAAAGGTTGCCCTCGGTGAAGCCATCACACATGAAGGGGTAAACACACAAATGCCCCAGGTGGTTGCAGACACAGCACTCCTGCCGCGCTATTCCTTAAAGCCAAACGCGTTTCGAGTAGTAAATACCCTTGATCACTGGCAGGCAATCGTTCGTGCAAGGACTAAGCAATACGTTTTCAGGGACACCATTTTATTGGATGAACAAGCTCCGCCCCCATAGGCGTCACATGGTTTGCACCAAGGCTTTATGGTCAAGAAGTCCATCTGTATTTTGCCAAGCTCGTAGTCCCAATCCAAACCCAAATGGGTATATTGCACAGTCCTTAAATATTCAAGGCACAGTTCATTAAATCTGAAATAGATAAAAGCAGCAGCCGGAAGCAGCTGTGGTACATCCAATATGTACCTGAGGCTCAGGTCCCCTTCATTCCATCTCAAGCTCGCGTTCTCGGGACTCGTGGATCCGCCTCTTCTGGCGGCGGGACGGCTTTGCGGCTGGACTAGCCGCGCTATGTCAAAGAAAAAGGTTGCCCTCGGTGAAGCCATCACACATGAAGGGTAAACACTACAAATGCCCCAGGTGGTTGCAGACACAGCACTCCTGCCGCGCTATTCCTTAAAGCCAAACGCGTTTCCAGTAGTAAATACCCTTGATCACTGGCAGCAATCGTTCGTGCAAGGACTAAGCAATACGTTTTCAGGGACAGTCCAGCCGCAAAGCCGTCCCGCCGCCAGAAGAGGCGGATCCACGAGTCCCGCAAACGTGGGCTTGAGATGGAATGAAGGGGACCTGAGCCTCAGGTACATATTGGATGTACCACAGCGTTTCCGGCTGCTGCTTTTATCTATTTCAGATTTAATGAACTGTGCCTTGAATATTTAAGGACTGTTCAATATACCCATTTGGGTTTGGATTGGGACTACGAGCTTGGCAAAATACAGATGGACTATCTTGACCATAAAGCCTTGGTGCAAACCATGTGACGCCTATGGGGCGGAGCTTGTTCATCCAATAAAATGGTGTCCCTGAAAACGTATTGCTTAGTCCTTGCACTGAACGATTGCCTGCCAGTGATCAAGGGTATTTACTACTCGAAACGCGTTTGGCTTTAAGGAATAGCGCGGCAGGAGTGCTGTGTCTGCAACCACCTGGGGCATTTGTGTGTTTACCCCTTCATGTGTGATGGCTTCACCGAGGGCAACCTTTTTCTTTGACATAGCGCGGCTAGTCCAGCCGCGAAGCCGTCCGCCGCCAGAGAGGCGGATCCACGAGTCCACGCAAATGCGAGCTTGAGATGGAATGAAGGGACCTGAGCCTCAGGTACATATTGGATGTACCACAGCGTTTCCGGCTGCTGCTTTTATCTATTTTAGATTCAATGAACTGTGCCTCGAATATCTAAGGACTGTGCAATATACCCATTTGGGTTTGGATTGGGACTACGAGCTTGGCAAAATACAGATGGACTATCTTGACCATAAAGCCTTGGTGTAAACCATGTGATGCCTATGGGGGCGGAGCTTGTTCATCTAATAAAATGGTGTCCCTGAAAACGTATTGCTTAGTCCTTGCACGAATGATTGCCTGCCAGTGATCAAGGGTATTTACTACTCGAAACGCGTTTGGCTTTAAGGAATAGCGCGGCAGGAGTGCTGTGTCTGCAACCACCTGGGGCATATGTGTGTTTACCCCTTCATGTGTGATGGCTTCACCGAGGGCAACCTTTTTCTTTGACATAGCGCGGCTGGTCCAGCCGCAAAGCCGTCCCGCCGCCAGAAGAGGCGGATCCACGAGTCCTGCAAACGCGAGCTTGAGATGGAATGAAGGGGACCTGAGCCTCAGGTACATATTGGATGTACCACAGCGTTTCCGGCTGCTGCTTTTATATATTTCAGATTTAATGAACTGTGCCTTGAATATTTAAGGACTGTGCAATATACCCATTTGGGTTTGGATTGGGACTACGAGCTTGGCAAAATACAGATGGACTATCTTGACCATAAAGCCTTGGTGCAAACCATGTGACGCCTATGGGGGCGGAGCTTGTTCATCTAATAAAATGGTGTCCCTGATAACGTATTGCTTAGTCCTTGCACGAATGATTGCCTGCCAGTGATCAAGGGTATTTACTACTCGAAACGCGTTTGGCTTTAAGGAATAGCGCGGCAGGAGTGCTGTGTCTGCAACCACCTGGGGCATTTGTGTGTTTACCCCTTCATGTGTGATGTTCACCGAGGGCAACCTTTTTTCTTTGACATAGCGCGGCTAGTCCAGCCGCAAAGCCGTCCCGCCACCAGAAGAGGCGGATCCACGAGTCCCGCAAACGCGAGCTTGAGATGGAATGAAGGGGACCTGAGCCTCAGGTACATATTGGATGTACCACAGCGTTTCCGGCTGCTGCTTTTATCTATTTCAGATTTAATGAACTGTGCCTTGAATATTTAAGGACTGTGCAATATACCCATTTGGGTTTGGATTGGGACTACGAGCTTGGCAAAATACAGATGGACTATCTTGACCATAAAGCCTTGGTGCAAACCATGTGACGCCTATGGGGCGGAGCTTGTTCATCCAATAAAATGGTGTCCCTGTTAACGTATTGCTTAGTCCTTGCACGAACGATTGCCTGCCAGTGATCAAGGGTATTTACTACTCGAAACGCGTTTGGCTTTAAGGAATAGCGCGGCAGGAGTGCTGTGTCTGCAACCACCTGGGGCATTTGTGTGTTTACCCCTTCATGTGTGAAGGCTTCACCGAGGGCAACCTTTTTTCTTTGACATAGCGCGGCTAGTCCAGCTGCAAAGCCGTCCCGCCGCCAGAAGAGGCGGATCCACGAGTCCCGCAAACGCGAGCTTGAGATGGAATGAAGGGGACCTGAGCCTCAGGTACATATTGGATGTACCACAGCGTTTCCGGCTGCTGCTTTTATCTATTTCAGATTTAATGAACTGTGCCTTGAATATTTAAGGACTGTGCAATATACCCATTTGGGTTTGGATTGGGACTACGAGCTTGGCAAAATACAGATGGACTATCTTGACCATAAAGCCTTGGTGCAAACCATGTGACGCCTATGGGGGCGGAGCTTGTTCATCCAATAAAATGGTGTCCCTGAAAAGGTATTGCTTAGTCCTTGCACGAACGATTGCCTGCCAGTGATCAAGGGTATTTACTACTCGAAACGCGTTTGGCTTTAAGGAATAGCGCGGCAGGAGTGCTGTGTCTGCAACCACCTGGGGCAATTTTGTGTTTACCCCTTCATGTGTGATGGCTTCACCGAGGGCAACCTTTTTCTTTGATATATATATATATATATATATTTTATTCATTGAAAAAAACCAAAGGTTTAAAAAAAAAAAGCGACGCTATAGTTAGGAAATGTAAAAATATCTCACTTTACATTACAAAAAAACCCTAGAAATTCACTGAAAAAAACAAAAGTTAAAGGGATGTTATAGTTAGGTGAACAAGTCACGTAAAACATACCATTTAAAACTAACAAAACCACTCAAATTCACCAGTTATAGTTAACTCATGTAACTCTAACTTGCGTCCCCATCATGCACAGTGTTTCAAAAATGATGGAATTTTAGATGTGATTAGGGATGGTATAAATGTTGTCAATGAATATGTCATGAGTGATTTAATATGCAACGGTAAAAGCCCTATCTGTGGACCAAGATCTAGCTTCCTGGCAACTTTAATGTAATAAAGTTCAGCAGTTTTTGCTGTAGCCCACCTTAAAGAAGTCCATGGAAAATGCACAGAGATTTTTCATTTTGGGATCCCCCCTTATTCCTCGGCCCCCACTTGATGGATCACCTGGAAGCTTCCACAGTACAGAAGGGTATGCAGTTCCTGACTGAACAATACAGGTTGTATAAGTGAGACAGAGCTCACTTAATATCCAGATCAAGGAGGGATTCCTCCTTTCGGAATTAGGGCCCTCACACACCCAGCCAGCTAGGTGTCATGCTTCATCATCGGGTCTGCTCTTCGTCGGGTCGGCGCTGCAATACCTAACGGGCACCCTCGAAGGGCTCTTTAGCCGAGATCTTTTATTCCTTGCCGTAAGGTGCAGTGTGTGTGGGGGCCTAGTGAGTGTAGATGTGTAAGAAGTGAGACTAAAACAGGAAGTAGAGGTTCAATCAGAACTAATTTAATGAGTGTGGCCCCTATCCTGGTTAAAACTAAGTGTGGCGCACCCCTGCTGTAATGTTACAGGGTACCGCGCTCCAAGGTCAACATGTTTCTTGCCTAAATGTCATATAGACGGCAATTCATCAGGACCGGTAGCAAGTTCTATCTACACTGTCAATGGTGGTCCAATGTAGCAAAAGTGATAGACCACACACAGCACCCTAAGTGTGGTACCTGTCAATCTAGGAGGTCAACCTGTAAGAAAAAGGAAATTCACAGCATAGTTATGTGCATATTCATGACGTTCATAGCACAATTTTGTAAATAACCGTGCAGCACTCAAACTGTGAGGAAAGCATGCTTCACGCTGAAGTGCTGTGACCATGCGTGAGGCGACGATATTAAAATCATTATCTCAGTGTGGCAGAGCAGTGAAAAATAATCGTAAGTAGGGACTCACCCCATTGGGGTCAAATGGCTAGTATCAACGTGTTCCGGCAGGTGTTGACACTGAAAGGTGCAGTGTCCTATGAGATGGAAATGAGGGAGGAAATACATTGTGAGGTAAAAGGTAGTATAATACAGCTGGTCAATTGGTATCCCCACCTGTCACAGTGGCCAGGGATTCAACGGACACCGTCGGGCGAAGGTGTCCCATAAGCTTGGTTACGAGTCCCAGAACGTGGAGTACAGAAAGGGGCTGTGTCAGAGTACTCGAGCAGCTAAGCACGGTGCGAGGAGGCACAGCATAGCCCAGCACCCAAAACTGCGTGCACCAGGATGGGACAGTAACGTACCCAACGTGCGTGCCCGCTGTGGCCATGGCGACTGCACAGCTCTCCGCGCAATACCGCAATGCCAGTAGACACACAAACAAGGCAGCCGGCGGCCCGTAGTCTTGCAAACATTGAGGGCTCACCTGAAGCGAAAATGTCGGAGGACCTACCCCTCACTCTGCCGGGACCGGGAGTAAATGGCCAGCAGTGGCGTTGTTAAACCCGCGGTCGGTGTCAGAAGGGGGCGGGCCTCCCAGTCTCACTGGGGCGCTAACTTCAAACTAAATTGGTGGGCGCCATGTTGGAATAGTGGAGAGGATCACTCGAACAGGATCCGGTAACCTCCAATTGACCGCGTTAGAGTGTCGGCCATTTTGTAATGTCCAGTTGGACCAGGCATACACTAATGTCACTGGTGTCCCTGTGGTTAATGTGCCTCACCAACAGAATGTGTATAATCGCTAAGAGGAAGCGTGATGTACTAAAGTTCGTGATTGTCTACAGACGGGGTCTCAGCCTCATTGCGAAGTACGTGAGGGCCCTAACCTTGACAACAGGTCATTGGGCGCTAATTTATAGAAGTAGAACGGATCCTTTTGAAAGGGTCCGGTTGTTGTATTCCGCTTTAGGTGTCCGTATATAGGCTTTCCTGAAACATGTCCTTATATAGGCACAATTCGCATTGCCCTTATATAGGCATAAAATCCCTGTCCTTATTTAGGCATTAGCCATGCACTCCAAATACAGGCATGGTCACCGACATCCGTCCACCCTAACGTCACAACGAGTTCTTAGAAACCAGACCCTTAAGCTCTTGGGAGTTCCCTAGCACAGGATTATTGATTTCTCCAAGAACTCATCTATTATGCATGAACCGCTATTCTTTAAGGGTTCATTCCTGGCGTCTTCCTCTGTCCGACTTCATGTCAATGCTAACATTCCAAGGCACCTACCAGGTATAAATATACCTTCCCTTGCCCAAGCAATTTAGGAGGAGACCTCGACTTTAGAGAGCCAGTGTCCCGGCCTGACGCACTGAGAAGAGACGCTGTCATCCCTGCTCGCAGAGAATCCAGCTCCCAGTGTTCTGACTCCCTTCGCGGGGTGTTAGAGTTCGAAGATCCCGGAAAGAGATTCCCACCTCTCTCATTCTCAAGGTATGGAGCTGACTAGAACCTAGAGGGACTCTTGGCATACCGGACTCTTGGCATACCAGACTCTTGGCATACTAGACTATAGCATACCATACTATAGAATACTTCACCTACTTCTCACCTTGCACTACACTTCGGTTAGGTTAGGTACACTGGGGTAGAACTAGCTTAGAGAAGCATCTTATGAGTACTCGCATTTTTAGCTTATGTTATTTATGTATATGAATATATGTGTGATAGCTAAAGATAATGCTAGCGCAGTATTATTTCTTTTTACTGCTTACGCTGTACATTATATATCTTGCATATTGTCTTGTGATCATAACAGCTCATATCTCTTACACGAGAAACAAGACTGTTCAATAAATCCTTTTATTGAAACGCCCGTATTTTCTTTCTGTGTAACTCTGGAGAAACTAAGCATGCACGATTAGCTGAGTGAAACTGTTATCTATTGTTTCCACGATTCTGAGAGTGTTCCGATTCTAAAGGAAACAAAGTAGTCATGTTTATGCGGTTGCCAGAAACTACTCCCTTCTTGTTTACAAGGAGTTTCTAGTGGCCTCTGAGCTAGCTGGCACAAAGTAATTAAGTTTAATATACTCGATAGGGACATACTGACCTCAGTCCTATGTCAAACCTATAGGGTATATTATTCCAATGCGCAGAGCCTATTGGGGAAATAGGAACTACACTACATGGCGCCCAACCGTTTGGTAAGGCAGTAATTAAATGCTAGATACTGAGTAACTCAGTCGTGCTTTTCTCAGAGACCCCTACTCACATACTCCATAAGACGTCTGGAGTATACTCCAAAGCTAAATAGGACAAAAACCCTATATATTAGCTGTTTGGTTTGTTCAACGTTGAAGGATACAGTGTTCCAAAATATTGTGCACCTTATCTTTTGTTTCCTTGAAACTTGTACTACATTTTTCAAAAAATAAATGTCCGAACACAGGGACAATGACACCGGGAACGGTGTAGCTGCGGCTCAACCAGTCGTAACAGCTTTTAGCTTTACAGGTTTAAATGAAACCGAGGAGGGTGTTATAGACATCGCTCCAAATTTAAGGAGAGCCATCACTCTAAAACTTATAAAACACGGCCTACCACCAAGAGGGGGTAGAGCAGTTTTCAGTGATAGAGGCACACGAATCCTTTCAGACAGAGGTATTCTATTCATGGATAGTATTCCCAGAATCAAATCCAGTAACAAGAGTGTTTCACTTCTACAAAGAAGATGAACCACCAGAGGAATATATTCCTTTCGAGGATATTGAAATACCACTAACATACCAGGAGCATCAACTCTGGTTTAAAGGCGCCCTAAAACATCACAGAAACATTACCAGGCTCGGTCCACTAGGTAGACCAGGAGCAACATGGCCAATTCTAGCCGACTACACTCTTCACCCTGACCTCGATATAATGTCAGACGAGGAATTACTTACTCAACTTACAGAGTTAATAAAAATTTACAGACAGGGGAATACACTAAAAATTACTCCACAGACTTTATACGCAGTCATGGGTAAAATGCCCACAAAACGTGAGCAAATTCCATTCTGGATAGCTTAAAAAATTTCTCAAATCGAAGCAGTATTTCCTAATACTAGCCCTTATGAGAAACACAGAATCCTAACAATCTGTTTACCAATGGGGATCACACCACAACTGGAAGATTGCAACACTTGGGGCACAGTCTTTGCTGCCATCTATACTAAAACACATGGTGTTCCGTCAATTGCAGTAATACCAGATGTCCTGAAACAAATTCAAAACGAATACGGGGCAGAGCCTGCTCTGAATTCAGGTATGAAATTACTGAAAAACTTCGACCAGGTCTCAACAATAATATTATCTAATATTAAAGGAGAGGCAGCATCAGTGGCGATCCGCCAACGTTTAAGGAATTTGATGTAACAGAACATCAAGCTGAACTACCCAGAATAATAGAACAATCTTATGCAGAATTAGGCAGAGATAGTTTGGGTGGAAAACCATTGAAGCCAAAACTATCTGAAAGTCCTGAGAAGGACTCTATTAAACAAACTCCTACATCTTCTAAAAGAAATGGGAAACTAATAAACAAAATTCAAACGAGACACGTTCTCAATCCCGAGGTAGGTCTCCTCAAAAGGAGCCCTCTGAAAGGAGGTATAACCTCAGGAATAGGGATAATTTAAGAAAACCTGACAGGTATCAAGATACTGATACACGTTCCTCTCGTACTTTTTCAGATACCGTCACAGACATCGGAAAAAAGAGGACGGTCAGAACATAGAGAAGAAAGCGTGAAATCCAAAGACGACAAACACGTTCAGAAAAATAAATCAAAACCTCAATTCTCAAAAAAGAAGGTAGCAGGTCTGAAGATCAGACATGCCAGGAATACTGAGAACACAACTAAAGAACGGAGAATGGGCTCAGACAATGCTGGACAGTGCAGCAGAAATCACAATAGCTCGCCAGAACCTGAAGGAACTTCTGGAGATAGTGGACTTGAATGAGTACATCACAGTAGAGACTGTAGACACCAGGGTTAGTACTCCACAAAAGTTATATGAAATAACACTCCAAATGGAGGGAGACATACCAAGAAAAGTGAAAGTACTCTTTTGGGAGAAACTTTCAAGGGGTTATGATATACTTCTAGCAGAAAAAGACTGGCCACCACAATTTGTCAGGGAGTGCCCACATGGCGAGGACATTATTATGCCAGCCTTCTCCAAACATATTCCAATTCACCTAAAATATACTTATGCCAGGAAATGGGCAGTTGCCCAGGCCCCAGCATTATATAAAAATCATGTAGGATGGGATGAGGACTCACCTCACCACAAAATACATCTAAAAAATGAACCTACTGCACAAAGGCAGTATCCAATAAAGCAAGAAGCTAAAAAACATGTCAGGGAGATCTTAGATCAACTTGAATACCAAGGGGTGATTGAAACATGCACCTCCTCAATGAACAATCCTTTGTTTCCTGTATCCAAACCAGACAATACATATCGTCTAGTTTTGGATTACAGACACTTAAACACTTGTTCTAAAACATTTGCAGTGCAAAATGCACATAGTACAGCATTAATGAATAACATTGTGCGTAAAAAATATAAAACCACATTGGACATCTCAAATGGGTTCTTTTGTCAAAACATAGCACCTGAAAGCAGGTACTTAACAGCTTTCTCAATAATGGGGACCCAGCGTCAATTTTGTAGACTCCCACAAGGGTTCAAAAACAGCCCGGGGTTATTCTCAGCGAGGGTAACAGAGTTACTACAAATTTATGATAATGAGGCATTGTCATATGTCGATGACATCTATCTGACAGACGATGACCTGGATAGGCACTTGAACAGGGTGAGTACCATTATATTGGGCTTCGCCTCTGAAGGCTATAAATTCAACTTTAAAAAATCCAGAATTGCCCATCTCAATGTCCTTTTCCTAGGATATGAGCATTCAAGTGAAGGCAAGAGCTTGGCAGCTAACTTTTTAGAAAAGTGCGCGCTGCTCCAACCTCCAAAACGCTGAAAAATGTACAATCCATCTTGGGTTTCCTAAATTTTGGAAGAACTTACATTCTAAATTACGCAGAAAGGGTTGAACCTCTCTACGAATTAATCAAACCTGATTTTTTAACAAAACATTGGACACAGGAACACAAAGAAATCCTGCGTTCACTCCAAGCTAACATGTGAGCAACAAATCACTTACAAACACGCGTAAATACATGCAATTTAGTGATCCGAATAATTTTGGGACAATACGGATTCACCTATTTAACATTTAATGAGGGTGAAAAAGTACCAATAGCATACAAATCACATTTGTATACACAAGCAGAAATGCGCTTCACTTCAACAGAAAAAGTACTGACAGCAGTTCAAACTGCAGTAGCAAAAGAAAGAGCTCTAGCCCAAGGGAAACGCATTATTGTCGTAACCCCAGTACCAGCCTTAGAGGCAGTTACAAAAGCGAGCATTCCGAATGCAAAAGCTTTACATCCTAGATGGATACAATGGGTTAATTCTCTTGCTGCAACAGATGTTGAATATGGTTTTGATCCTGATTTAAAAACACAAGGGTTCCTGCAATATGAACATGAATGTCCTCTGCCCACTGAAATTCTGCCTCTCGATCAGTACGAATTTATAATTTACACTGACGGATCAGCACAACCCGCTACAGGGAGTAAGCAAGCATACAGTGCAGCGTGCACAATCGTTAAAGGTCACATGCAAGATGGTAACTTCAGACCAATGGTCACTAAAACTCAATCTCTAGGAGATTGTACAGCTCAGCAAGCTGAACTACAAGCATTCAAACTGGCACTTGAAAGTACAGATCGCGAATTCCCCACACTCATAGTGTGCGATTCTTTTTACTGTGTTCAGTCGTATAATGAATATATACAAAATTGGCTTGAAAATGGGTTCAAAGATGCGAAAAGTGGCACAATAAAGCATAAAACGCTTTGGGAACAAGTAGTTCAGTTAAAAAACGAACTACCAAAAGCTCACGTGATACACACGCTGAGTCATCAACGTGATGGCGTTCACGTTGCAGGAATTCATTGGCTGGCGAAGCCGCAAAGGGAGCTGTTCAAGCGGCTTCCGTAGCTGCGATCACTCGTTCAAAAGCGAGAATAGACAGTGAGATATTGTTGGCTGTCAATGCTTCAAGCAAAGGCAGTGGTGCAGCGTTACCAAAGAAATTTCCACTCAAGTACTCTTATGTAATTGATGCGAACAACGTTCCTTTTGCTCGAATCCCTGGAGTGGGGGATAGGGTAATTCCAAACATGGAACGTAGAGCAGCTTTGATTTATGAATAGGGCTCCCGGTTTTATGGTATTTATTTTTTTAGCATTTCCGTCTGTATTTATCCATATTTATTTTTGCCCACTTTTTCTGTATTTATCCATATTTATTTTGTGTTTTGGGACAAATGAAGTTGTAAAACTGTACATTTCCATATTTATATAATTGATAGACTCCCACTCATTCTTTGATGTCTGTCTGTTTTAGCTATTTAAGATGCCAAATATTAAATAACAAAACATCCACTGGTAAATATTAGCATTATACCACAAATGTATATTGACAAATGGCATTATTTAATGAAATTGCATCCTGTTTTTAAATTTTCCATGCTGTCCATCTGCTCAGCTGATGGCCTATAATTCATGAAAGACTGCATAGAGTCACTTAAAAGAAACCCAATTTTCTGTATTTATCCACTTTAAAAAATAAATGCAGACAGAAAACACATTGTTTTCTGTCTGTATTTATCTGTAAAAATCCGTAAAAACGGAAAACCGGGAGCCTTATTTATGAAGCACATCTGGGGGAGGGTCTGTCACATCAAGGGATCTCTAAAACAATATTAACATTAAAAGAGATGTACTGATGGCCTGGAATGAATACACAGATTCACATTTTCATCGATGACTGCATAGACTGCAATAGACAGCGTGTTGCAGAACGCCATCAGACACCAGACTACGAAGTAGCCTGCCCAGTACAGACACCATTGTTAGACAGCATTAGACTATCTACGCGCAGGCGTCCCTATGGACAAATGCAATCCCACAAATACTAAGTCAAGGTTCCTATGGATATGGCCTCAGCGCTCGGCTGACGCTCGAACTGTTATAAAAGATTTGCTTGTCTTTATCGGCACATACGCAATTGGCACACTACATTCTGACCAGGGCCCTGCGTTTAGCTCTTGGGCTTACAAAGAAGCCATGGCCAGTTTGGGCGTTGCATTGCGGCACTCCTCTCCGTTTCATCCTGAGGGAAATTCTGTTGTGGAAAGGAAAAACCGGGACATAAAGCAGTCTATAACAGCTAGAGTATTAGGTTCGGGTGATGGGTGGGTCAAACATCTTTATGGGGTCCAACGCTCATTAAATAATTTGCCAAGAAGTTCTCTAGAGGGGGTCACTCCATATGAGGTCCTATTTGGGACAAGAATGTGGGTTCCTGATCTCGAATGTAAAGGCACAGTGGTGGAAAATAAACCCTTTGATATCAAAGATCGTTTGGCTGTTTTACAGGATCTAAATGAACTAAGATCGAAACAAAGCAACGTGTTCCTGAAGCCAACCACCACTGGGGAAACACCGGAGTCCCAGCAAGGCCTGTCTGGATCCCAAAGTTGGGGATCTAGTCAGAGAGAAGATTGCGGACAAGAAGGAATTTGGACCTTTTTACAGACAACCAGTACCTGTCCTAGCCGTCCACGGAACAAGAACAGTACTTCTGCCGCCCCTTGCTGGAAAAAAGGAGAAAAGATTTGTGTCAATCGACCTCATCAAACCACAGTATGTGGCCAGTACTAAATAGTAGGCCTCGTGGACTCCGACCTAGTAGCAGACGCACTCCTCTCGCTACTATCCAAGAGGTTCAGACTGAAAGACTCATAACCATCAAGAATTCAGCAGTAACAGATGAAGGACTAAGCAACAATGCTATGGAACTCATCCCTCTTGAAACTCAAGTAACAGTTCGTCCAAATACACCTGTCTACACCAACGTAACAAGTGATCAACTGGTTCCAGCGATTTCAACAAATCCTGATGCAATACCAACAATTGACCAAACTGCTTCTGGCTATTTCATTAACTTTGATACGTTTTCTGAGGATCTGAGTGAACCTGAAATGACGCCAGCATCAAAAACTTTCGAGCAACAAGTACAAGACCTTTTTAATTTCCTGAAAGAGACTTATCTGGTTTCACCATGGATTGAACTATGGATTATTTCTGGAATATTTTTCTTTCTGCTTTGGCTAGCTTTGGTTATGACTATCAGCATGCTTATAAATGGCAGATACCTTGTTTTGGACACTGAAAGTAAAAATGTGAACTTACTTTTAAAACCACACAACTCTTCCCATCATGAAACAAGAGACTTGTCAGAAGTGAACATCACAGCCGTTCCTATACAGGATGGTATAGTTTGGGACAAAACCGATTTCGATATATTCGGCCCAACGGAACTTTTGAACATTCCACATTTATTTAAAATTTCATTAAGTGACTTTATTACCTCCAGTACCTATTCTGATGATTGGGACTTTGAGACTGTAAATGATATGATGTCTGATCTAGAAGGGTCTGCTGCGTTCTCTAACAATGAATATTTAGAGGGTTCATCAGACTACGAACAGCTTTATTGTTACAATCACTATGGTCATCATTTCTTGCATAAATCTGTAACACCTAGAAATGTTTTTAAATTTAACCAATGGGAACATTGTCCTACACCACCAAAGGTAGTTCACAAACGTTTGCTAAAAGTTTCCCTATTTTTCAGGGTACAATACATCTGATCCAGAAAATATTTTCTATAAAAATGTAAACAAAACAGGACAGAAAATTATGTTAACTAATACAAAACAGATTTATTCTGCAGCCTTTATTACCCAACTGTCTAGACAAGGATTTAACTTTTGGAAAGACACAATAGACACAAAAACTGTCTGGGGTTCTAAAGATTGGCAAGTGCAGGGGATTGAAGCTTTGTTTAGAGCATGTATCATCCCACATCAAATAATGTTTTTGAATGACACTGTGCAACAAACGTCTTGCCTTGGTTTAGCCAAGATCAAAGACATGAATACACCTTCTGTACCAACACCTGCAAGTAATAGCACTACACAGGGAGCAGTCACAGTAGACACAATACTACAAAACAACAGAACAGATCCTGATTGGAAAAAATGGTTGCTCTGGCCCACAGACACAAACATCTGTCAAGAAAGATTCCTGAATAAAACACAGGGCTTTACAATCCATAGGCCAGACCCACGATATGTTCAACGACAACATCCAGGGGTAGTAACAACATACAATGTAGGAAAATTGTGCCACGACTGGTTAAAAAAATCTACACTTGAGGTTGTGAAACAACACTTATCTTTACTTAAAGAAGATGCAAACCTTAGGGAATTCTTGCTAGGACCAAGAAAACCGCGTCAAAAACGTTTCATATATGCCGGCATTTATGCTGCTTATAATGAGATATGGAAGGTTTCACAGGCAGAGGCCGCAGAAAGAATACGTGAACTTGATCGTATTAACTTAGAGAAATCTCTCACTGTGGTCGACAATGGGTTAACAACTTTGTCATCCAGAATTTATTCATTGGACAACATTGTATCCTCTGCTATTGACATACTGGAACAAGATTTAGCCATGTTACAACAAGGCCAATCTCAGTTACGTTCTATTATGTTATTAAGCTGGACGCTGCAATCTTTGCGTGCGGGCTATGTGCCTTTTCGTTTTATCAACACGTCGTCTCTGTTTTCGGAATACAATCTAACAGATAAACAGATCGAACTGGCACAAAGGGGAGCAAAGTATACAGTGCTGAGCATTGAAAAAACTGGAAAAATTACCATTCACAGTGGCAGAAAAACCAGCTACAGAATGGCTTATTCATGACAAAATAACTCTGCCTGTCACTACTTTTCAGTTTCAGTATTGCCTCAAACAAATGCAAGCAGGCAAATATGAAAAGTTGGGTAAGGAATACATTAAGACATCCTGGGATTTACCTTACGAATACAGATGTTGTAGTGGGGATCGTGAAGTGTTTCTAAGCGGTACACACTGTGAAAGGGCATTAGCGGTTCTCTCATATGTCCAGGACATTTCTTTGCACGGGGCTTGTAATGGTTCTGTGGCAAATTTATCCTGTCACCTGCAAGGTACACCAGCTGCTGTGATTAATCCAACGTTTGGCCAACTTTCTAATGGGAGTTACCTCATGTTGAATGATCAGGGTTGCTGTGGCATGTTGCCAGGAATCCCATATCTGGTAACGGTCGACTCCAGGGTTACTTGCTGTATGCAAGTATTGTTCCCCCAAACAGAGACAGTCAGGAGTCGCCTCTATGGCCTTCATTGAATGTTTCTTTTATACGTTTTGATACTTTAAGCAGAATGAAAGCCATGCTTTTGCAACAGACCGTGCCTTTGACCTCGGCCAAAAACTTATGATTTACAAATTGCAAGGACTTCGGCTGAGATACAGGCTTTAATTCGTTACAAACTGCCCTATACATTTCGTAGAAATGATGGGACGTATCTTAAACATGTCTGATACGAGCGGGATTGTACATGTATTTAAGACCATCTGTTCAGGACTGTTGTAGGAGGGTCCCGTTTTACCATCTAACAGACACCCACACCCCATTCTGCAATACCCTTCAAACCTGGCATCCCTAGATAAGCCCCACCACTGAGGCCTAGATAAAGGGTCTTTAAGTTGTCCACGGTCCTTCACTTTCTTACAAATCCACACATAGGCCCAAGTTCACCTTCTCACAGACCTACATACAAGACCAACCATACCTTTGTAAGAGATATGTATAGGCCCAATAACTTAAGAACTGGTCTCATAGACTTCACTAACCTGACAGCAGAGGCTTGCGCCATCCTCCGCGACAAACTCTCCCCCCTCCCCCTTGTAAATTTCCACAGTTACGAGAATTAGATTAGCCCACACACGTAGGACATTTTTGGTACATCTGGCGGTTTCACAAGTACATGTGCAATATTTTTTAGTTAAGAAACTTTCCGCGCTTGCTTAATCGAACCTGTGAAAGACGGGCTGCGTGACAAAGAATTAATGTATTAAAATGTTAACTCTGAGCTTTCTTATGGTAAAAATTATCCTTTGTTTACTTTTTGCGGTCAGGAGCACTGACCACCTGTCAAAAGCCCCTAATTTCACCATGATACCACTTCTCAGTCCTATGGGTGGAATTTTCCATAGTTACAAGAGGGCGGTCAAGGGCTGCGTCAGGACATACGTCAGAAAGGGTAAAACTTCTGCATTCAAGCATATATAACAGCTGCACCCAGGGTGTGGCATCGAATTCTCTTCAAACCAGCACCCAGGTGCTGTGTGAGGAGTTCCCGACTGATCAATCGTTCTCCTGACTGGGCCCAGAGCTCCTATTGCCAAGGTGATAATGCTCCTACTTAATAATTCTGCCTATTGACTTTGTCAGTCTATCTGACTTAATAATTTTGCCTATTGACTTTGTCAGATTTTGCCTATTGACTTTGTCAGTCTATCTGACTTAATAATTTTGCCTATTGACTGTGTCAGACTATCTGACTCAATAATTCTGCCTTTTGGCTTTGACAGATTATTTACTTCAGGTCATCTGTACCCAAGCAATTGCATTTATTTCAGTTTAAATGTGTAGACTTGAATATTGTTATTTTATCTCAACAAGAAGCTTGTCCTCTGAATGCTATCATTTGTATCACTCTTGAATTCAGGGCTGCCCCTTGATCGGCTGCTCATGGATTAATTGATAGATATACATTTCTGTTTGAATTGAACCAATTGATCTTTAACATTGTTGATGCAGTTATTTCTGATCTTACCCATATGTTGATGGGCACACTTTAATTGAAGTATTTTCTTTTATGCTTTTGAATTGTTTAATAAACTATGATATTTTAACAAATGGTTCTTTCTTGCCAAGTGACCGAGCAAAGTGTGAAAGAGATTCTGAGAGGGGAGAGGTACGCAGAAGAGTGTGACCAACCACAAACGTTCCCTCTAACAAAGTGGCGACCACGAGCGAGGGTCTCGGTCGGCGAGTCATCCAACATGTGGTCTTGAGACACACGCACGGGTTTCCCCTCCAGGCTGCACCTCGGACGCTCCGCTGCCCCCGCCCGCCTGGGTAAGTCAGGGATGGTTTTGTTTTTCTTCCTTGAATTTACCTCAGGTTGTGGCTTGTGGGGTGGTCCGTCCCGGCTGTCGTGTCCTCTGGGGTTTCCCCTGTGGCTGCTCTCTTGTTCCCCTGTGGCTGACTGTCTTGCCACGACGTCCTCTGTGGCTGGTCATATTTTGTGAGGCGTCTTTTGGTCCTTCCCTCTCTGCTGTCCTATACTTCGTTTTGCTTTCTTTCTGCGTGGGGTCTCTTCACCTTTCTTGTTATTCTGTTGCCATATGTGTCGTGTATTTGCCTTTTTTCATGTATATTGTTATTTGAGGTATTTGCCGCATGATTTGTGTGTTTATTTTTTATTGTGTTTCTTTTTAATTATATATGGCTTGAGGTTTGAGTCCTGCGCCGAGTCTCTCCTATGTGACTGGCCGAATTCTGGCATGTATTTGCTGCGTGATACATGCATTTGAGATATTTACCGCATAATTTGTATGTTTGTTTTTTCTTTCGGTTTTGCCATTAGTGGTTGCTATTTGAGGTTTGAGTCCTGCGCCGAGTCTCTCCTGTGTGACTGGCCGAATTCTGGCATGTATTTGCTGCGTGATACATGCATTTGAGATATTTACCGCATAATTTGTATGTTTGTTTTTCTTTCGGTTTTGCCATTAGTGGTTGCTATTTGAGGTTTGAGTCCTGCGCCGAGTCTCTCCTGTGTGACTGGCCGAATTCTGGCATGTATTTGCTGCGTGATACATGCATTTGAGATATTTACCGCATAATTTGTTTGTTTGGTTTTTCTTTCGGTTTTGCCAGTTGTGGTTGCTATTTGAGGTTTGAGTCCTGCGCCGAGTCTCTCCTATGTGACTGGCCGAATTCTGGCGTGTATTTGCTGCGTGATACATGCATTTGAGATATTTACCGCATAATTTGTATGTTTGGTTTTTCTTTCGGTTTTGCCATTTGTGGTTGCTATTTGATGTTTGGGTCCTGTGCCAGCTCTCTTATGTGCCTGGCCGCATTTTGGCGTGTGTTTGCTGCCTGATACATGCATTTGAGGTCTTTACCGCATAATTTGTGTGTTTTTTTTTTTTTTTCTCTTCGATTTTGCTATCAGTAGTGGCTGATATTTGGGGTTTGCGTCGTGTGTTTGTTCTCACTTGGTGAGTTTCTCCGTGGCTGGCTGCCCACCTTCTGGTATGCGGTGGTCATGCATTTGTGGTTCTGAGGGTCTTTGGTTTCGGTGACTGTTGTCCTGCCCTCTCCGGGTCCTCTTGGGGTGTGGTCTGCCCACCATTGTAGGTGGTGTTCATGGGTGTATTCACACATTCATTCTTCACCCTCTCTGATTGGTCCCGTTCTGACTCTTTCCTGCACTGCTTGGGTACTCTTCTCTTTCTGTCTTTTAAGTTTTTTTCGGTCTCTGGTAGGCGCTTTTCTCCTTTGTTAGCTGCGCCACTCCGGATTGAGGAGCTTCCTGTTTCAGATCGTTTGTCACTTTCTGTCGTGCCTTCAGCCTTCTTCGGCTCTCTGCCAACGCGGATAGAGGAAGTCTCTGTCGAACGGTCGCTGCTGCCCTGCAGCTCCCCTAGCCCCGCCTTTTCTCTTTGTTTCCTCGCACTCTGTTCTTCCTCACTTTGATGGTTTTCGTTTTTCTTCTGAAATGCATTTCATTTATTTAATATTTGTTTATTTTTTGTTCGTTGTGTCTGTTTTTTGTGTCTCATCTTTTTGATGATAGTTCTGCCTGTTGTTCCACGCTAGGCCCCCCCAGTTGTTGCCGTTCTGCCACCTTTGTCATCCCTAGCCAAGGTGGCAGACTGCCAGTTACTTTGGTGCTCAGTTGCCCACACACACCTTCTTCGGTCCGGTTTAGCGGCGACTGCGCTAAGTAGCTGTTGTCTGGATTGCTTTGCCTTTTAATTTTAGCTGTGATCCCGCTAAGTAGTTGCATTATTTTTCGGCCCTCATTGCACGCACTTTGCGCCTTTTTTCTGTCTCTCACACATTTTGTCTGCCTCTTGCCTTGCGTCCAGTGGCAGCCAAAAGGAGGGTGGTGGTGTATCCCCACTTCTCTTGTATTGTCCCCTTTTGATTACCCCCGTTATGTCCCTTGACCCCCCACAGATCATAAGTCTTCTCATTCATTCAGTCCGTGGTACGGCCACTGCTGTCTATCACACCTCCCTGGACCGCTTTACCCCTCTTACACGCCATCAAAGTGACATTCTTGCAGCCGCATGGAATACTTTAGGAATCACCTTTACCCCCAGTACTGAGCTACGCCTTGCCCTTCTGTCTCTCGTAGACTATCCGCCCTCATTCAACGTCTCCTCCCAGTCACTGCCTCCACCAGATACCACCCGCCCGGATCTGCTGTGGCCTGGTCATTCCTCTAATTCCTCTTCATCCTCCCCACCCTCATTAAGTTCGTCTGTTTATTTTGTTAATTCTCCCCCGTCATTTACACAGACGACGAGTCTAACTCCGCACATTCTACAGCACTTTCTGAAGAAGCAACACTCCCTCGTCTTTCCGCTCCTGCATCTCCCACAGCATCAGCATCCAGTAGTGCTCACCCTCAACCATTGTCTTCAACTGATGAGTCCCCACTCCTTGTGGCACTCCTGCAGGACTACTCAGTAGACCTACAGGACCCTGCACCTGACGTTCCCACTGCTCATCCCCCGACCTGTCCATCTCCGCACTTCCACTCATTATAGGGAATGAATGACCCATCCCCTGATACTACAGCCTCTCCCATCATCGTGTATTTAGTGAACAACAACGTGGTAGGTCTCTCCACTGGTCACCCATCGTCTTTTTGTTACGTCACACCTTTAGCAAACACTGTCCTTCTCACTATATTTCAAGCCCTAGGGATCGATTATACTCAAGCACAGCAAATAACGCTTTCGCTTGCACCAGCTTTTCCGCATCCTATCGTCACCAAGGTCAAAGAACAAAAACATTGCAAGCACTGACACTTTAGGAAACACTCTAGTCTCTTCAATTATTATTAGTCCCCATGAACAGAATCCTGAGTACCTCTGTTCATAAAACACCACATTATATTTGCATACGTATTCGTTTAATAGCACCAGGCTTAGAGATACCTACTACCTTAACCTCATCCTACCCCCGCAACCCACTGCAGAGCAAGATCATTGCATCTCTCTCTGACGACCAACTCCAATTTCCTGATTTTTCCCCCAACGGGATATACACCGGACCAGACGAACAGGACTTGAGGAAAGCACTGTGTCACTTTATTATTAGCGCCATAGGAGAGGAGCTAGTAGAAGACGTCCCTACCCCTACCCTTGACACTCACTCTCCTACAGCTGAATACTCACCTGACATCTAAGTGCATCCCTTTCCAACAAAAATTGACCTTCACCCTCAAACACATTGTATTTTTAAAACAACATTCATGAATGGCATTTTGAGCTCTACTGTGTATAAAACTTCTACCCACTTTCACATCTTCTTCATTATACGTCCCCATGGATCGCTACTGACTGCCATATTATCTAGCACATGGCCAAGGCACCCACTCCAGAGTTATATTGCTGAAGCCTGCTTCGACGGCCAGCTTCGCTTCCCCCTTTATACTCCAGCACAAGAGCGGGACCTACAGGACGGGGTATATGATATTGTCATTCAGGCAGTACAGCAAGAACTCATCAGAGACATTGTCCCTAGCACCTGAGAAAACGCGCTCCTGTAATTTAGGCCTTGCCTAAAGCGCCTAGGATTACGCATATCCACATGGCGACTCCACTCCAACATGTTTCAAGAACATTCGGAGGCCAGGAACACCATATCTTAAAGCACTGCAGTGAGCTTCATAAGCATACGGCAAAAATGACTCATCCTTGGCCGTCAGAGGGAAGCTTTGACCCTATAATATTGGAGCATGCCACCACCTTTCTAGATACAAAGTACTCCGGTACTAAACTACAGAAGAGAAAGGCTACTCTAGACCTTTGGCGCATTTTTAAAGATAAGGTTAGAACACACTCTGACCCCACATCACCGGTTGTACCCAATGCTCCGCCCCCACCACCTTATCACTTTAGCGGTATGTATACCGAGCTCACTAACAAGGAGCAACTGGAACTACCAGTCACCACTAATAATTCCCCGGCTGCAGGTTTTCAGCCATTACTCACCGAGGCATCTTCCTCACCGCACCTCGGCCCAGAATTACACGTCACACAGGTTGAGGAATTTCAGGCTTCCCACACGTCACCTAGTCACCCGTACCACCACATGACCAGATCACTGACCCCACCCATGCCCCCCGGGCATGTATACCCTCACCTCACGGAACTGAGCAGCATGCACTTGCCTCTCCCTAACGACACAGTAAGGGACACAGCAGTATCTGGTATCCCAGGTCTTATAGATGCACAACTGTCACTAAAATTTACACCAACAGTCAATACTGCACACCCCCGCCCAGGTGGAGACGATGAGGAAGGCTCTGACTCTGTCTCTCAGACATCATCTCGTCACTCGCATGACTCCGTCTTTCAAGCCCTGCCCTGTCCCTCGCGCTCACCTGTTATTGTCACCTATGATCTCAGCACTAAACAATCCTCTAAATCAAACCCCTTCCGTGACACGGACACTAAACAACAACATGACCCCAACCCATTCCACGACACCGATACACACCTGGGTTCAAATTCGCACCCCCAATTGCAAAATAACATGCCCTTCATGGCTGCTGCCCCCCATGCTGAGGTACCAGGATCTGGCCTTATGACAGAGCAGCGACAGTTCATTGAGTTCCCCGACCCGCCACCACTGGACATAACAGACAGACAGTGTGTTCCTCTCACTGGTCTTCCATCCGCGTATGGCAATTATAGACAAAATGCAGACTTGAGCAAAAGCACCAGCCTGGAAAGTATTTCATCACAGCACCTTGAAGAAGAACAGTCACACATGCATCAATCACCTAGTCACGCAGATCAGGTGAACTCCATAAGACGCTTGTCATTTAAATTAGAGAACATGAACAAAAGCGTTGTGGACATGCTCCATAAGGTCAACACCCCAACATCACCCTCACCCACGCTGCACCGCCTCGTGAAACACCACCCAAAGACAAATATCAGTAGGAATGGGGAAGGGAGCAGACAATATCGCTTTAATGAGCACCCCTCCCACCGTGACGCTGCCGTCTCTGGAATGACACAAACATTCACTAACATACACCAAGACCTCCAATTCCCAACAGCATTAGGGCGGGAAAAGACACCTCCACGGGTGCTAGAAGGCCACAATCCAATGTTTGGTGACATCCCAATATATTGTGAACACCCGCAGGAACATGACCCAGTGGTAAGAAGAAAGGAAAGGACCACCGAGGCACAGAGACTTAAAGTCTTGGGGACACATGGACACCCCGACGACATACTATATGACGTCTCGGGCTCTGCTTCCTTACGCACCATTAGGATGAAAAATAGACGTAACATGATGTATCTCAGTAGACCCCTTCCACCAAAAGCTAGTAATGACCTCACTCCCAATGAGATAGTGACATTGGGGGAAGGTTCAGATTATGCAGTTAACCCTTTTACAGACGATTTGGCAGGTTGGTCAGAGCCCTTGGCGCCACAAATGCGCCCATGGCCAAGGGAAGGCTCTTTTGAACCTCAGGACATGGCAACAGCAGTTGAATGCATCCTCAAAGGATTAGGAGATCAGGATTGGGACTATGACTACATGAGGGAGAGCCTCAAAGTCTGGCAGAGATATGCTCGCCAGTATGATTCTACAGGACCCACAGCGCAACGCCCTGGGGTAACACGCCAGATGCCACTGATCTATAAAAACATCATTGATCCCCCCATCTATATCCCCTGGTCTACATTAGACAAAGAAAATGTCAAAAGGCGCTCCCACCCCTCACAGAGGGTGCGGGAAAATGGATTGCAGCTTTTGAAAATTGCACCACGGGCAACAACATAGCAATAGGAGATGTAAAAAGCTTGCTGATCTCCCTCATTGGAGAAGATGCAGAAGATCTTTTCATACGTATTCATAAAAATCTTACCAAGACAAACACCAAACATGATGGTGTTTCCTTCAACGAGATTAGAACAGTAGCATGGGCTGAGTTGCGCAGGAAATTCCCTGATGTTCCTGACATTGGGGCTCTGTTGTCACAGACTATGCAACCAAATGAAGACCCTGCCAACTATCTTTCTAGAATGAAAGAAAAATGGTACCAGGAGTTAGGGCAACGATGGGACGCAAATGGAGGATATGGGAGACTATTTTACCACACAGTAAAGAAAGGTTTGCCAACTGAAGTACAGGAGAAATTAGATGGCATTGTAGCAATGGAATGCAAGCCATGGGCAGAGATACAAGATCACATTGTACATTACTGTAAAAAGAGACAGGAACAGGAGAAGAATAGACAGCTAGCAATAGAGAATGCCGCTGCCAAACTAGTACAGCAGAAACTTAATAAGAAAAAAGACAATGTTGACACAGTCATGCTCGCGGCACCCGTCACTCAAATGACAGCAGTAACATCCTTCCCTCAGGCTGCCATGAATGCTCTTGCAGGCAATGCCCAACTTGCACCTCAGCAGGTACAAGCACCACCTGCAGTACAGTACATACAAGCTCAACCCCAACAAGCCATACAGTATGTCCAGCAGCCACAACAGGCAATGACACAATACATGCCAGCACCACCTGAGTACAGCACCAACATACAGCCCTATTACAATAACAGACCGAATATGAACTGGAACACGGGTGGACAAGGAAGGGGGCGAGGGATGGGACAGCAAAGGTTTCCACAACAGCCAGGACAAGGGGCACCACCAATAATCTGTTACTATTGCCAGAAACAAGGCCATATCCAGAGAGACTGTAACAGTAAAAAGCGCGATATGGGTCAGCAATATATGCGTCCTGGCTACCAAGCACAGGCACCATTCCAACAACAACAGCGCACACAGCAACCCCCCAGCAGCCCCAAGTACTATACTCATATGTGCAACCAACACAGCAACAGCAAGTGCAGCTCCAAGCGCCCCCAATGCTTCAGGTTCAGCCAGCGGCCCAACAAATGCAGATTCCAATGCAACAATCACAGCCACAGCAACAGGCTACTTACCAGATGGTCCCCCAAACACAAAACAATGTACCTCTAGGAGGAACAATTGTTGCCTCCAGCAACCCCTTTACTCAGGGCACCATCCAGCAATATCAGCATGGAGAATACACTGGCTAGGACAGCCCACAGACAACTCTTGTGTGCCCAATTTTGTCATGCACAAGCAATACTGAAGAGGACCCTATTGCAAGTGTTATGATAAATAACAAAATATACAGTTTTCTTGTTGACACAGGTGCCACATACTCCTGCATTACAGGTGGCCCTCTGCCCATTTCAAACAAAACAGCGGACACACAGGGATTTTCTGGGGCAATAGCAAGGGTCCCCTTCACCAAGCCAGTTTCAATGGAGATAGGAGGCCATACAGTGGAGCAGCCTCTGCTCTATTCACCCAGCTCCCCAGTCAATCTTTTAGGACGCGACCTCATGGCCAAACTAAACATGACCATCCACTTTGATGACAATGGAACAATGATTTGCTCCATTCCAGGTACTCCACTAACTAGGATGATGGCAGTCACTGCACAGTCTTCCTTAGATAGCCAAGTCAGAGCACGCCCAGTGAATGAGCAGGCCTTCTCTGCAGCTGTTCACACGATTGTCGCCACCACTCCCGAATTACAAGGTCGCACAGTTCAGCTACCAAAAGAATTTCTCTTTAGACCCCAAGTTCCAGACTCCCCGGCGTTAGATAAAAACTTGATTTTTGACATCTGCGCCCTTGAAATAACACCCACCTATGGTGCTTTCCTGGCATGCGATGACAATGCTCACACATGGGCTTGTGTCATCTTCCTTGAACAGGAAGGATTGGTCAGACACATTTCAGATGCTCAGCTATTTGGATCCCCTGAGGAATATTCTAAAACCGAGATTATCTATGATAACAATGTGCCCGTCTCAGTGATAGTGGAAATTAGAACACCAACGTTCACCCCCGACTATGATTCTGTGCGAGAAGCCGATTTGGCTCAGGTACCAGCACATCTTTGGACAACAGGCCCAAATGATGTGGGCCTTATTAGATCTGCCAGGCCATTTAAGATAACACTCAAACAAGGTGCTATCCTGCCCAGAATAAAACAGTACCCCTTGTCTAAAGCAGCAGAGGAGGGCATAGCCCCCACTATACAGGCCTTACTAGAACAGGGAGTAATTTATCCTTGTATCTCTCCGTGTAACACAGCCCTTTTCCCTGTGAGGAAGGGGAAAACAAATCAATGGCGTTTGATACACGATCTTCGCGCAATTAACAGCATAGTTATACCAGAATTCCCTATTGTCCCAGACCCCTCTGTCATTCTCACCAATGTCCCCCCGGATGCACAGTACTTTTCTGTCATCGACCTGAAAAATGCCTTTTTCAGCATTCCTTTGCACCCAGATAGTCAATACCTCCTGGCGTTCTCATTCAGAAATGTGCAATTTTCATACACAAGGTTAGCTCAAGGGTACTGTGAGTCCCCTAGTGTTTTTAACAGGGTCGTCAAAGAAGACTTGTCCAATTTCCAATGTGACAGCACCTTACTGCAATATGTCGATGACATACTGCTTTGCAGCCCCACCGAACAACAATGTAGGAAAGACACCATCCTCTTGCTCACCACGCTGGCACAAAGAGGATATAAAGTTGACAAACAAAAAGTACAGTATTGTCAGGAAGAGGTACACTACCTAGGACAGCTACTGTCTGCATCAGGCAGGCGAGTGACTCCAGGTCGAGTTGAGGCAATAAAAGGCACTCCTGAACCCCAGACAGTTAAAGACATGCAAAAATTCCTCGGCTTGGTTAATTATGTCCGCCAATGGGTTTTTGATTTCGCAACAATAACTGCCCCATTGCTGAAAGCTGTGAAAATGGGCAAAGACAGACATAATAAAATTGAATGGACACCTGAAATGAGAACAGCCTACACCCAGCTCAAAGATGAGATAACAAATGCACCAGTGTTAGGATCACCTGATTACACAAAAGAATTCTACCTCTTCACTCACTGTCATGGGTTAGTCATGACAGCAGTACTCACTCAAAAATACCCCATGGGCCATAAGCCAATTGCTTATTTCAGCGGAATGCTGGACTCTGTCATGAAAGGCCATTACCCTTGCGAACAGGCCCTTGCTGCCGCAGCATTTGCTGTTGAAAAAAGTACCCCCATTGTAATGGGTTCCCCACTAACAATGTACACTGAACATGCTGTTTTTGCAATAATACAGAAAGCTAAAACAACACTGACAACGCAAAGAGTGTCAGGCTACGAAGTCATACTGTCATTACCTTCTCTGAAAATTGTCAAATGTCACACCGTAAACCCCGCCACATTTTTTGCCCATCCAATTGTCACCTCAGATGATGACAACCATGATTGTGCCACTTATTCACCAGATGAGTCAGGAGCAGCAAAAGAAGATCCCTTACCAAATAGTACTATATACTTTGTTGATGGCTCCTCTACCATTGATCAAGAAACAGGCATAAGATACACAGGAGCAGCAGTAGTTAAAGCACAGCAAAATGACTCCTCTGATTCCTTAGACATCGTGCAGCAGCTTACACTCCCATCACATTATTCTGCCCAGGCAGCAGAACTGGTAGCACTCATAGCTGCCCTAAACATTGGAGCTGAGGACCGCGTTACAATTTATTCAGATTCTGCATATGTCACTACAACAACTCACTCCAGCATCCTCCGCTGGAGAAGGCGCGGCTTCCTTAAATCAGATGGTACACCTGTCATTCACAAAATGTTACTTGAAGAACTTATTGAGGCCCTTACACTACCAGCTGAAGTAGCCGTAGTAAAATGCACAGCGCACACTAATGGCCAAGATTTTGTCTCCAGAGGTAACGCTCTGGCTGATTGGGCAGCTAAAGCTGCAGCCAGAGGCCCCTCAGTAGCAGGCCCATCAATCCAAACGGCACCGGAAGTCCAACTTGCACCTATCTTTTTGTCCCAAACAGTACCTCCGACAGAGCACGACACCAGCAGTGAACACAGTTCAGACACACCATCCCAATTACCAACACCATTTGATATTGACAAAACGCGACAATACGATCATACTGCACAACTACACCTCAGAGAAATGCAAGAAAGTGCACCAGATCAAGAGAAAGAGTTATGGAAGAAGAGGGAGTACAGCAGGACTCCGCCGACTTCGTATACAGACAAACAGTAACAGGGAAACCTGTGATGCCACAGGCTTTGTTACAAGTGGCATTAGATCAACTCCACCTTCCCACACATGTCACCCGAGACAATATGTCTGTCACCTTGCAAACAGACTGGTTCATCCCCAATGCCTATGAACAGATACAATTGTATGTTAATAAATGTCTCATTTGCCAACAATACTCCCCAGCCCCTACGCTCAAAACTGTTGTCTCTACAATTCCTAGACCATCAGGCCCCTTCAAAGAGTTACACATTGACTATGTCGATATGATCGATCGCTGCCAAAACTATCGCTATCTCATTGTGGTAGTATGTCCATTCTCACGCTGGATCGAAAGTGGACCTTGCGTCCACTGCGATGCCAAAGCAGCTGCCACATTTCTATTACGTGATGTCATTCCTCGCTGGGGCATCCCAGACTCCATCCGGACCGATAACGGCAGTCATTTTTCAAATGCCATCTTTTCCTTCCTGACCACAATGCTAGGCATCAAACACAAGCTGACCTCAGCTTACCACCCACAAAGCAACGGCATTTGTGAGCGCCTTAACGGCTTGCTCAAAAACAAAATAAGTAAAATAAGTGCCACAATAGGAAAGAAATGGCTTTATTGCCTGCCCATAGCACTGTTTGCATTAAGAAACTCCCCAAGTTCGGATCATCACCTCACACCCCACCAGCTTGTCACTGGACGATCCATAAATGTAACAGTTCCATCCACACGCCCCAAATCAGATAGTGAGTCATCATCTGAGATAGTTAAGGCAGAACTTTACCACTATCTGTGCCAACTAACCAGCGCAGCGCAGTTCCTTTCTATCCAGATATCCAAGAGAAAGGGGAAGGGCCCCACCGATCCTGAGCTCCCACCAATCTGTCCCGGGACGCAGATCTTCATCCGGAAAAACGTCAGACGCTGGAGGGACCCTAAATTCGAGGGCCCATTCCAGGTGGTCGACTCGTCACCAACTGCAGTACGAATAGCTGAAAGAAAAGCATGGATCCATCGCAGTCACGTCCGCTTGGACCCCGCACCACCTCCGCCAATCGACTAGAGGAGGGACAGGACATACCCTTGGTACAGCTCCACGAGGACAGCGGGTTTCCATCCTCCTTTGATGACGAAGATAATAACCGCCATGAGCATAATATCGAGGACCTGAGTGGGAATGCAAAGTTATGTATTTCACTTGTCTTAACATTTTGCCTTTTTTCCACTATAACGTTGGCCGCACTTAATTGGTACTTGTTTTATGTTGCAACTTTTAAGCCACATTTGTCTGCTAAAATTATTGTACCATTCTCAAAACAACCAGTTGTGCCAGAAAATACAACTGCACACAAACACTTCCCGCCCCACACTGAAGATTCATCACTTCCACAGCATACCACTGATAGTGCACACACTAGTACACACCCCACACGCATAGCTACTTTCACAGACCCAAGTATTACTACTACTCCGTGGGATAGGCTCCTAGAGATTACAGTAGGTCCCCCAGTGAACCGCAGTCCCAACTCCCGCAACATTCGCAGATTTAGAAGAGGTAGACCAAGGTTCTGGAGGAGTCATAGACCAACAAAAGATAATGACAAACAAGATTTGGCCACCGCTCTCCAGGACACTATGGTCCACGTTGCACGCCAACATCCCAGACCTGATTTCCACTCCATACGTCCTGACACACCTAATAACGAAAATGAAGCCCATAGTGCCCTGCTAGATAACATGTGGTACCGGCACATGTTTCAAATAGGGAAAAAGGTAACAAAAGAAGCATGCTTTGTGTGCTCACACATCCCGCATGCAGTTGGCGCAGACAAAATGGTGTTCCCACAAGAAATACCACCCCCAACGGCCAAATGCCTCCTCCATTTGTTTCTTTGCCGTATCTACGGCCAAATACAGCTTTTCTCAGCAGAGATAGACACTGTGTTTGTAAACACCACCGCGTGGGATTCTAACTATCTAACACACATGGTTGTCACTAATGCATTGCAATTCGAGACAGAAAATGAGAATTTGTATAGATGGGAATCACCTAGATGGGAGACACCGCTCACAACTCATGAGCATGAATTCAAAGCATCAGGGTTTTTATGTTCACATCCCCCGGCACTATGTAAGGAGACAATAAACAAACAACTCCATAACAAACCCCCGATACACGAAAATAACAGTTCACACGTTGCCAACTGTCCATGTCAATATAGGTCTGTGCTGCTCTTGCAGGCCCATGTGTATTTTGATAACAAATGGCATGGCCCAGACGCCCTGGTATGTAAGGCAGCTTCCTTGGGAGAACCCTTTGCAAAAACAGAATATCAACAGAATATTGATTGGGATGTTGAGACTCAGTGTGAGGAGGTGTGGGCAGAGGAAACTAGACGGTACACCTTTGGGAAGGGAACAGCTTACAAATGGAAGAGAGCATATAAACTAAAACATCCTCTTCTTTGCTTCCTAGGTAACGGTACTCGCCCTGTGGGCAGCAACACAAACTGTAACACAACAATTTTTAATTTGGACCTCCAAGACGGCACCGCCAGCCTCATGGACATCTTTTGGGCATGCGGAGAACGCATCTACCCCCAGTTGCCTCCTCGATGGAAGGGCCTATGCACCATGGTTACCATGCACGAGCTGCATCTCGTTGTCCCGGCATCCAACATCTCTCAAGTGTTTGAGCACCCCATGACAAATGACGTCACCCTGCTTCACCGGCACCGAAGGAAGGCTCAATACTTCGCTAACGATGCCTTCGCCGAAATTCCTGAAGAATTTCGCCTGTTCAATGGTGCCCAGGAATTCTTTGGAGGCCTGTGGCCCATTTGGCAAACATCAGCTAATGCCAGGTGGCTACAGGTCACCCGATACGAACTAATGACTCTGATAAATAACACCCGAGATGGGTTCAACGCCATACAGGAAGAGTTAAGGCCTTTAAGGCTTATGGTTCTAGAGCATAGATATGTTCTAGATCAACTCACAGCTATGCAGGGTGGTGTATGCAGTGCCCTTGGAAAGAGCTGCTGCACTTTCATACCGGCTAATGATGCCACAAACGGGTCGCTCGCTAAGGCCATTGAGGACTTGGGCAACCTGGGAAAAAAGATGCGTGACGAAAGCGGTGCCGCTGCAGATCCTATCACGGACTGGTTCAACTTGAACTGGATGCCTTCATGGCTATCTGCTATCTTGAAAATTGTGCTACCTATTTGTTGTGTTGTCCTGGTAATGTGTTGCGGTGCACAGCTAGTAATTAAATGTGTCAACAGATGCAGCACCAAAGCAGTAGGAATGAATTACGTTCACACTGGAATTAATAACAATGCACAGTATCAGGACATGGACCGTGCTCCCGGGGATGGGAATGGGCAGATCCATGTGCAACTCTTAGAACAACCTGCCCCTCATGCCTCTTCAAACACACCTACAGCTCCACCGGTTCCACCACCTAGATACGCCTTAAGGGAGGAGCATGACATTAACGGGTATGATGAGTTAGCTCCCGAGGATGGGGGAGAATACGTTACTATAACACCCGAATTGTCACCACAGACAGCATGCATGTATATTAGTGACCCACTCGGTATGCACCAAGCCCCTGAGGGTCCAGCAAAGTACTGTGTCACAGAAGTGTTCAATAATGAACAAGAGAAGGGATGTGTAGGAGGGTCCCGTTTTACCATCTAACAGACACCCACACCCCATTCTGCAATACCCTTCAAACCTGGCATCCCTAGATAAGCCCCACCACTGAGGCCTAGATAAAGGGTCTTTAAGTTGTCCACGGTCCTTCACTTTCTTACAAATCCACACATAGGCCCAAGTTCACCTTCTCACAGACCTACATACAAGACCAACCATACCTTTGTAAGAGATATGTATAGGCCCAATAACTTAAGAACTGGTCTCATAGACTTCACTAACCTGACAGCAGAGGCTTGCCCCATCCTCCGCGACAAACTCTCCCCCCTCCCCCTTGTAAATTTCCACAGTTACGAGAATTAGATTAGCCCACACACGTAGGACATTTTTGGTACATCTGGCGGTTTCACAAGTACATGTGCAATATTTTTTAGTTAAGAAACTTTCCGCGCTTGCTTAATCGAACCTGTGAAAGACGGGCTGCGTGACAAAGAATTAATGTATTAAAATGTTAACTCTGAGCTTTCTTATGGTAAAAATTATCCTTTGTTTACTTTTTGCGGTCAGGAGCACTGACCACCTGTCAAAAGCCCCTAATTTCACCATGATACCACTTCTCAGTCCTATGGGTGGAATTTTCCATAGTTACAAGAGGGCGGTCAAGGGCTGCGTCAGGACATACGTCAGAAAGGGTAAAACTTCTGCATTCAAGCATATATAACAGCTGCACCCAGGGTGTGGCATCGAATTCTCTTCAAACCAGCACCCAGGTGCTGTGTGAGGGTTCCCGACTGATCAATCGTTCTCCTGACTGGGCCCAGAGCTCCTATTGCCAAGGTGATAATGCTCCTACTTAATAATTCTGCCTATTGACTTTGTCAGTCTATCTGACTTAATAATTTTGCCTATTGACTTTGTCAGATTTTGCCTATTGACTTTGTCAGTCTATCTGACTTAATAATTTTGCCTATTGACTGTGTCAGACTATCTGACTCAATAATTCTGCCTTTTGGCTTTGACAGATTATTTACTTCAGGTCATCTGTACCCAAGCAATTGCATTTATTTCAGTTTAAATGTGTAGACTTGAATATTGTTATTTTATCTCAACAAGAAGCTTGTCCTCTGAATGCTATCATTTGTATCACTCTTGAATTCAGGGCTGCCCCTTGATCGGCTGCTCATGGATTAATTGATAGATATACATTTCTGTTTGAATTGAACCAATTGATCTTTAACATTGTTGATGCAGTTATTTCTGATCTTACCCATATGTTGATGGGCACACTTTAATTGAAGTATTTTCTTTTATGCTTTTGAATTGTTTAATAAACTATGATATTTTAACAAATGGTTCTTTCTTGCCAAGTGACCGAGCAAAGTGTGAAAGAGATTCTGAGAGGGGAGAGGTACGCAGAAGAGTGTGACCAACCACAAACGTTCCCTCTAACACTGTTAACACCTTTTCAGGCAGTCCTCGGAATCATCCCAAACTTCGCACATTCGGTGTTTGGTGGTGTGCCATTAATTCTAGCACTTGTTGCAGGAATCCTGTTTTTATTCCTACTACTACGCTATGGCAAGCCTATTCACCGGCATCACTCAGAGCGATGTGGAGAAAGCTCTCCTAGAACGGAAGTGCCGTGAGCGCATAGTGCAACTTTTTGGCATACCTCGTCTACGGGAACTTAATACAACATGGTTTCTGTCGTTCAGACCAATCTGGCAAGATTGCATCTTACCTGTTCTACGCTGCCTGCTTTGCAGTGAAGAATGCGTGCTAGACACCTGTCTAACACTCCCATCAGTCATGCCAACGGATATCGATACTCTGCTGGACCCGATAACGGCCCATGCTCTGTGTTGTCCCCAAAGGCTACCAATCCTGATGACGGCATTCATTGAGATCTCACAGACGCTTCCTGCTGCTGCTGAGGTACGAGATGGATCAACAGGCACACAGGTAACAACGGACGCGAACATTGCTACGGCATCCTATGCTGAAGGCGATGCTTCACATCTCTGTGCAGTTAACCTTCTAAATGAGGTATTCCAACTGTCACCATCGGTAGACGATATTTTGTCTATAGAAATAGATGATTTCATGTTTACACCAGACCCATACACTGACTTTGATTCGGCTCACAGTGTACCTGGGACGCAATGAAATTTGGCCTCCATATTTTCAAAACAGAACAAAACTTGGAACTCTTCCTAAAATTGAACTTTTTCTTTTTCTCTAATTTTTGAAAATACATGGCAACTCAATCTGCTTACAGTAGAACTAATCATATAAAACGGACTTCTTTGAATACTTCCAGGGACACATTGTCACCTTATTTAATTGCAATTTCATTTAGTACCATGACACGCAATGGCTTTGATTTTTGAAACCTTGTCAACCATTTCGTCATATGTATATATTTCTGTTTATTCATTCATGTTGCATTTATTTCCAATATCTGCTTAGAATGAAATGAAGAAATGCTTTAAAATGTACAGTACCTATTGCATTACATGTTTTAGCAACAGTTTCTTTTAAAAGACTTCTTTTAATATGCTTTTAGAAATGTTTTTAGCAACATGTGGTACTCAATTTAATGTTTAGCATTTAATGTTTAGCATTTAGTATTATCGTTCATTCGAAAGTGGAGTGGGTGTTGTATTCCGCTTTAGGTGTCCGTATATAGGCTTTCCTGAAACATGTCCTTATATAGGCAAAATTCACATTGCCCTTATATAGGCATAAAATCCCTGTCCTTATTTAGGCATTAGCCATGCACTCCAAATACAGGCATGGTCACCGACATCCGTCCACCCTAACGTTGCAACGAGTTCTTAGAAACCAGACCCTTAAGCTCTTGGGAGTTCCCCTAGCACAGGATTATTGATTTCTCCAAGAACTCACCTATTATGCATGAACCGCTATTCCTTAAGGGTTCATTCCTGACATCTTCCGCTGTCCGACTTCATGTCAATGCTAACATTCCAAGGCACCTACCAGGTATAAATATACCTTCCCTTGCCCAAGCAAGTTAGGAGGAGACCTCGACTTTAGAGGAGCCCGTGTCCCGGCCTGACGCACTGAGAAGAGACGCTGTCATCCCTGCTCGCAGAGAATCCAGCTCCCAGTGTTCTGACTCCCTTCGCGGGGTGTTAGAGTTCGAAGATCCGGAAAGAGATTCCCACCTCTCTCATTCTCAAGGTATGGAGCTGACTAGAACCTAGAGGGACTCTTGGCATACCGGACTCTTGGCATACCAGACTCTTGGCATACTAGACTATAGCATACCATACTATAGAATACTTCACCTACTTCTCACCTTGCACTACACTTCGGTTAGGTTAGGTACACTGGGGTAGAACTAGCTTAGAGAAGCATCTTATGAGTACTCGCATTTTTAGCTTATGTTATTTATGTCTATGAATATATGTGTGATAGCTAAAAGATAATGCTAGCGCAGTATTATTTCTTTTTACTGCTTACGCTGTACATTATATATCTTGCATATTGTCTTGTGATCATAACAGCTCATATCTCTTACACGAGAAACAAGACTGTTCAATAAATCCTTTTTATTAAAACGCCCGTCTTTTCTTTCTGTGTAACTCTGGAGAAACTAAGCATTGCCGATTAGCTGAGTGAAACTGTTATCTATTGTTTCCACGATTCTGAGAGTGTTCCGATTCTAAGGGAAACAAAGTAGTCATGTTTATGCGGTTGCCAGAAACTACTCCCTTCTTGTTTACAAGGAGTTTCTAGTGGCCTCTGAGCTAGCTGGCACAAAGTAATTAAGTTTAATATACTCGATAGGGACATACTGACCTCAGTCCTATGTCAAACCTATAGGGTATATTATTCCAATGCGCAGAGCCTATTAGGGAAATAGGAACTACACTACACGGTGGTCTCCGTGGAACCTAATAAAAGTTAAGACCACGGTGCCATGATGACCGAGTATCTGCGGGCAAATATAGCCCCTAATGGCCTCATAGTGAACAATTTTCCACGCTTGTTCCTAGAAGACGCTGTCTTTAAGAAAGAGTGGTCCCTAGTAGCATGGAAGTGCACTAGGGACTGGCTCATCCTTATTATTAACACCGCCAAAAGGATTGCAGACGCTCTACTGGTAAGAATCCAGATGGCAGAAGGGGCACTGAAAGTAACTGTTCCGACCACTGCTTTTAAAACTAAGCTAGCAGAGATCAATGCTGAGATTGCCGACAATAGAGAATACCTGATGAAACAAAAAATCTCAAAGCTCCAAAAGGATGTACAAAAATTCGATAAAGAAAAAGTGTATCCCTATTTGAGAGCAGACTATACCCCAACGGGTGGTAGTAATTCATCTGATGAAGGCTCTAACACGACGAGGAGAGGTTCCTCATCCAACAGCGACTCGAGCAACGGAAGCTGGGGCAGTAACAACTCCAGGCATAATACACACCCGTTGTATCCAGCATACAATATGCCACCGTATCAAGGACCCCCGTTTTGGCAAGTCCCTATGTACCATCAGGGACACCCGCAATTCTTCCAACAAGGATATAACCTCCCTTTTTTAGACAGAGGTTGGGGCAGAGGAAGAGGGCAGAGAAGAGGGCATCAAAAGAGAGTACAATGGCAGGAACAACCAACCTTCTCGGTAGAGATGAGGAGTCAGACAAGAGGGAAGAGAAATTGATTGTTAATCTCTCTTCTAGGACTCTTACCTCTTCCGAAGAGAAAGTACTACAGAAAGGTTTGGGTTATGTCCCTACCCCTAAGACTGATAAGTTTCGTGACACCTGTGAAATCCAAGGCTTTTTTCGCAAGATACGCCTCAAAGCCTATTTCCAAGACAAACCCACCATCCCGACGGAGGACTCAGGGCTACATAAACCATCCACCTTCACACCAAACAGTAGCATGGTACCAAACGAGGTATTGACATTTGAACAGGCTGTACTCAAAGACCTAACCAGTGACATTAAACCCACCACCTTTCACAATTTATCCTCAGCTGAACTGACGGCTGTCAGGGCTCTGGCGGATGACCCAGACATTACCATTAAACAAGCCGATAAGGGTGGGGCCACAGTTATCATGTCAACTGTTGACTACGATACAGAATGCCTACGACAACTCAGCAACCGGAGGTATTACACTCCCATAACAGACGATCCTACCCCGCGACTAGCCACCATTATATCAACCATGGTCTTCTCTGGTGAGACGGAGGGGTGGATTACTAAGAAGGAAGCAGAATTCCTCATCACCAAGGACCCCAAGGCACCGTACTTTTACATCTTGCCAAAGATTCACAAAGGGGTTACTCCAGTCCCCGGTAGGCCCATCGTCTCGGGGATTGGGTCTATCCTCGAACCGCTCTCTAGGTTCTGTGATTATTTTTTGCAACCCCTGGTTAGAGCCATTCCATCGTTCTTACAAGACACCACTGATGTCTTCCGCCTGATTGAGGGGGTCCAACATCCAGAAGAAATCAACCTTCTGGTTACCCTGGATGTTGAGGCCCTCTACACCAACATCCCACAACGTGCCACATTAAGTGTCATAGAGGATGCATTGACTAGAATAGATTGGGACTCGCCAACTCCAGTGCCATTCGTGCTCGAGTGTGCCACGTTGGCATTGACTGAGAACGTCTTTGAATATAATAAACAACTTTATCATCAGACCCAGGGCACTTCAATGGGCAGCACATTCGCGCTGAGCGTGGCGTGTTTGTATATGGCTGCCTTTGAGGAAAGAGAGATCCACAGTCCATCTAACCCCTACCTCACTAATGTGGTTTTGTGGAAGAGGTTTATTTACGACATCCTCATCTTGTGGAAGGGGGAAAGATCGAGATGTGATGAATTTTGTCCCTGGATCAACACCTTAAACTCTTATTTGAAGTTCACCAGCACCATCTCAGACAATAATATCCCTTTCCTTGACCTCAAGATCAGGTTGGACGAAGGTCAGAGCAGTACTACATTGTACAGAAAGCCCACCGACAGAAACAGTCTTCTACTATTTAGCAGCCACCACCCGAGAGCCTTGAAAGAAAACCTGCCTTTCGGTCAGTTACTCCGAATCAGGAGGAACTGCAGTTCTGTGGCCGACTTTAAAACTGAGGCAGCCATTTTAGCAGAAGACCTACGCAAAAGAGAATATCCCAAATGCAATATTGCACTATCACTTAAGAGGGCCAGAAATAATAATCGTGAAGCACTACTGGAAACAAGGCAAAAAGACCCCAGTGAGGTCCTCACATGTGTCACCACTTTTACCCTGGACTCCAATAGGATCAGGAGTATCATAAGGAAACATTGGGACATCCTCAATACCGGCACACTTAACCTGCCTACTCCGAGGTTTGCTTTTAAACGCACCAGCAACCTCAAGGATATGCTGATACATACCAGGCCCAAAGCCCACAACACCACCACACAAAGATCCTTGTGGGACCTTCCACCCATTGTGGGACACTACCCATGCGGTGCCTGCACAGTTTGCCCACTTACTAAACCTACTAAAGAGATAACATTTACTAATGGGTTTAAATGGCAGCTAAAGAGGCACACTAACTGCAACACTGCTAATTGCATATACATGCTCACCTGCCCCTGTGGACTCCGTTATATAGGCATGACCACCAGACCTACCAAGAAACGCATACAGAATACAGGAGCAATATCAGATGTCACAAAACCAACACCAAGATGACTGCACATTTTGAACTCCTGAAACATTCACCAGATTCACTACGCTGGGTCGTTTTAGAAGCGCACCCTAAAATGAACAAGGGCACTCTGTTTCGCACTGAACAGAGATTGGTGCTTAGGCTTGCCTCCGATAAAGAGGGATTAAATGAGGATATTCCCTGGAGCCTGCTGACTAGATAAAATATACCCTCCAGAGTATCCCTTACCCTCAAAATTCTGGTTGGCTAGCACATAATTCTGGCTGGCTAACAATGTATTACAGCTCCTTTAAGACCTTTTTGGCACGCTATAATCTCCCGTTGTGACCACCTACACACGGGCTCTTGAGCACATCTACATGAGTACATTTGGGACACTAATGTATGCTTGGCTCATTGTGACATCCTGACATGGTCTTAACTTTTATTAGGTTCCACTGAGACCACCGGACCCTTATCAAAAGGATCCGTTCTACTTCTATAAATTAGCGTCCAATGACCTGTTGTCAAGGTTAGGGCCCTCACGTACTTCCCAATGAGGCTGAGACCCCGTCTGTAGACGATCACGAACTTTAGTACATCACGCTTCCTCTTAGCGATTATACACATTCTGTTGGTGAGGCACATTAACCACAGGGACACCAGTGACATTAGTATATGCTTGGTCTAAATGGACATTACAAAATGGCCGACACTCTAACGCGGTCTATTGGAGGTTACTGGATCCTGTTCGAGTGATCCTCTCCACTATTCCAACATGGCGCCCACCAATTTAGTTTGAGGTTAGGGCTCCAGCGCTTTTCCCAGTGAGACTGGGAGGCCCACCCCCTTCTGACACCGACCGGGGGTTTAACAACGCCATGCCACTGCTGGCCATTACCTCCCGGTCCCGGCAGAGTGAGGGGTAGGTCCTCCGACATCTTACGGAGAAGACGCGCAAGTAATTGACTTCTTGTTCCTGGCATGGCAATGCTCATGGATTCCTTGGCATTTTCGCTTCAGGTGAGCCCTCAATGTTTGCGAGACTACGGGCCGCCTGCTGCCTTGTTTGTGTGTCTCCTGACATTGCGGTATTGCGCGGAGAGCTGTGCGGTCGCCATGGCCCCAGCGGGCACTCACGTTGGGTACGTTACTGTCCCATCCCGGTGCACGCAGTTTTGGGTGCTGGGCTGTGCTGCGCCTCCTCGCGCCGTGCCGCGCTGCTCGAGTACTCTGACACAGCCCCTTTCTGTACTCCACATTCTGGGACTCGTAACCAAGCTTATGGGACACCTTGGCCCGACGGTGTCCATTGAATCCCTGGCCACTGCGACAGGTGGGGATACCAATTGACCAGCTGTATTATACTACCTTTTACATCACAATGTATTTCCTCCCTCATTTCCATCTCATAGGACACTGCACCTTTCAGTGTCAACACCTGCCGGAACACGCTGATACTAGTCATTTGACCCCAATGGGGTGAGTCCCTACTTACTATTATTTTTAACTGCTCTGCCACACTGAGATAATGATTTTAATATCGTCGCCTCAAGCATGGTCACAGCACTTCAGCATGAAGCATGCTTTCCTCACAGTTTGAGTGCTGCACAGTTATTTACAAAGTTGTGCGACGAACGTCATGAATATGCACATAACTATGCTGTGAATTTCCTTTTTCTTACAGGTTGACCTCCTAGATTGACAGGTACCACACTTAGGGTGCTGTGTGTGGTCTATCACTTTTGCTACATTGGACCACCATTGACAGTGTAGATAGAACTTACTACCGGTCCTGATGAATTGCCGTCTATAGGACATTTAGGCAAGAAACATGTTGACCTTGGAGCGCGGTACCCTGTAACATTACAGCAGGGGTGCGCCACACTTAGTTTTAACCAGGATAGGGGCCACACTCATTGAATTAGTTCTGATTGGACCTCTACTTCCTGTTTTAGTCTCACTTCTTTACACATCTACACTCACTAGGCCCCTCACACGCACTGCACCTTACGGCAAAGAATAAAAGATCTCCGCTAAAGAGCCCCTTCGAGGGTGCCCGTCGGGTATTGCAGCGCCAACCCGACGAGGAGCAGACCCAATGATGAAGCATGACACCTAGCTGGCTGGGTGTGTGAGGGCCCTAATTCCAAAAGGAGGAATCCCCCTCCTTGATCTGGATATTAAGTGAGCTCTGTCTCACTTATACAACCTGTATTGTTCAGTCAGGAACTGCATACCCTTCTGTATTGATTAATTGTTGGGCATGTATGCTGGACCTGGTAAAAAAAAGCCCTTAGTCCCCCTTATTTGTAGACACATCACCTGGAAGCTTCCCATGCACAAACGAGCCAAAAGGTGCCACCTTTTTGTCAAAGTTTCGTGGAGTCTTGTCAAACGGTGCCAAAGTTATTAGAAACACAAAAAAGCTTTTGCTATTGGACAGTTGACCTGACTAGAAATACTTGGTGGCGACCGTCACTAGAAGACATATATATATATATTATCCAACAAAGTCCCAAGCTTTAAGGAAGCACTCGAGCAGCTCTCCCGCAATCCAGCGTTATTTTTCATTGCCTCGGCATCCCGGTGAGTATATTCCCAAAGCCCTACGCGTTTCAAGGCAGTTCGCCTCTTCATCAGGGGCTGGCTTCTTTGACACATGGCGCTTATGACGTCTCTTTTATGCATGCATTGCGCTAAATGCGCTTCCAAACAGGCTGCATACTGGGACATGTGGTCCTAAGAGAATTAAGTACTACCCTGAGTGGGTTCAAAGCGCCAACATTAAAAGCATTTGTCCATTCCTTAGTAGGAGGGCGATTGTCGAGGCAATTATCTTTGTAGTTTCGGCTCGCTGTGCTATCAAGGTTCAGACATAGTTCCAAGCCTCAGCCTCTTTCAGTTCAAAGATGGTGCTCCCCTTCACGGCAGGGCTGCCGTGTCATAATATTATCCAACAAAGTCCCAAGCTTTAAGGAAGCACTCGAGTAGCTCGCCCGCAATCCAGCGTTATTTTTCATTGCCTCGGCATCCCGGTGAGTATATTTACAAAGCCCTACGCGTTTCAAGGCAGTTCGCCTCTTCATCAGGGGATGGCTTCTTTGACACATGGCGCTTATGACGTCTCTTTAATGCGTGCATTGCGCTAAGTGTGCTTCCAAACAGGCTGCATACTGGGACATGTGGTCTTAAGAGAATTAAGTACTACCCTGAGTGGGTTCAAAGCGCCAATAATAAAAGCATTTGTCCATTCCTTAGTAGGAGGGCGATTGTCGAGGCAATTATCTTTGTAGTTTCGGCTCGCTGTGCTATCAAGGTTCAGACATAGTTCCAAGCCTCAGCCTCTTCTAGTTCAAAGATGGTGCTCCCCTTCACGGCAGGGCTGCCGTGTCATAATATTATCCAACAAAGTCCCAAGCTTTAAGGAAGCACTCGAGCAGCTCGCCCGCAATCCAGCGTTATTTTTCATTGCCTCGGCATCCCGGTGAGTATATTTCCAAAGCCCTACGCGTTTCAAGGCAGTTCGCCTCTTCATCAGGGGCTGGCTTCTTTGACACATGGCGCTTATGACGTCTCTTTTATGCATGCATTGCGCTAAGTGCGCTTCCAAACAGGCTGCATACTGGGACATGTGGTCCTAAGAGAATTAAGTACTACCCTGAGTGGGTTCAAAGCGCCAATAATAAAAGCATTTGTCCATTCCTTAGTAGGAGGGCGATTGTCAAGGCAATTATCTTTGTAGTTTCGGCTCGCTGTGCTATCAAGGTTCAGACATAGTTCCAAGCCTCAGCCTCTTTCAGTTCAAAGATGGTGCTCCCCTTCACGACAGGGCTGCCGTGTCATAATATTATCCAACAAAGTCCCAAGCTTTAAGGAAGCACTTCGAGCAGCTCGCCCGCAATCCAGCGTTATTTTTCATTGCCTCGGCATCCCGGTGAGTATATTTCCAAAGCCCTACGCGTTTCAAGGCAGTTCGCCTCTTCATCAGGGGCTGGCTTCTTTGACACATGGCGCTTATGACGTCTCTTTTATGCATGCATTGCGCTAAGTGCGCTTCCAAACAGGCTGCATACTGGGACATGTGGTCCTAAGAGAATTAAGTACTACCCTGAGTGGGTTCAAAGCGCCAACATTAAAAGCATTTGTCCATTCCTTAGTAGGAGGGCGATTGTCGAGGCAATTATCTTTGTAGTTTCGGCTCGCTGTGCTATCAAGGTTCAGACATAGTTCCAAGCCTCAGCCTCTTTCAGTTCAAAGATGGTGCTCCCCTTCACGGCAGGGCTGCCGTGTCATAATATTATCCAACAAAGTCCCAAGCTTTAAGGAAGCACTCGAGCAGCTCGCCCGCAATCCAGCGTTATTTTTCATTGCCTCGGCATCTCGGTGAGTATATTTCCAAAGCCCTACGCGTTTCAAGGCAGTTCGCCTCTTCATCAGGGGCTGGCTTCTTTGACACATGGCGCTTATGACGTCTCTTTTATGCATGCATTGCGCTAAGTGCGCTTCCAAACAGGCTGCATACTGGGACATGTGGTCCTAAGAGAATTAAGTACTACCCTGAGTGGGTTCAAAGCACCAATAATAAAAGCATTTGTCCATTCCTTAGTAGGAGGGCGATTGTCGAGGCAATTATCTTCGTAGTTTCGGCTCGCTGTGCTATCAAGGTTCAGACATAGTGCCAAGCCTCAGCCTCTTTCAGTTGAAAGATGGTGCTCCCCTTCACGGCAGAGCCCTCCTACTAAGGAATGGACAAATGCTTTTATTATTGGCGCTTTGAACCCACTCAGGGTAGTACTTAATTCTCTTAGGACCACATGTCCCAGTATGCAGCCTGTTTGGAACTTACTGGAGGTAGCTAGTTGACCCCCAGGGACCCTCAGGACTCAAGGGGACTTAATCCCCCAATTTTATAACGCACCAGGGGGTGCGTTTGCACAGTGGTGCAAGGAGGGGGCGTGGCCTGATGTGACAAGTGTGCAAACGCGCCCTTTGGTGCGTTTTAAGTTGGGGGATTAAGTCCCCTTGAATCCTGAGGGTCCCTGGGGGCCTACTAGCCCACCAGGTACGTCCAGTAAGCGCCACAGAGTTGCGTTGTAGAGAGGTGTAAAAAGGGGCGTGGCCTTGGACCACCTCTCTGCAACGCAGCTCTGTGGCGCTTACTGGAGGTACCTGGTGGGCTAGTTAGCCCCCAGGGACCCTCAGGATTCAAGGGGAATTATTCTTCCAACTTAAAACCCGCCAGGGGGCACGTTTGCACAGTGGTGAAGGAGGGGGTGGGGCCTGATGTGACATGTGTGTACTTATCCAATCACTCCGCCAAAACCCAAGCACTTATAAATTCACCATGCACTCTCCTTGCAGTACTCTAATCTTCCAGTCAGTACCCATGTACTCATGGAATGGCCCAGGCAGTAACCCATGCACTGCTACAATCCCCTGAGCACTTCCCATGCAGACCTCTAACCACCTACACACTACTGATTCACTCCTCCAATGACCCAGGTAGTACCCATGCACTCCAGAAATCCCTCTGTCACTACCCATGCACTCCTCCAATCACTCAGGCAGCACTATGTACTTATCCAATCACTCCGCCAAAACCCAAGCAGTTATAAAATCACCATGCACTGTCCTTGCAGCACTCTAATCATCCATTCACTACCCATGTACTCATGCAATGACCCAGGCACTGACACATGCACTGCTACAATCCCCTGAGCACTACTGATGCAGTCCAGCCATCTCCTTGTCACTAGCCATGCACTTCTCCAATCACCCAGCCAGCACCATGTACTTATCCAATCATTCCGCCAAAACCCAAGCACTTATAAATTCACCATGCAATATCCTTGCAGTACAATCATCCAGTCACTACCCATGTACTCATGCAATGACCCAGGCACTAACACATGCAGTGGTACAATCACCTGTGCACTGCCCATGCAGTCTTCCAATCACCAAGCCAGCACCATGTACTTATCCAATCACTCCGCCAAAACACAAGCACTTATAAATTCACCATGCACTCTCCTTGCAGTACTCTCTTCTTCCAGTCAGTACCCATGTACTTATGCAATGACCCAGGCACTAACACATGCACTGCTACAATTCCCTGTGCACTACCCATGCAGTCCTCTAACCACCTACACAGTACTGATTCACTCCTGCAATTACCCAACCCAGATAGTACCCATGCAGTCCAGCCATCGCCCTGTCACTACCCATGCACTCCTCCAATCACCCAGCCAGCACCATGTACTTATCCAATCACTCTGCCAAAATCCAAGCACTTATAAAATCACCATGCACTCTCCTTGTAGCACTCTAATCATCCAGTCACTACTCATGTACTCATGCAATGACCTAGGCATTAACTCATGGCAAATACAGAGGAGGTCATGCTACTCACAGGGGTACCCCAATGCATAGTGTTCCCTAGTGTATGTAGGTGTTTTCACTGTATTCTAAGTGTCTTTTAGCATAGCACTGGCTCTAGGCCTGGTTAGTCAGAGTCAGTTACCACCAGTACCCGTCAGCAAAAAGTTGGGGGCACAGGAGGACTTTCTGCTCCTCTGTTGGTTCTTTCTGCACATCTCTTGCTTCTTCCTGCACTTTTCTTCTTTTTTCTGGACTTCTGTTGCCTCTTTCTGCATTTGTCTTGCTTCTTTCTGCGCTTTTCTTCCTCTTTCTTCACGTCCTACCTTTGTAGGCATAGTTAGAAATTAGCATTTAAAAAACCTTTGAAATTCACTGGAAAAACCATAGGTTTCAGGGACGTTATAGTTAGAAATTAGCATTTAAAAAACCTTAGAAATTCAATGACAAAAACACAGGTTTCAGGGACGTTATAGTTAGTTGGACATTTCACTCGTACAAAACCAGAGCAATTCGGCCGTTATAGTTAGTTCAGCTAACTATAACTCACGCCCCGCAATGCACTGCTGATGACGTCACATATTACATCATTCATGACATGGTCAGTGACATCACTGATGACATCACTGATGACATCATCCACGTGATAATCTGATGCACCTCCTCATACCCTAATATAACCTTTGATATACCCACTCAAAAATACAGACTATCATTTTCGAAACCATAGACCCACCAATACCAGTTAGTACATACCCACTCACTAATTCCTAGGTCTACACACACATCCAGTCATTCACCCATACAGTCACTCATACATGCAGTCAACCATCAATACAGCACTATCATATGCACTCACATACCTATTCAGACACTCACACACCGCCACTCATCCATAGTTACTCACACACCTAGTCAGTCATGCAAAGAATCAATCACACTCCCATTTACTCACCTATACAGTTATATACACTCCACCTCACTTATTCAAACATATACTAACACATACTTACACTCGTATACAATAACTAATACAAGCACACACTGATCCATACAGCCACTCTCACAATCACTCACTCTCACATATAGTCATTTATACACTCACATATACTGCCTTTCACATATGCAGTTACTCACACATGTACCACTGAGGCATCCATTCACTCACCAACACACCCATACACAGACTCACCCGCCCATACAGCCCTTCACAGATGCACTCTTGAACCCATACACCCAATGAATCATCCACTCACACATCTATGCACAGAGTCACACCTCTCACCCACCCACACAGACACTCAGGCACCCATACAGATACTCAGACAACCAATCAATAACCCATATAGATCCTCATTTAGCTACTCACCAACCCATGCAACCGCTTACACACCAACTGACAAACTAAACTGTGTGAATGTCTGTATCAGTCACTAAACCATGCATTCAGTAAGACACATTTAATCACTCACTTATACAGGCAGTCACGCACCTACTAAATCATCCATCCAGACACTTATACACCCACTCATTCTTCAATACACCTTGGCATATATATAAAACATATTTAAACTTTACAGAAACACACAGTCACTGGATGATGTCATCAGTGATGTCATCAGTGATGTCACTGACCATGTCATGAATGATGTAATATGTGACGTCATCAGCAGTGAATTGCGGGGGCGCGAGTTATAGTTAGCTGAACTTACTATAACAAACGAATTTCTCTGGTTTTGTACGAGTGAAATGTCCAACTAACTATAACGTCCATGAAACCTGTGGTTTTTTCAGTGAATATATATATGTATATATATATGAATTTGAGAAAGTTTACATCACTAGGGGCCCCTTGGAAGGTGGGGGCCCGGGGCAGTTGCCTGCTTTGCTCATGCCTTAAAACATCTCTGGCTGACGGTACTGAGTTAGGTTCCCAGGGGCAAGAAGGTGTGCGAGAGGCAAGCGGAGTCATATTGAAGATTTTCAGCATACGCTCTTAAGAGGCCATAACACATGCTGCGGATCCGAAAACTACCTGGAGAATTCAGATGCATATTTTCCAGGATCTAAACAGGCTCAGAGGAGGAAGACAAAGCCAAAGTTGAAACAACTATGTGACCACTCCCAAGATTTGGAGGATCCAGAAAGGAAGAAGTTTTGCCATGATTCTTGCTCTTATTTTTGGAAGCCTTGTCCTTTGAAATTATATGAGTAAAGTGACTAGAAAACCATAAAAAGTGTGGCTTCCTGCTCTCTGATCACATTTGGGTACATAAGAAAGCACTTAGGGCCTTATTACAAGTTTGAAGGTCCAACCGCCATAGGACCTCGTCCGCCCCCGCCAGCAGCCCACGGCGCTGGTGGTCCAAAGACCGCCGTATTACAAGTTGTCCACGGGGCCAGCGGTGTGGAGGCAGGGATTTTGCAGCGGTGGTGAGTTTTTTCACAAATATATTGATGCCTGTGTGTGTATTTCGATTGCAGATGTGTTGGATGCACACATATGCATGATATATGTGGAAAAATACCATTTACCCATTATCGGGGTTTAGCCCATGAGTGGGCAGTCCTGCCAATGGGTATATGGTACGAAAAAGAATCACCTGTATATCACTGCACAGAGGGTCATAATCCTCGGCGTTAAGATCCTGCTGTAAAGGGGGAACCTGGAGAAAGTGATCCACGTAGGAATCTGCCTGGAAGAAGAAGACAGGGGTGAGTACGCACCCCAAATCCGTCGTCACCGCCATCTTGAAGCAGGCAGTTGGACCACCACGATCCACTCGTGGAACAGGCAACTCGTAATACGGACAGCGGACAGACCGCTGAGCTCACCGCGCTTGGACCGCTGCCACCAAACTCGTAATAAGGCCCTTACTCTAGGACTTGGAATCATGCTTGGTCCCACACACCACAGGAAGACATCTTGCAAGGCAGACATCTGCTTTCAACATGTATGGCCCGGCTTAAAACATGTGGTAGTTGCAGTGGTTCATTTGTGAAAAAATAAGTGCAGTTGTCCTCATCAGGAGGCCACTGCAGCTTGCACCAGCCCATTCCTCCTGTCAGCACCGCCTATGACAGAGCCAACACAACTACTAACCATGAAACCCTACATGTGAAACAATTTAAACTATTCAGTATGAACTCTATTTCTATGGTGATAATTCCAACCCACAGATGGTGTCTGTATTCTGCAGCGTCCCAAGTAAAATTCCTATCGATCCAGTAATTTCGTAAAGCTCTGGTGTAAACACGTGTTGCGCACTCTGCAACACATTACTGACGGCGTCCGTGAATGAGGACTACAGAATTACGCTGCAGAATACAGACACCCTCTGTGGGTTGGAATTACCACCATAGAAATAGAGTTCATACTGAGAAGACTTAGCCTTGAAAAAGTCGCGGGACTAATTCCCATGTACGCGACGAAACACGTGTCGGCTGTGTCATTTTGCGAAGACCTACTGAATTAATAAATAAAAAAAGAGAACAAAAAGAAGAAACAGAGTATCTGTAATCTTTGTGGAAATTGTGCTTACTGTTTATGCATTACTCATCGTTTTTATCACAGATCTATGACGTGTGCTGGGGAGTGTTAGTACATTTATGGGCTTAGGCTTCAAATTAGGGGAGGTTTGTGGTTCTCCTCACCCTGCAGCACCGCCACTTTAATAGAGATCTTTAGGTTAATTCTTATGTGGATTTCTCCTGAGAGGCGCCAGAAGACCTAAAACATACCACTATACGATTATTCTTATGTTTGGGAGTTCATAGTAGTCAGAGAGAGGAGAGACGGAAGTTTATTTTTATAGCAAAATGAAAATAATTTATACGTACGCATATATATACATGGTGGTTGGTAAAGTTTTGTTTGCCTGATGAAACTCATATTAATAACCAAACATACATTGAAGAAGCAATAATTACATTGTCTGCTCTCCATATTTTTCATGTTTTACATTTTTCATGGTATCAAATAACTGTAATTAACTTATATGTAAGTAAATATACACATGGCACTTATTGTAGTTGTTTGTAGCAGGCATAACCCTCTATATATGTAACCACATGTACATAGAAGTAGAAGTTTTGACATGGTATGATGTACACATGTATCTTGTGGTGTAATATATAATTTTTCCCATAAGTAAGTGTATCTTGCTTATAACAGGAGGCATAGTTCAAAGTACAATGATGTGTTCTTGTAGAACGACAGCTCTTTTGCATCCTGTGAGAAGTATAGTTTGTCATTTCCGAGTATACTGTTGTGGTACATTCTTGAGTTGTGAGTATAGTTGCCATGTGAGGAAGAGCCAGCTCTAGATTAATCTTCTGACATGGAGATGGTTGTTTCTGGATTTTATGTTTGTGGGTAGGAAGTTCCATAGTTTGGCTGCTTGAACAGAGAAAGATGTTCCGACTCTGTTTTTTCTGTTGTACATAGGACTTATGAGGCGGGGAGTCATTCTAGACTGTAGGTTCCTTTGTTGCATGTATTTGTTGATTTCTTCCTGATGAAGAATGGTCCTTTGCCATGTATTGATTTGTGTGCGATACAAAGCAGCTTGAAGGAGGATCTGCTGGTAACCAGTGTAGTGCCCTCAAGGCAGGGAAGATGTGTGCGAATGGCTTACATGCAGGAGTCATCTAGCGGAAGTGTTCAAAGATTTTTGTAGCCTTCTGATAGTTGACAAAGTTGAGCCGTGATACAGATATGATTGAAATGGCAGTCATCTAAGCACAAGAATCAGAAAGTGTGATTTAATGAAAACATTAAGCAAAGAGAAGACAGCGGAGTCACCTGTGGCAGACAAGTAAATATAGAAATCTGTCCATCACCTGCTGCTACCAGAATATTACCCAACAGTGAGATCAGCATTGTTTTTGGGCAACTGCAAGTAAGGAATGTTTGACGTTCTTAGATTTGACATTCAAGGTGGAAAATCACTGTTTTTCTAGGTACACCTGTACCTAAAGATGCAGAACTCAATTCTATACTGCACTTCCAACTCCACTCATGCAGAGCATCTCAGGCCGGATGATACAGTGTAGGAGGTGGTTGTTAGGGCCAAGGGACATTTTAGGCACACAGTGAAGGTGCCTCACATACAAGTCAAACAACACCGTCACTGCTGCATTCATCAACAGGTTGGGGAGCCCACTACAAGTTAGTAACTCTCTGGCAGGGCCTTTAGGCTTAGCAAGACCTCCTCACTGTCTTTCACCCACTTCAGTGGCCTAAATAAAATCCAGCCAGACTGAATGGGCAGGAAGTTCAAGAAGCTTCTCCTGGATATTTTGCCCAACAAAGAGTATGTAGGTCCCATGGGTACCAACTTCTTTGGGGGACTGGGACTTGAGCCCCAGCAGTATTTCAGCTGAAAGTCTTGTGAAAGCACACCTCCAGAAGGAGGTCACCAGAGTATCAAAAGGGGGCCTCAGACACCAACTCTTCAGTACACTTACGGACCTGTGGGCTCTGCCAGGAAGAAGGACTGCTGTGCTGCTGAAAGACCTGCTGTCCTTCAGGACTGCTGCCCTGCTGTCCTCTTGCCTGGGAGAGGTGAACTGGACCTGCAGGTTTATCATGAACCCAGGGCTACCAGAGTGACTCAGAGGTCTAGTCTGCTGGCCTCCTGATCTGAGCCTCAGGGACATAAAAGACTCCCCCAAATCCTGCACCAGTATCTGGACCCAGCTGAAGTGAGTTCCTGACCCCTGGTCGTGTCCCTTAGGTCCTGGGTCGTTGGTGTGGCCTCAGAGAGCTGTATTTAAGTTTTCAGGCTCTTCAGGACCTCGAACGGGCCCGTTTGCACTGAGACCTCACAGCCCGCGTCGTGATTCAGCGGAAAGCTCTGGCAGCCGTCTCTTCAACCTACAGCATCGACCGCTTGTGGGTGCTGCCAAAGCAAAGCTCCAGCAAAGCCCGTCTGCGATGCCTAGCCTGCTCTTCGCACTACTCTGGCAGCCTCCCACAACTCTCGCCCTGCTCCTTGCGGCACCCTCTCCTGCAAACGGGAGACTTGGTGTTGATTTGAGAAGGTAAACTTCAGCAAGACCAATCTGGTGACTGTAGCCGACCGGTGCTCCATCACGGGCGGCCTGAACTTGTGACTTTGACCCGGTCCAGCAGGACCAGATATCCATAGTTGGTGCTCTGTGTTTTTTGACACTATTTTTTACTAAAATCATTAAAAATATTCATAAATCTGGTTCTAATTATTCGATTTTTGTTATTTTACTGTCAAATCTATTAAAATGTACCATATTTTTCTAAATTGGTTAGGGATTTTTCTTGTGCTGTGTTTTCACTTTATTACTGTTTGTGTGCTGAATAAACACTTTACACATTGCCTCCAAGTTAAGCCAGACCGCTTTTTGTGCCAAGCTACCCAAGGGTTAAGCACTGGTTAATTTAGTAATTATTTGTGGTTCACCCTGCAAGAGATTTTGGCTATTGCTTAACCCGGGTTAACACCCCAGTCAACCATCAACCAAATCAAATAAATCTTTAATGCAATCCATAAAAGACAATTGTTTAAAAGACACTGCAAAAATACAAATACATTCATGTTAATGATGAAAATACACTGCCATAAATGGGACCAATAAGGATGAACGCCAACCATAAACCATATCTAGACACACAGGATATTATTCGCGGTGATAGTATACACTATTGTTCTCAGTAAGATCAAACATATAAATAAATGCACTTTAAAGTGTTTCAAAAAATTATTTAGGAGGATATGAATGTGCAAAGACCGCAAAACTCTTAAGTTACTAAAAACAATAACAGAATTTGCATGCAGACACATTTAGTCTTGTCCATATAGCATGCTGTCATATCGCTCAAGTGATTTTCGTTTAATGATGGCAGAGGCAATAAAAGCGGATACAGCAGATGTCAGCTGTCTCGAGGTTACCCAAGAAATTAAAAGCCTCCTGATAAAATAAACAGTTCTCTGCTAAGAACAGTGGTTGAATAAAACATTTTCTAATATCAGAATATAATTTACAAAAAAGAATAAAGTGCATTGTAAATTGATTTAATTTCCCATCACATGGGCACTTTGGTAAATTGTTAGACCACGGATCTCTTTTCGGAATTGCAACAAGTTGGTGCAAAATACCCATTCTAAATTTACTGAGGTAAAATCTTTTCTGTACATCAGTCACCTTTATCAGATTTATTTGTAGACTTTGATATGTGGATCCTTCAAGGTATCGAGATACAGTAATTTCGTCCACCTCTTGTTTCTCTCTCTAGGTTGTGTTTTTAATATAAAACAATTTAAGTTCTTTTTTTACTATAATGAAGGATGCTGGCTGCACATTCAATGGATACGTTCTCACCAATTTCCTTGAGTAAGCTTCAAACATATGTCAGCCAGGGAATCTTGTCATAATAGCACAGGGCATGACAGTCACTTATCAGATCTCCTGTGAATTTTGTTCCAGCCTTGCTCCAAATGTTATACCTCCCCACTAGAGCATAAAGGTCTACGGTGTCCTCAAGGAAAGTAATATCCAATTCCCTATGGACATTATAAGATGATACTGATTGAGGACGTGCAAGAAGACTGCACAGAAATGAGTTTTCTTATAGTTTGGGACCCCGCCATGCCCCCACAGAACCGCTCCATATGTGGCTGGTGAAATACACTTACTCTTATACAAATGTAACATCTCATGTATGAGTTTATCAATTTTAGTAGCAAATCTAAACAGTACCTCTATGGTCCTTTGAAATTTTAGATTGGTTAAGTCTATATGGGTCCCCAGTGTCCAGATCTTATAAAAAAAAAAGCACGCCTAGATAGAAAACGTTTTGGACCTCCTCTAGTCTATGGCCACTCACAGTGTGTACTTTCTTCTTCGCCTTCCCCTCCCACATACCATGATGACAGTTTTTGCCAAATTTAGTTTCAAATCTTAGTGCTCCATATACCCCGAAACTGGCCCTAGGATGCATGTTTCTGGTCCAGGGATTCCTTGGCCTGGCAGTTCGGGCTGGACTGTTCCCATGGGGAACAGGGTCAAGCCTCATATGCATATGGCTGGGTCTAAACTGGAATGGGGTGGCGTGCAAAAACACGATGGATTTAACCAAAATCTGTGACGGGGGGGTTGAATGTTTGATTGATTCAGCACTCCGTCCATCATCTGTTCTTTATCCATTTGTTGCCCCAAGAGGGAAGGGTATGCCCAGACATGGGTCCCCTGCTCACTAGGCCACCAGATTCAAGCTATCCTGGCTGAGGGGTGAAACCCAAAACCGGTCCTAGGATGCTTGTTTTTGGTCCAGGGAGGACCTGGCCTGGCAGTTCGGGCTGGACTGATCCCATGGGCAACAGGGTCAAGACTGATTTGCATATGGCTGGGTCTAAACTGGCGTGGCATGCAAAAAAAACAATGGATTTAACCCAGACCTGTGACGGGGGTGAATGTTCGATTGATTCAGCATTCCGTCCATCATCTGTCCTTTTTGCATTTGTCGCTCTAAGTGGGAAGGGTATGCCGCGACATGGGTCCCGTGCTTGCTACGCTACCAGATTCAAGCTATCCTGGCTGATGTGAGGCATACATATGGTACAAAATTGATACTATGTCCACCGGGGCGCCCATTTAGACCGTTTTCCAGAGTTTATTATGATTAACAAGGTCAAAGGTGCTACTAAGATCTGCGAAACAAAGATATATTTGGCCATGCTTGGCTACCGTGTATTTGGAGATTAAAAGGTGGAGGTTACTGCATTATTCTTCAGTGTCTATATCTTTCCAGAAACCATACTGGGAGCCTGTCAAAATGTGATTAACAACTGCCCAGGAGTCTAACCTCTCTAGGATGAGTCTCCCCAATACTTTTGCTGAGAAATCCAGGAGCGCTATTGGTCTATAGCACTTGGCACCCCCTATTACCTTTTTTAAAAATAGGGACAATTATGGAGTCAGTCACCCAACAACCCAATTTCTCACATGGTGGATAAACTGAAAACTATATAACACCAAGGGTGAAAGAGCAGGGCAAAGGAACAAAGAAATTGAAGATATGGAATAAACAGGCTAAGGCAGCGGAAAAGAAGTAATAAATAAAACAAAGGAAAGAGAAAGAAAGTGGCTGATAGAAGGAATGGTAAAATAAGTAAAAGAACTGTCAAAGAATCGGAAAAAGAGCCCAGGTTAGAGACCACAAAAGAGATCTTGTGAGCAGTAGTCAAACAAAGGAAGCGGAACTGGAATGGAGCAACTCAGTACAAGGTGGATAAGAGACTGAGACAGGGTGGATAGTAACTTAACGGGAAGAGATAAGAGTCGAAAGAGACAGACTGGTGGGAAAGATGTAAAGCATTGAACCAAAAAGGAGGGGGGAAGGAAGTTGAGTGAGCTGAACTGGAAACTAACTGGGAAATATACAGGTAAGAGAAAAATGAAGGGGAAACAGTAATGTGTTAGCTTGATTGGAGAAGCTAGAAAATGAATGTAAGAGATTGATAGGAGATGTAATGGAAACCGAAGTGCTAGGAGTCAGAAACTGAGAAGTAGCTTTGATGAAACCAAAACGATAAGGGAAAGTGCATTAAAGTCTTAAAGGTTTAAGTAAGAATTGCTGAGAAACCAGGGGATACAGAAGATATGTTACGTGCATTTATGTACTGCTTACTAACATTTGTAGGGTATTGTAGTGATCTGGAATCTGAGCATTCTACATGGTTCTATCAGTCGCGGCTGCTACCTGGAAGCAGCAGCGAGGCAGGGGGGGGGGGGGTTGGAGGTTGGAAATCGGTTTTAAAAAGTAAAACACTAACTTCCCTGCAGCCGCCTCTCCTGCATCCTCTTCCTGGCTTCTTGGGAGAAATAGGAAGCCACCAGGGCTCCCACGCTCCCCGCAGCCAATGACACCAGTGCAGCATTGTGATTGGTCTAAGTGCCGTGACATGGCGCTCTACCAGGGGCTGGAGGGGTGGGCATGTTCTTCACACAGGCTGTAATGCAGCCTGCCTGGAGAACAGGGAAGTGCGCCTGACTGTTTTGTGAGGGCCGAGAGGGCCGGTCAAACAGTCATTGCACACTTAGGAGTGTTCTACCACTCCTCCCCTGCTCTGCAGCCCCGCCCCCAAATGCAAGCTGTTGCAGCAGGAGTATAAAATAATAACATTACGTTTTTATCATTTTATTTTGTCCTTTGTTTTGCTGCTTCATGGCAGTGGGGTGACGCTCCTCCGCCTTAGCGAAGGAGCCCCCACTGGGTTCTATCCAAAGAGGTTTGAAGAAATTGTATTTGTGTGGCTTTTGAAATGTTTAAGTGTAATTCTTTTTTGCCAGTGTCCTATGGAGATAAGATAGACTAATGTACTGTTTACTGATCAATTATGTTGAATTGTGGCCAACTAGATCATTTTATGAATTTATGTGGGTATTAAGTGCATGGATGTAGATGCCAGAGGACATTACCATTTGCTTTGTTCTCTTTGGATAAATGGTTGTCAATTTCTTGGCTTTGGATAGCTGTTAAGTTTTGAGACATCTATACCCATTATGTACCTTTGATGCCATTCTATGTGGTTGTGGAAAGCGTTAAGTTAATATCCAGGGCCGGACTGGGAAACCAAAGCAGCCCTGGCAATTTTGTCGGACCAGCCCCTGGCAGGGGTGGGGAATGCAAGTGTGAAGCACTACTGCTTTTGTTACTGGGGGCCAATATTGCAGCACCCAGTAACAAAATTGTCCCCCACCCTTCCATTCTCCCGGGGAAACAGCTGATGCATGCTACAGGCAGTCCGGCCCTGTTAATATCGTATGAATAGATTGTGGAGATAATAAAGATGTCTTGTTGAAACTCCAAACACCCATCTGAACGGACTGCAGTCATGGCATGCACATGATAGGTTCAAGGCTTTTCTTATGTGTAAAGGTAAGTTTAATCTGAAGTAGGAGAACAAATGGTAGTGGATGTATCGTTGAGATGGCATTAACTATTTGGCTGGGAGCAATCATGTACCCTTCATCGTGCCCTAAGTTGTGTCTCGTGTACAACCTTATACACAGACACTATCTGGACAACATTAAATCAGCTAAAAAAAAAATTTACATTAGCAACAGAATTGACAAGGCCGCAAATTCAAAGAACTGTACAAAATATTAAAGGAATTTATCATTCCCCCCTCCTGGCAGTCTGAAATCCCGCCTCAACTGATTGGGCTAACACAATGTCCGCCTTCTTTGAGGAAAAGATCAACACCTTTTACAACCTCTTTCCGGATTCGACAACTGAATACCATGATAACGCGCCCGCTAGCAATCCGAAACTGATCTTAAATTATCTAAATGACTTCACGAAACTCACCCAGGAGGACGTGAGTCTTGCCCTCCTCAAAATCAAATCAGGCTCTCCGTCAGACCCTGTCTCACCCCATATCATGTCCAACATTGCCCCAGCTCTCCTTAAACGTCTATCTCTAAATTGTGCCACCTTTCCCTTAATTTGGAAAGCAGCCAGGGTCAAACCCATCCCGAAAAAGCCTTCTATTGACCCTAATGAACCAAGCAACTACCGACCACTGTCTCTCCTTCCCTACTTTGGGAAAGTTCTAGAGTCCTTGGTCAAGAAGCAACTTACAACCTTCCTTGAAAGCAATACATTGCTGGACCCCTCTCAATCGGGGTTTAGGGCAGCCCACAGCACAGAAACATCGCTGATAGAGGTAGTTGACAATATTAGACATGCCCAGGACAACGGGCAGTCAGCTATGCTTGTCTTACTTGATCTGTCAGCTGCGTTTGACACCATCTCCCACAGAACTCTAATACATCGACTGTGGGAGATGGGAATCAGGGGAAACGCCCTAAACTGGCTCAGGAGCTATCTAACGGATCGAACTTCGATGGTCCAAATTGGTTCCTTCGTCTCTCAAAGCCAGAAGGTGGATAAGAGAGTCGCCCAGGGATCTATCCTGAGTCCCACCTTTTTAATCTTTATGTGGCACCCCTAGTAAGGGTGATTAGATCCAATGGGTTCGACGCAACTATTGATCACTCTGGGCGCAGACCCATCTGACACTAAACTCAGATTTATAAACTGCATGGCCCATATCAGCACCTGGATGCAAACCAACCACCTTTAGCTCAACGCCAGTAAGACGGAGATTATCTACTTCGGGAAGGCCAATGAATACTGGTCCAGTGACTGGTGGCCTCAGAATCTAGGCCCCTGTCCTCCCCTAAACTCGTAGTTTGCGACCTAGGAATGATGATCGATAAACTGTCCATGAAAGACCATGTCAATCATGTAACAGGCATTTGCTATGGATTAATGTGAAGCCTAGGCAAGGTCTTCCAATGGCTCCCAGTTGAGTCAGGAAAACCGCTTGCGCAGGGTCTAATCATCAGTCGGCTCAATTACAGGAACGCCCTGATGGCTTCCATCAATGAAGAGCTTCTTACTAAACTTCAGGTGCTACAAAATACCGCCGCCAGACTAGTACTAAATCTACCGTCACGGTCCCAGTCGGCTCCAAGTTTGAGAGCTCTCCATTGGCTCCCCATCAGGAAACAAATTTGTTTTAAGATCATCAGTTTGGTACACAAGACCATCCTCGGGAACGGGCCAAGTTACCTGGCAAAAAAACCTCAATTGGTACCTTCCTAACAGAACCCTCAAACCGGGAACCAAATACCTCCTTACTCCTCTCAAGATCCGTACTGCCAGGAACAGTGGCAGATTCTGCTCACATCTCGCCCCTCCCTTGTGGAACGCACTCCCCCTGCAGTTACTTATGGTTACTCACCATAGCCAGTTTCGGAAAAGGCTAAAAACCTGACTCTTTTGAGCTCTTCTCTTTTTCTGCTGTTGTTTCTCCTTCCCTTCTATGGTTTTGGCTTGTGCTTTGAGACCCCTGGGTGATATGTGCACTTAATAAAATCTTATGACTATCACTATGGTGTACACGGTTAGTGTATTGTATTGCACTGTTTATGTAACACCTATTACCCCTATGTTGGGCGCTACAGTGCTTGCTTACATTGGTTGCACGCTACACTGTGTAGGGTGTGTGGTTTGAAGGATGTTATCTTTGTTTTGATCCTATGTGGGAAGTGTTTCCATGTCATGCGTGATGAGCACCAAGGTGCAGTTATTGGGTTATGGGATGCAGCATGTTGGATAATGGAGTGTGAGAGACAGATGCACAAGTTTATGGTTTTCATTAGGCTGGTAGCTTTGAACAGCTCTACAGGTCTCTTTATGGTATTTCATATGATAAAGGCTGCTAAACTGGTTAATGCACTGGGTTGTCCAATCTGAGATTTTATGTATAGTTGTGATCCTGAGCTGGCATGGTTGGAGGGAGAGAGAGGTGGAGAGATTGGTTGGGATGGGCATTTTTATTATCATCCCATATCGGAGTGTCTTTGTGAGATGTAAAGAAGCAGTCAGATTGCATACATATTTGGGACCTGCAGCGGTGGACTATATTAAAATCCTCCGAATTGTCCAGCAATGTGTGAAAGATCTCTTCAGCTATTCCATGCCTGTTCATTTGGTGAGGTTTGGTCTTTTGGCTGTACAGCGCTCGAGATGGACATCCTTAATTGCAGATATGTCTTATGTGAATTTAAGAGGTATAATTTATATTTTGCTGTTGACCATTACATATTATGGTTTTAGTATTATTGTGGGCCATAACTGTTATATATGCAAGTTTGCAAATGCCTGAGTGGATTGAAGGGGATCAAGTTGATCCAAAGTAAATATACCAGCCAGGGTCCAACTTGGCCAGTTGATGCTTAAGCCCTCAAGTTTGATTAGATTATTGTTCCAGATGGAAGCCAAATTTGAATGTTTAAGTTTTGTGGTTGATTTCAAGTCATTAGATAAGATCACCAGTTTGAATTGATGAAAAATTTCTGTGGAGTGAGGGAGATGCACAATAGAAGCACTTAAAAAAAGAGATGTGATATGAGGTTTATGGGATCTGAAGTTCTAACTCCAGCTAAACTTGTTGTTATAGGTCTGGTTGTGATAACCATTTAGAACTTTGTCTGAAGAGGAAAACTTTATGATATAATAAAAAGTTAGCCAATCGGACCCCTCCCTTTGGGTAATCTTAGTTTTTTCAGGGAGATCCTTGGTCTCTTGCTATCCCAAAGGAATTTATTAAAAGATTGTCCAATTTGCATAAGAAATCTTTTGATAGGGAGTTCGGAATCATAGAGGTCATTTAATTAATCATAGGTGTGATCATAATTTTTTAGTGTTTCAACACTCCCCCACCAAGTCATAAATTCTGGGAACCAGCTTTCCAAGATTTTAGTTACCTTTTGTAATGCGATAGATTAGTTATGCTTAAGGGAATCATTCAGATCATCATTAAATTCAGTACCAAGGTACTTTATAAATTTGTTTTGGCAATATAGGTCAGGTGTGCCCAGGACTTCTTTGCCCCCAACTTATTCAAGGCCATCACTTCAGATGTATCTTTGTTTAATGCATATCCTGATACACAGGAGTAAGCTTCAATATTTTTGGTCAAGGTCTGGATAGATGATTCAACGGGTTTCATAAAGATTAATATATCTCATCTGCGTATGCACCTGTTTGACCGTAAAATTACCAAATTCAACGCCTGCAATATCCTTATTATCTTCTATGGCTTGTAATACAGGTTCAATTACTAAAAGAAAGAGTGCAGGTGAAAGTGGAAAGCCTTGTCTTGTACCTTGTTTTAGGTAACAATAGTAAGAAATAGAACCATTAAGTCAAACTCTCACTTTAGGCTGGGTGTGCTTTCAAAAAGACCCAGGATACATTGTCAAATGCCTTTTTGGCATCAAGAGCTATTGCAACTGCAGCAGAAGTGGAAAGTGAGGCCTTTTCAATAACTTGGCAAAACAATCCAACAGTCCATTTTTAACAAATCCAACTTGGAGTGAATTAGTTTATCCAAATGTGTGGCAAGAACTTTAGCGTAGATTTTACAGTCTACATTAATCAATTATATTGGCCTATAATTTTTCAGAAGTGATAGATCTTTACCTTCTTTTGGAATGACAACACTAATTGCTTCAACCGGTGTGCCATTCATTTTTCCTTTAGTGGATGACCGGTGTAAGTCTAACAAAGGGGAATCCAAGTCTGGCCGAAAAAGTTTATAGAAAGATGCAGTATATCCATCAGAGCCTGGGGCCTTGGAGGTCTTTAATCATTTTCTGACTGACCAAACTTCCTTCGCAGATAAAAGGTGTGGCAAGAGTTGCTCTTTCCTCAACAGGGATTGTAGGGAGATTTACATTTTTAGTGCATTCTTTACATTGCTCAGAATCAAATTGTTTTCATCATATAATTCCATATTGAATTTTTCTATCTGGATTGGTGTGTATTGTACCACCAGAGTCTATTATACTAGTTATCGAAGATTTGCCCTCTCTAAATTTCAAATATGCAGCTAAAATTCTTACCAGCTCTATTAGCTTCACACATCCGGATACTTTTCTGTTTTTGAATCGGAGTCGTTAATTTGTTTGTTCATGAAGGAGTGATGCTGATGAGTGTACCTCTGGTAGTAGCTTTTAAAGCTTCCAATTTTGTAAGAGAGGAAGTATCGTTGACTGGGTTAGTGTCAAGGAAGTTCCAGATTTCAGTACAAATTTTAGCTTTATATTCAGTGTCATTAAAAACCTCCTTGTTTAATCTCCAGAGGTTTTTTTTGTTGATAATTGACACACCCCATATAAGCGATAAAGAAACAGGAATGGTCAGAGATGTGGTTGCCTTCCATAGTAGTTGTATCAATGCACTGAGTGTGAGAACCTGATATCATTAAATAATCTGTCCGAGTAATCGAGAAAGAAAGGAACAGCGGAGAGAAAAATGTGAAATCTAACCGATCTGGGTGTTAAAGTCTCCATGCATCCTTTAGATTAAACCTCAAGCATATGTTTTTCATAGATCTATGAGCCTGAGGGGCTGGTAGGGACACCTAGTTAAGCTATCTATTGTGTAATCCATAGGTAAATTAAAGTCTTCTCCAAAGAGGATCAATGCATTATCAGGGATAAAAGTAATCCTGGGCGGAGTATGCAAAGTTCCATAGAGTTAATAAAAAAAATAAAAAAAACTGTGGAACTCCGCTCCACCCCCACAAATTATTTTTTAAAAAGGGTAAAAAAAACCCCACTTACCTTCTCTCGGTCATCTGCGGGCCGCCCTCCTCCTTGCCGCCGTATCTCCTCTTTGCCGCCGTCCTCAAGTTGCCGGTCGCAACCCCCTACGTTTTATGTCTTGCGTGAACTGTGCATGCACATACACATATTTGTGTGTTTATATTTAGATGTAGTATTAAATATTAGTGGAATTTATTTGATTTACATTAAATTTATATATTAAAATATTTAACATTTATCACTTTAAACTATTTATATATTTTTTTTAAAGCAATATATTTGTTTGGTTTTTGGACAATATTGTCAATTTTGTTTTCGGATATAAGTAGAGGAACTGATATAACGGTAAACAATATTTTTGTCAATGATATTGTTCACCACAATATTGTGTCATTGATCCATTGAGACTAAGCTTGATTCCTAACTAGAGCTCTGCTGGCTCTAGTTAGGCTCCACCTGCTGCTCTTCTTGCCCGTGTGGAAGTCCCCAGCCAACCCAATGAGTCCAGAAAGGTTTTTTCAAAGCACCAAGAATCCATTTTATCGTACATGAGAGACTGGTGGAAGGCTGCCCAAGATCAACCTTACAAGTGCGGTGAACCAAGAGATGACTGTCTCGGGAGCGCGCTCACCCTGTGCCAGTATCTCCTTGTTTCAATGGAGTTACTGTTCGTGTGATCTTTCACACCTTAATTAAATTCCTTGTGCATGAACAACTTTGTATTAAATGTAAAGCAGCAAACTGTACAATTCCCACATTTGTAATGGCCTAAGGAATGGCGTCTTCTCTGCATTATTTTATACTGAGTGTGCTGGTGCCAAGGTTTTACAGGCCAATTCACAAACTGCATTTTGTAGAATGTTTAGTAGTACTACAATAGCACTACAAAATGCTATTCACTAGCCTATGTGTGGAGGTCTCTGTCTCTCCTATCTTGTCTTTGTGGCAATCTCTACCCTGACTGCAGCGATCTCCGCACACATATGCCTACGTTTTAGTAGTAAATATGGGAGGGACAGGGGAGAGTGGTCGGAACATTGGTAATACTTATTACAAAGTGGGAGGGATTAGGAGAGGATAAATTAAGGGTTTAGAGAGGGGAATGCACACACCCACAAAAGAGTATGTCATTTGCTGTTCACAAACTGCACTTCTATAGTTACTACAGCCAAAAAGGACTGAAACTCCTCCTCAGACCTGGATTAAGTCTAGCAGCACATATTGCCAACCATAGGTACTGCAACACTTGCCCTTAGAAAATAATGGAGGCAGAGACTGAAAATAGAAAATAATGTTAAATAAATGTATTTCAACTTTTACACTTGTAAACGGTGATTAGCCAAACATAGTACATTTACTACAAAGGGCCCAATTCCGATCTTGTCCAGAAAGCATACCGACCGAATCGGTTCCGGAATGCTTTCCGTACGACTCAGGTCGGGTGGGGGCGGGGGGGACGGGAGTCCTACCAAATGAATACGATGCATCCGTATGCATCCGGAAACAATTTGATCGGACTCCCATTGACTTCAATAGGAGCCTGTGTTCCGAACGTGAACACAGGCTCCCATTGAAGAAAGGGGTGGGTGGGGAAAACCTTGCACCCTGTGGCGGGCACCCCATGGTGCCTGCCACATAGCGCATGGTTGGAAAGGGGGGACCCATGGGTACCCCTATGGGCCCGATTCAGAGGGCCCCGGGAGAAGAGGGGCCTGCTACGGGCCCCAAAAGACCGATGCCGGCAGCCCTATCGTTCCGGGAAACCGATTTGGAAAGGCTTTCTGAATCGCTCATCGTACTCGCTCGTTCGGAAACCAAGTCCATAGAGCTGTACGAATCGGCTCCGGAAAGGCTTGACTTGTCAGAATGCCTTTCGGAACCGATTCGGTCAGCCCTAATGGTTTCCAGGCATCGTACTTGGTCGTTGGGGACTGGGAACGAGTCGGTCGGAAACAAGGGCTCCGGATCGGATTCGGAAAACCCAAATCTGATTTGGAGCCCTTCCGACCAACATCGGAATCAACCCCAAAGTGTGAGGGTACATTTACAAATGCAGATTTACTCAGATGTAAATTTACGTTCCTCAACAGGGCCTTTTAAGTTTTACATTTCACATGGTACTATTGCACCGGTGTTCACATGTGCAATGCACTCCAAGAGCCTGCTCATCATGGCACAGAGAATCTAATGAATGGAGTGGAGATTGAAAGCAATTTAGTTCAATAGCAACATTATAACTAAAGTTTCCAAAATCCACATTATTCATAAATTACTTTTGAGTGGAAAAAACGTGTTCAAAAGGGCTGCATAATCTGCTACATAGAGCAAGGACTTTAATGTGGTAGGCTATGCGACAGTAGTGAACGTACAAAACCTTAGCAGACAACCTGTTATACACTCCCTATAGAAGAATTGTGTCTGGAGTGTGAATCTGTGTGGGTGTGAGCCTGGCTGTTTGCTTCTGTAACCTTCACGAGCTCTGGCACCTTGAGCACCGCTGGCACAATAAGCATCAGATCAGGACCACTCAAGAAGATTTAGCAACACTGACACATGTACTGTAAATCCTGGTACACAAGGGTAGCACACTGGAATACAAAAGCAACAATTGTTATCTGCAACAGTTGGAAACTTGTTATTCGGTCTTCAGCTTCTGATGCACTAACTGGCATTCTCTAAATGTCATCACCCGTGGCACCCTGGATCATTAGGTGTGCTCTGGCCGACAGAGACCTGGATAATCGTGTTATTAGAAGCAACAAGATACATATTGAAGTAGGATGGGGCAGTTTCTCTTCCTTTTCGCAGAACGCAACGCCTACGGTGTATCTGCCATTTTTTCAGGATCCACTCCTGCTAATTGCACACTACACATTATCCAACAGTGGTGGATGGTTCTTTGTGAGATTGCCACTCTTGCAGCTCAAGATGCAGTGTCACGTGCCACAGCTATTCCAACTGGCTGCCATGGATGCTTTCCTAGGCAGGAGTAAAGGAAGGCGCAGGATGGCCAAACATATGCAGTTTTCTGTGTTCTGTTAATGAGTCCACCTTTTCCTTTAACCTTCTCCTTTCTGTCATTTGTTGGGGAAACAACCGTAGGCTAATGTGGCCATGCCAACTCGCAGGGAGGGATGAAGGTTTGCCAAAATCTGCAGGCACGAGCTCCCCCCTTCATGTTCTACAGTTGTGTAAGGGGTGGTACACCTCCAAACCTAGACCAGTTACACCCACTTCCAGGCAGAAGGTAATGCTCATTTGCATAACAAGGCCCAAAATGTTAATCATTATATATTAAGGTTTTTCACATGATCACACTTCAGTTACAAGAAATAATGTCTATATAACTTAATAGATTAACTAGCGCTTCATCATTTTCATTTAAAAAAAAAAAAAAAAAAAAAACAGGAAACCGAAGACTTACTGAGGAAATAAAACATCTGATTTTTATTAATAAGTCATTGAGTATGAACAAAGGGTCAGTGGAGACAAACACAAGTAAGGAACTTAAATCACAGTAATTCAAGGACTAGGATAACGTCACCACTCAAAACCAAGAGAAGATTATAGTTCAGTAGCACATATCATACAAAATGTATACAAAATAATAATAAAAGTGGCATTTACAGTACGCAACAGGTGCTTAATTTCGATGTGAGAAACGCAAGTCAACAGGACGAGGTACACATCCTCATGGAGGCGACGAAACAACATTAGATACTGCACAACCCAAGGTGCCATATCTTGGAAAACCGATGTAGGGTGGAGATTGTTGACCTCTAAGATTATGAAATCCAGTCATTATTTAAGATCTCCACAATGAAAATGTATGAGGAAAATGTACATATGACTTATTTCAATGGAGACTATTTGCACATCTATAGGCTACCCTGAAAATCTATCTGATAGATCCATAAATGCAGCCCATTTGGGGTTTAGGGAGCAATTCCTAAAATGCAGGCAAAAAACATAGAAAATGTTAAGCTATTCAATAGGGTCTCTTTTGGGAGTTTGGCTTCATTCCATCTTGGTCAGCGGCCTCACTTCCACAGGGGTAATACATTTGGAGCGATGGGATAAGGATGATTAACCCCATTAATCCAAAGAATCAACCAGAGTGTATGGTTCAAGTAAATGAACCTCCTCCACTCAAAGTTCCAGATGCAGCTATCACCTTACCACAGGTTTGCAACCAAAATACACACAAGTGGCCAATCTATCAATTTCACCTCCATCTGTACTCTTCTCAATTCATAAGATAAAGGTCTCAGCCAGCTACGTCAGTGCAGTTCAATCCCCACCACATCTGGCATACACCAAGGATTAATCACACTGGGCAAATTGAGGTGGTATAATGCCCTGGCAACAGCTGAAGTTAGCTAGTAGAGGTAGTGTGTTGCTCGCGTATCTCCACATGCAACGCTTTGGTACTTCACTAAGCAGACTAGTAAGATCCAGTGGAATTTGAAAGGCCAGAAGGTAAGAAAGTGTTTTGAGACCTTTTCAGAATAGTAAAGGATTATTTTTAGTGGTCTTAAATATTGGACCCCACAGGGTTCTGAGGTATTTTAAATGCTCAGATCCAGCGCGGAGATGGTAGAGGAGGCACAAAGAGAAGAGGCATTGATGTCATAGGGTAACCTTTTCTATTCTTCAGTAGTCTCTTGAAGTGCTGTTACCCAACAACAGAAAGGAACTGGCTCTTGGTAAATGAAATAGGCTTTTAATGTTGTGCTAAAAGAAAATCTCCTCTTATTTCACCACGACAGCTAATCCGTCTGTTTTGGTGCTCCAGCAGCAGACTAAACCACGACACAGAGAGAAGGTGCATGACAACCACCATGGTTTTCTTAAAGCAATTCCTTCACATATTTTGTACCTTCTTATTATTGTGGTTTTATGTAAATAATGCAATAATTACATTATTACCTCAAGGAGTAAGGATGGTTTAAAGTTTTGATTAATGCGTTCATGAAGTGTTTTACTAATTTATTACAGATTATTAAAGCTTAAAAATGAGAGCATCAGAATACGTATTACGTTGTGTTGAAAAGTACATCCTGAGGCACATGCCCTTTTAGTGTGCGTGGTCTGTCTCCAATATACGCAGCCCTCAGAGACACACAGAACATACAACCATAGCCAGTGGTACATTATGCAATCAAGGACTTTGAAATCTTAGCAATGTGCATAGTGAATTCCTAGTGCATCCCTCAATAAGAAAGGAGTGTGGTCATCAACTTGTTGTTTCATCGTCTACATGCAGTTGCTCACCACATGCAGCAGCATAAGATTTGGAGCGTCAGTTTTCTGTCGGAGATTTTTGTCAGTGGCAGACAAGCATGATTAAAAGGCACAGTAACAGAAATCCATTGAGCTGCGCGAAATTACAAGAAGGTCTGAGGTACAGCAAACTACCTGAGCATAAAGGTTAGCACACCTGTAAGAGGGAAGTTTTACAAAAGGATCCAGCGCCTTTTCATAAACATATGGCTTTTAGTCATTAATACCCATGTACACTTGTAGGCTTCCTTTTTACAATTAACATTTTAGATCAACTTGGCTTTCAAGAGATTACTTCCGCTGGCGAGCTGTTGTAGATGCCCTCCCCTATACATGGGCATCTAGTGAAACCGCTTGCATGGGTAATCTATGCAAGCCACGTGCCTTATTCAGAGCAATACAAAAATACTGGAATTATTTTATAAAGGGCTTGCCCTAATATTTGTAAAACATAGATGGTTGTGAAAGAATGCAGATTTGGAGTGTTAGAGATAAATGCATCAGCAACTGAACAAGTGTTCCATTTTTTTAAACAAAATATCTAACAATTTGGATCAATGTCTAGCGCTGAATCATGGATTTTTGCAGTGGTGGTGTGGGGATTCAAGTGCAGGTTTTGTTAGGGTAGCAAATAGTCTAAAGCAAGCACATACCACTGGTGTTAGACACTGAAGCAGGGACCTGTGTGTGTATACAGAGATTGGCGACCTGATCTAGAGCATGCTGGGGAAGTATAATCTACCAAAAAGCAGTAGTAACACAATTTCTCCCCCCACAAGTGTAATTTTCACAATGGTATTTCCTCCAGCGGTGAACCCTCCCTGTAGAAATTTCTCCTATGCGGGAAATTATGTTACCAGCTGTCTTCAAGGGGTAGTGTGAGATTTTTAATCAATTTTTTTAAATTCTCTCTGCACTTCACAGAAATACTTTTAGAACATTATTTATACTTCAATGGCATTTAAGGTCTGTCCCTTAATTTTCCACAAAAATACCATTTCAACTTATACAAGCCTAGAAATCACATTAAATGGTACAAATCCACATGCACAGGATCTATCTCAGAAACATGAACCCCAGCAGAATAAAATGTGCTCACAATCAGGCTATGTTTCAGATGTACCAACCCCCCAACGTATATCCTAAGTGTGCATAAGAATGACCCCTTAAACACTCACGGTCTGTGTTCACCATGACACTCAGCCATCCATGATTCCTCCTTAAAGCAGAGTTAATTTCTTTCACTGAGCATGTGAGAATGAAAAAAAAGCAAAAGAACAGCAGAAATGAAAAGCACCTTGTTACAGACGAGGGAGCGAACCCGTAAACATGAACACACCTTAACACGCGAATCAACATTTCGGTAAACAGCAATCAAAATAATCTCTCACGCTCATCCTATGGTGTGGTTGAGGCAGGTTTAGTAATCCTAGCTTGTATACATATTGGAATTCGTGGATTATCTCCATGTAGTGTGTGGGTATAGATTCCTAGAAGGGGCTGGTTCAGGGAGATCGGGTATGGCCATGACATGCCATCTCTTTGAGCAATTAGCAGGATACAATTCACTGTTAGAAACATTTTTTTTTTTTTTTGCAACAGACACATTATTGCTAATGGGTGAATGATAGACACAGGCATTCCCAAAATTTGGGAGGAAAATTCCAAAGTGCCACTTTGAACTGCAGATTCTGAAATATGACTGTTTCAGAACAGTAAGAAATTCAAAATTTCCCAAGCCATACCTAGAGCAAGTCTTTGGTTTTTCCTCACGTTAACCTTATGATGACTTTACTACACTTTTGTTATCATGAGCAGGCTGTATTTTCCCCTTCCTGCACGGGAGCTATGTTATCATGTGTGATGTGTCCCATTTGCTAGTGACAGTACAATTACCACTTTTCCCAGAATAATGTCCATGTGGTAATGAACATGGTGCTAGGACTATTTTTGGTCTAAAAACAGACAATATAAAATTGCGTTCCGGAAATGTTCTAACAAAAACCAGGTGGTCTACAAAAGGTCTAATTTTGGTAATTGCAGCATTACTCTAGTTAGAGAACGTTATGGTGGGTGGCCAATAATGCTTTACTTGGAAGAAAAATACCCAATTCTGGTTATGAAATTGCCAGATGGAAAATAGCCTTGTTTTGGAGCATTGAAACCGGGCTCTAAAAGTCTTTACAATTACCTCTTAGAGCCTTTCAGAAAACATTCCAGCGTACTGTATGTATGGAGAGCTTTGCATTAGATGCTAAAGAGAATGCTTGCAGAATTTAGGTAAAGCATGGGCGATTAATGTTTCAAGAGGGCCCAATTGTGCCGAATTTTCAGATTTACATTTTCTGCCCTGCTCTTAATGTTGAATGTTAAAAAAAACAATATTCTCATTTAACTAATACAACCCCAGCAGCAGTAGGTTTTAGCAGTGGGATCAACATGACAAATACATTTTGCCCAATAATTTATTGTAAATGATTGGGTTCAGTCTGTATAAAAATCACTTTCTGCAAACCCAATTTCGTATCTGACAAAAATGTGCAATAAATAGTTAAGAGATCCTGCGCCATGTGCATTTTTATGGCAAGCCTCCCCATTACGGCTCAAGAAAAATGGCGCACATTTTCACCACTTATATTCTGAATTCACTTTCTGGATTAGACTAAAAAAAAAAAAAACCTGTTCTGGGCAATTGGTTCCTTTGATGTGATTTTTAGTCCTTACAGAATTGTTTACAAGCAGTCAGCTAAATTGACACATCAAGTAAGCCATAGCCAGTTCTACATAAGGTCCTCTGTCTAATAGTGTAGCAGACTGCCTTACAGGTCTCTGCGTTATTGTTTTCAATTTTCATGCCAAGTTTTTAAGTAGGCGAATCAAACTATGATCAATCTACCTGTGCAATACATTCCGCTCTTGGGGGGGAATCCAGGAGTTCCAACTTTTACAGTGAAAATTTGTTAGCAAGGGAAAGAATAAGAGTGATTATGGAATGCATTTACAGACTCACTGGTACCAACCTCCCCTTTGTAAAGAATCCTTATGAAGCCGTATGCTAGGTGCATAGGCAGTTGTAGCACCGGTCAGAAGCCATTCACTCTTCGTTCTGCCACGTTTCTGGTGTGTGATATTATATTCAAGTCATCTGGTCTTCCAGATAAGCGAAGACCAGACAACCTGTGGCATTTTGAGACATGGCTACTTGTGAAGTGGTCAGAGTAGACTATAGGTCTCTTGAGTCTGGACTTTCCTTCAGCCTGAGATGGTTCAGACACTTTTCTGTGCATTAGTAGGAGGTAATGTAAATTAAAGCGCCTTGGGAAATACAGTGGATGTTGCTCCCATAAGTCACTCAAGAGAACCACTCACACTATCCCATTTGTAAAACTGCATCTTAAACCCTTATCTTTTTTGTAGAATAGTGACACTTGTGAAATGGGGCTTTTCTCACAACAGCAAGTATGGTCAGCGAGACAACATAAAAACATAGTTGGCATATAGTGGCTCATAAGTATACCTCTTTCCCCGCCCATTATTTAGGACAAGAAACTAAAGAATAAAACCAATAAAGACAGGCTTGATTCTCCCAGGGATCCTGGATACCGATGTCAACTGGTTTCTGAAACTTTTTTCTTGATGACCACAGATAAAGCTGCAGAAGATCAGCACCACACTGCTTCTACACAAGACTCCAAAGTTCTGTAGCATCCGGAGACCAAGGATGCCTCTCCAGTGGCGGATCAGGCATAAGTCTCCTCTCCTGGGTAACACTTGCAGCAGCCTACGTTGGAGAACTCTATTTCTGGCCTCTGAGCCTGCTCATTGAGAAGCACGCTGGATGGCTTGTCCCACTGACTGATGATGTCTTCCACTCTACTGATGTACAGCAAGCATAAGAGAACTCCCAGAAACTGCACAACGAAAGGAAACATAAATAATTATTTCAGAAAGAGTGCAAGACACAGAAAAAAATCCCTTATACAATAAGCAGTATTACTACACAGTTCAGCTTTGTATCCTAGGCGAAAGAGTAAAGAAATGAGTCCTACTTATGTTACAAACATTGAAAATTACCAGCTGTCCTTATTGGTAAATCCCAACATGAATGAAAACATGCCTGTTTGCTTCCTAGGTGGGTGGGAAGTATATGCAATTTATTCACATAATTTAAGTGTTTAGTCATCGCTTTTTCCTGCTGACAGGTGAGCTGCACTAAGTGGCGTCGGTATGCCCTAAAGTGGGTCTCATGCTGCGCCTCACGAATGAGTCTCAATGCAGAAACAAGTCTGGGGTTGATTGAAGGGGCATGGGCCCTGGCTGTATTGCTTTTGGGGCAGGACTAAGGTTGATTTGCCTATAGTTGGTCTCCTTCTGTAATGGCACGTAAGAGCTGAAAAATGATGGAATGGAGTGCACACAAAGTAATTACTAGTGCTCTAAATTAATTCAAGCAATTCCATCCATTACATCTTTGCTGTCTGGACCTGAGTGCAGTAAGTCCATGGCTGCCAGCATGACGTGAGCTGTGCAATAATCAGCACACGTCTCTTACCCTCATTTTGTATTCTTAAATATTTAATTTCTAAAGAAAATTTAGTAATCCCTTTAAAAAAAAAACACCATGACAACCACAATGTCAAAGCAGCCTCATGAGTCTGGACTGAGTTTGTTTATCTGAGAACACCAAGAGGTTTGTGTTCCCTCTTCCCAGCTCATGACCTGAAATTTGGGCTTTAATTCATTTATTTTTATTACAGGCCACCGGCGCCCGTTTTTTCTCTCCAGGTGCTGCACAAATGTTCCCTCCCTTTAATATACCTCTGTTTGCTTCCCCCCTCCACTTCACCTTTGCACCCTCGCTCCCCCCAACCCTTGGCATTTTACCTCTATTTTAACACCTTAATAGGTGAATCGGGTGGGGGGCAGGGGACCCGAGGTGTGAATACAGAAGCCCTCTACCCCTACCTCCCACTAACATCACAAGCAGCATGGAGGAGAAGGAATAGGTCAGTGGCAGACTTTCCATAGCTCTGACCAGTCAACTGCATTGCTCCTTAAAGATCCCCGATCCACTATTAGACGGCAAGGTGAGAGGGTGTATCTTCTTTATGTGATTATATTCCTCACGCAGACATAGTGCATACAACAGTGTCAGGAAGCAGACCACACTTCTCTCAGTCCCACGTAAAAGGTGTAGCACAGCAGAAGCACACCCCACTCTGTGACGAGGAGGGCACATCAGGGCTTAAAACTGAAGCGCCCAGGTCCGAGGCAATCAGGGACGCTCCCCCTCATCACGAGGGGTCGAGCCTAAAGGTGAATTTCCAGGCTGAAGATATCATGCCCACAGGAGCTGCAACTTCTCCAGCCCGGCAAAGTTCAGCTCGGGCAGCATGGAGCCTGTGCACATTTAGCGCATGTCTAGTTCATGGCTGCCTGATCTGAAAATAAAGAGTGTGTCAGGCTGACCTTTGCTCAGCCTGACAGACATTCTTTATAGTGGCCAAAAGGTGAGGGGTGTGGCCCCTCAGCCCATTAGGATGGGCCGCAGCTGTGTGTTACCATCCTAGCTCAGGAGATGGTAACTTTTCATTATTTTGCAACTGGATTGCGGCCAAAAACTTGATATATCATATCATTGGTTGCCTGTAAAAAGCAGATACTGTTTAAGACACTAGTGTCGACTCAGAGCCTTTCACAACATGGGGCCTCAATACCTGAACAAAAGGCTCCTCGTTCACTACTGCCCCCCCCCCCATAACGCAGTGATCCTCGGGGGCCATCTTTTTGAAACTCTCCCAAGATCAAATTAGCAAAAAGAGGAGAATGCTTCATTTCTGGCAATAAGGGCGTAGAACGATCTTCCCCTAGCGATGAGGCAAAAAAGCAAATTAAGCTGCTTCCAGAAGACACATTCATTTAGTGCGGATTAAGCCTTTCGCATAGCTTTGTCCCCTGCTGTTTTCAGGGCCGAGATGCTCTTGGGCAGCGGTGCACTTTACAAGCCTGAAAATAAAATAAATAAAATAAAAATACCCAATTGCTATTTTGACAGGGAAACCCTAAACACGCCCCTTTCAAATAGTAATTGGTTATGCCTTTCTAAACCCATTTTGAGATTTGCTAACAGTGCTGAATTGATAAATGGGTTTAGTGCATTTAAAGAAGCCGTTTTGCAGTCTCATACCCCATGATGTAACGAAGCACAGGCTCTGCGTCTGCAAAATGACTATGCACATTAGGTCGCAATGTTCCCTAATTGTTATTCATAGATAACATGGACCGCTGCAGTACATCTTAACCAAGCTGTCAACAGCAGATATAGATTATAAAATGGTATTATGTATTTTTCATAGCGTTTCTCAAGGATAGAGAAATGTTGACACCTACAGAACAGCGGTAGCATAAAAAGCATGGATCTCATGGAGGAAAAGTTGATAACCTGGGCTCGGTTAATTCCTTAGAACGTTTCTCACAATTTCTCTAGTCAAACTCTACCTCACTAAAAAAAACCACAAACTTTTCATGACTTTGGAGAGCCACTAAGATAAGATCAAATTTAATTAAACTAGAAATTTGCGTTGGCTCTGCCTTTCTATCACTGGCCAAATTAGCCACTGGCGAGATATCCTATGGTGCGGGTGTTATCTGACTGGCCTTGCTTTTATCTGGTAGCACTTTGAATTTTAGGATCTGTAGTTCTGGTTCTCTCATTTTATTAGCACTTCCAAGGGCTCTTAATGTAAAGCATGCCGAGTGCTTTCAGCAAGGGGGCTGTGGCTGTTTGGGTGTCTCACACTGAGTCGCTTGACTGCCAGGCAGATCTTCTCCACCTGCTATTCTAAAAGCATCTTTTTTAGTATTCCTTTCTACCCTTATATGACTTGTCAACTTTACATCAGTGAAGGATAAGTTCAGCTGCATGAAATGTATCCCATTTATTTTAGTCAGCTGGGTCATGGACGTAGCTGGCAATATGGGAGAATGGCTTGAATGAAGAGGCACAGCTCAGTTTAGGGGGGTGCTAATGAACAGTCTATTTTTCAATGATTATATTAAAATGAACCGTTTTCTCTAAACTGTTTTGTCTCATGTTTTACTCATTCCAACTCCCCTGTGCGAGGCAGCTTCCACTGAACTCCCCTGTTTTGGGCACGGCCTTATTATAGCGAGTTAAAGCAACACATAGAATGCACCCACAGGCTTCACTTTTTAATGTGTTAAAAAAGGTGGAGCCATCAATCAAACACTCAACAATTAACGCCACAAGCACAACATTCACCTATTCCCTTCTCCCCTCCTCCCCCCCCCCCCCTCTGGTGCCCTCTCTTCCAATCAGCACTGTCCTCCCTCGTACGTCACCGCAGTCTTCCAGTTTACTCCTTCCCACCATCCCGCTGAATTATCTCACTCCTACCTCCTCCCCACCCGCCTTCATTTGTCATACGTTCCTTCCTACCAATGAGACCATTTCACATGTGACCCTAAAAGCAAACATGACAGTCAGGCTGATCACGCAAAACTGTTTTTTGGGTGTCGGGGCAGCAGGGATTAGAAAAATCCATCTCTTTTAAAAGACAATTCACCCCTAAGACTAATAACCAATTATCTCAATGATCGCCCTCTTACAAAGAGCTGACGCTTCTGCTTCAAATAAACTCTGGAGTTTTAGCGCTGCCCATATCAAAGTTATACACTCCCTTGGTAATATGTTTAAGCAAATGAAGGTTCATACACCCAAAAACCTATTTGTATTTTTTTACAGGCCACATGTAACTAAATTTCTGTTTTTGCGCAATCACCCCCTAACTTATGGACTGATGGTGCTTGATTTTCGACTCTGAAAGTGCACAGAGTTCTGCCATACAGGCCTCAGTCTCAAAGCTCTGGCCCTTAAAAGGTGTAGGCCTAATTAGTCTACCAACAATTGGAATACATTAACTTAATTATAAGTCCCTACCTAGTAAATGGTACCAGGGGTACCCAGGGCCTGTAAGTGAAGTGTCCCCCGTGGACTGCAGCACTCATTGTGCCACTACAAGTGTGACAAAGGAAAACAGGATTCCCAGCGATTGCAGGCTGGCAGGCCAGTTTAAAACTGATAACTCAACATTGCCATTTAAACCAATGGCAAAGTCCCAAGCTTTCCTTTCTTTTTAATATTTATAAGTCACCCCAAGGCAGGACTATTGAGCCCTAAAGGCAGGGTGCATTACAAGAAAAAGTTGGACATGCAGTTTTTAACTTTACATGTCCGGACAGTAAAAACCCTTCATTGTCTTTTTTAATGTGGAAATGCTGGTAGCCCCATTGGAGAATAGGGAGTTACAAGCTGACAACTCTGCATTACTAACTTCTAAATGGGACTACTAAACATGGTACCTCAAGGCATCAAACTAATTGTTGCGTTAAACCCGACTTGTTGATCAAGTCAATTTAAGGAAATGTTATACAAATGGCAACTTTGTTACCCGAAGTCTCAGTTTACAGTTGCACACAAGCTTCTGTCCTTCAGACAGACTTCCACCCTGCTGGGGGAAGGTGAGAACAACTCTTAGGAAGCCAAACAAAGGATCTGCAGTGGGAAGAAGTGCAACCTCGCAGAATGACCAAGAGTGAGTGGGAGCCCAAAAGGCGAGCTTCAAAGGGGAAGCCATCTTTGAATGACAAATGGTAATCACACAGGGAAGGGGCTGCTCTTTTGTTTAGGCAGACAGGCTGATATTTAGGGCAGAGAAGGAGAAGTCGTTGTCAACCTGGCTTTCAAGGCGAGTGTCGCCCAACCTCTGGGTTGGCTAGGAAGTTCCCCACAACATGAGAAGGGTTCTGCCATGTTGAGAGTGGGCAGAATAGTTCATTCTGGGCTAGCCACATGCCAGACTTCACAAGAGGTCGTCAATAAGCAAGAGGGGACCTAGTAGTCATCACAAACCCCAATGGCTCGAAACAGGCATAAAGGTGCCACCCTCATCACCCAGACCTCCGATCACATCTGAGCATGCAAGTGGACAGAAGGAGGACTGCCCTGCTGTTCTCTGGACCGAGCAAAGAGAGGCCGTACCACAGAATGGCACCTTCTGTACCTTGGGCTATCAAAGAAAGGACTTTGCCTGTGGTGCCCGGTTTGTGTAAAAGTCATCCCGGAGACCCAGACAGAGAAGGTGACTCCAACAGTCAGTTGGCTGAAACGCTGTTACAGATGAAGGACCACAAAAGCTGAGAAGAATGCACCCTTGTGAGCCCAGTGCCAAGAAACCCGAATACCACTGGATGCCGAGGTGAAGCCAAGGAGACAGAGTCCCAACACTCAAAAGTTGAACCAGAGTCTGCTGGACCCTGGACAGTCATCAAAGTGCAGTTTGGTCACCCAGCATGGAAGTCACTGCAAGTTAAAGGGAACCACTGGTTTTGCTGTAACAGGAGACCAGTAGACTTGGGACATCAGCCCCTGAGGGCAAAGTCGCCCCCCCTCGCTTGGGGACTTCGAGGTAGCCACAGGAAGACCGATACCGGCTCAGCATAAGTGAGCATATTCAGCATCTTGCATTCCTTGCATCAGGACCTCTACATTGACTTCTTTGGCAGCGTTGGATTTTCATTGTGTTGCATTTTCTACTTATCAATTGATTTAGTACCTATTAATGCTTTGCACTTGATAACCCCTGGCAGATCTGAGCCACAGATACCCAGGATTGAGAGAAGATTTTACAAACAAACCTGACTGGACCTGATAAAGAATTGTACCATTGTTGCATGGTGATGTCACACAACCACACCATATATTCCACATTATCACACAATGAGTAAACCTTACTATTACAGACTCTTGCAGAGTAGTAGTAATGTTCTTTAGGTAATTCAACGGTGCATAATTTATTCACCCTAGACGATTGAAAGGCTTAGTTAGCGACAACAAGATTTGAACCAGTGACATTCATATTGCCTTCAGGTTGAAACAGTGAGACCATTAACCATATAAACTTACAAAAATTTGTTGGCCAATTGCATCGTCAGGTAAGATACTTTAGGGGCGCTAAGGGTTTTGCTGTAGAGGTCTCCGGGCATTCTGCAACTCTGTGAATAATACTATCTCAGGTTGTTAATGCACTTGTTACAGAAATCTGCGGATCTTCGGTTTGAATTATTGTAAAGTAACTTCGAGAGTGAATATGCATACTGCAAAACACTGTGCAAAATCTGTAAACCACATGTTCAAATCCTGGTTAGATAGTGCAGTGTGTTCCATACCCTGCAGGTCATTATTCGCTAATCCTGTAAGTATTTCATTTGGTTTTTTTGCAGTTGCAAACACCTAAATGTATCAAAGAAGCCATAAAAGTGTCCCTTCGGAGGTTCAACTCAAACTCGCATAAATAGACTGAAAAGATAGAACTTTGTATCATCTTCACAACTCTTAATGTGAAAGAAATGCTATAGAAATCATTATATTAATTTTATAAATGTACCTTCCAGGCATAACTTACTGTGCAATGTGAAAATATTCCTTGCATGATAAACAGATATAAGCTGATCAATGTGCACATATCTGCCTATTATGTAAGGACTATACTGTGTTTACATTTAGGTATCTGAGGTGAGCATATGACATTTTCTTTTATTATGTAATCTGGCCTCAAATACTATATTTAATTAGATGTAAATGATTATCTGTATGATTCATATTCTTTGAATGAAACTTTGCTAATATGTCAAATCGCAAGTACGTTTTTTATGCTCATTCCATCACATGACCGCCACTGTTTGGGTGCTGGACTGAAAGCGACGTGGCAGTCGTTAACGAAACGCATGGAATTGGTCACCTTAAGATAAACAGACATCCACCACTGATTCCACAGCTGATTAACAGCTTTGGGGGTACAGACACCTCTTTTTTAGATATATGGAAAGGAATTTTTTTGCCTATATCTATGATATAGAGAGAGAAATAGAGATACGAAATCGATGGTGAGATAGATATACATGTTTGGGTGCCTTCATTGCACAAAATGCAAAGGTATAAAAACCCATATTTCACAGGTTAATGAAACAAGGAAATATTTCATAGGTAACTAAAATATGGTTCCCTATGAAATATGGATATCATCATCATAATTAGAGCCCCCAAACCACTCAGGGCTTCACCATTATTAGGCCCACTAGGATAATGTGGCATGTAGGACAATTATGCTGCAATGTTATCCAAATTATGTAAAAATGCAAGTTATGTTGCAGATTCTCTGGCAGGACTTACATTATTAGAGTTCGAAACAATATTTTCACAAATCTGGAAACTGTAGCAAATGTGCTAATTCCCTAATTTTGTGCTAAATGTCGCAGCAACAGGATTGCATAAATCCACAGGCGCTCACCACCGTCTATTGCTTCATCAACAACTTATTTACCTTTTCATAAATAATACCCAATTCTGATTCCATTCACGTTAGCTGCATTTGCCCATTTCAAGGTAACTTTCCCGAAATCAACATGCACATTAAAAAGGCAGTATTGTAATATGTTTAGCATGGTCATATATTGCCATCTCAGGGTTCTGGTGATGCCACCAGAACACCTAAATGCAATTACTCCTTTTGCATCATATTTTCTCTTTTTAGTCCTCTTCTTCCATTTGTCAGTTCGCAATTTGTTTCTACCCACCACAGCACGGGGCAACGGGTCAGTGGTGTACTTCAGCTATTGGCTTTCTTCACTGTGTGGGAACGCATTTTGTCTTTGCACCTTTCCAAATCCACCTAAAAGTAGATCACCCTACTTTTATTTCTTTGTTTTTTACATTTATTTTTAGATGGATAATTTTACTTCATGTTTTGCAAATATAAACACTCATTAAGGCAGCACTTTCATTTTTAAAAAAAACTTATTACTTTTGAATTTGCAATGCTTACTTCATAAGTTTGCAAACAAAACTGCAGTCTTGAGAGGTGCAGACATTGTGATTGCGAATGCCTTTTTAAATTACTATGCACTGCAACAGGTAATTTTATTGCTTTTGACAGCACTTAAACGCATGTGTGTAACCTATTGGCTTGCCATTGCGGTGTATTTTTTAGGGCTCGCCTAGGCAGCGCTTGCGCTTTCTCTTCGAGACATGCTGTATTCAGGTATGGACTTGAAGCTTCGCCTATTTTCCACTCATCTTTTCAATTGGCTCCAGTTACTGTCCTTTGTAAATGGTGGCTTTTGATTCGTGAATAGGCTTAGTAGTCCCACCTTTTCTCCTTTTGTAAGCTCCCATGAGGACTGCCCCTCTTACTTGTGTTGTTACTCGGTATGTTTTATTTACAGTCTGCGAGCGCAATCTTCTTAAATGACTTTCTCCTATTGCAGGCACGACATGCTTTCCTGCAACCGCTTGCTTTTTTTAAGCAGCGCGGGCGTGCTTTATCTTATTCTGTGTTTTTTGCTTCAAGAATGACGGTCACGCCCTTCACGCTGCTCTCGCAATAATATATATTTTTTAAAGCACCGTGGTTTTAAGCCGCGCTTTATGTTCTTTTTTTCAAACCAGAGGCTTGCTTCAGGTTCAAGAATGGAGGCTGCACATTTTTTGTAATGCGCAGCTCGCCCAAATCAACAATGGTGTCCACGTGGCTCTCAGACAGTCATCCCAGTCTTGCCCCTTAGCGCCGCTCTTTAGGTTTCAGCACAGCGCCTGCTTTCATTTTAACAACACGGGTACCGCACTTTATTTTGAAGCACGGCGCCCGCTTTGCCACTCTCTGCTGGATTGTCTGCTCCCGATGACCATCCTGTCCCCGGGTGCAGCGCTTTAGGTTTCAGCATGGCGCCTGCTTTCATATTAACACGGGGCTACACTTAATATTCCAGCAGGCGCCCGCTTTTATGATTTTTTTATTTTTTTATTAGCATGGCGCCCGCTTCACAGGTTGTCATGTGCATAACTTCTCTACACGGGCACCGCGCTTTATATTTCAGCACGGCGCCCACTTTCATATTTACAAACCCAATAGCTGTAAATCTCGCAAATGCAAGACCTATTGCAGAGGTCTTCAATCTGTGGTGTGCGACCCCCATGGGGGCCGTGGAGTCCTGGGAAGGGGGTCACGCATTTCCAGGCCTCACTTCCATCTGGAATCTAAAATATGTAAAAAGGAAAAAGACAACCGTCCAGGACACTTCAGCCGAAGTTAATGGAGTCTCCTGTGCTGTGTAAGGAAAAGGCCAGACAGGTAAACAATACTTCGTGCCAGGGTGCCTGCTTGCCTGAATGAAATACAAATGTGCGAGTTAATCTGCAAATGTAAAGGGTGCTTGGGAGTGGCTCTGGCTTTAATTACTCGAATCACTCCAAGCATTGTGATGGCAAAGATTTTTTTTTTTTGTGGTAGTACAAAGAGTTAACGGGGCTGTGAAGTGCATGCTTTTAATCATAATTGCATTTACACAGCGCTTAGCACCCCTGAGGAGGTGTTGAAGGGACAGTTATGCAAAATATTGCATTACTTATGGTCTGGTATTAATAAAATCTACATTTTGGAAGCTCCATTTTATCCTAAAACTATTTGCACAGTTTGTAGCAGTCTCTCTTATAATTAAGGCTCCCGTTTTCCGTTTTTACAGGTAAATACAGGCAGAAACCCATTTCTTTCCCCGTCTGTATTTATATGTGGATAAAAACGGAAATTGGGTTGTTTTTTAATGATTCTGAATGCTGTCAATCATGACTGCCAGGCCAAAAGCTGTGCGGATTGACAGGCAAGGGATTAAACAAATAAATAAACTTTAGTAAAGAGCCTTAAACAGAAGTAGATTTGCACAACCTTGATACTAAAATGTGCAAGTTTTCTTATAAGTGCGTAGTTTATCATCTGAGTGTGCATATATCATTGAAACCTGTCAGGCGTTCAGGCACGAGTGTACAATAACTGATTAAATAAATGCAGAAATATACACATTTCAGCTTCATTTTTTCACAAAACCTAAAATAAATATTGATAAATGCAGGTAAAATTAGCAACAAATAAATATGGATAAATACAGACGGAAATGACAAATATAAATACCATAAAACCGGGAGCCCTACTTATAATGCATGTAATGCAAGTATAAAATAATGACTCACACATTCAAAGTGCTCTCTGTCACAGGCGGTCACCTCGTAGCACTAAAAATACACAAGTCACTATTCTCCACTGCACCAACCAAATTTAATTTTGTGGCTCTCAGGTTACACACAGACCTCTGCATTGTATTAACTAATAGAGGTTTCCTAACGTACTACATTGCATTTCTCACTGAGTAACAACATTTTTAAATGTATTTTTCATTTAAGCTACCCATTATTTTATATGTAGCTGCCCGATGGTGAAAGACCTAAAAACTAAAAATATTCGGGGTTTGATTTATGAGAGGCTTGCGCCGTCGGAGCGCCACATTTTTTGAACCTCCAGCGGCATAAGCATCTCAATCATATCTATGAGGTGACTCAAAGTCACCCTGCGTGGCTTTGCATGGCCTCATAGATATGTAGTATGATACGGCAGCGCAAGTCACTGCGTTGTCTTACTCTGTCAAGTAAGCGTTCCATGGGCATTGCGGTGGGTGTTCCCAAGCAACACCCATGGATTTTGACGCTGCCCCAGATTTACAAACCCATGTAAACCTGGGGCAGCGCCACAATTTTACGCCTCCTCACAGTACGCGTAACAAGGAGAAATGTTTACATTTCTCCTAGTTTTTTTCCCTTTCCATGTGTGCTGCATTCTGCAGCTCACATAGAAAGAGGAAAACCCCTCTTGGGATTGTTTTTGTGCAGGAAGGTGCCCCTTCCTTCACAAAAACAATCCTGCCTACATTGGCCCTAGGCAGCAATTTGTGCACCAACGCAGGCTGAAAGGACCAGAATGCACCATATTTCATAAATAAGGTGCATTCCTGTCCTTTCAAATTGGCATACAACAGCGCAGCAAGAAGATTTGCGGCGCTGCCCTACGGCAATTCCTGATAAATGAGGCCCTTTGTTTTTAGCCACACTTTTGACCACGCCCCAATGCTCACTGACCTTTGGTTTGATAAAAAAGGTTTAATATTATTTACCCACCGTAAAAATGATTGGCTATGGGAATTGGAGGCATTTATGGTTGTCGATAGTTGTCAATGATTAGGAGTACCAAGTGCTAGAAATTTTTGTCAGGAGGGGACCTTACACCTGAAAGTTTTTGACTGGGGGGTCTCGGCATCAAAAAGTTTGAAGACCTCTGCCCTATTGCATTGTAAATGCTTGTTTTTAATTGCACTGATAATATGTAAGACTAGGGACGAGTAAGATGTTAAATACTTCCTTTGACCACTAGAGGTCATCATGCATCCATTAAGCGCAAGGGAAAGGCCCAGATACATAAGTTTAAACTACTTTTGAGAAAGGGGATTTAGGAGTCCTAGGCACGCTCTTGACTCGTCAAAACTAGAAAAAGGGAAGGCAATTAAAAGACTTATGGACCATTCACCTGACATGAAAAATCTTATACAAGGCACCTCTCATCTGCATGGGTTTATTACACATAATGATGAAAGAACAAGCTAAGACTGAACAACATGCCTTTTGCGCCCCTAGTTGTGAACTCTCTCCCGCCCCGTCCAGAACACGCTGTACAGCTTCTCCCCCCATCCACAATATACAAACAAAGCATTTGCTGTCTCCCACTGTGGAACAAGGGACACGCACATTTCCTTCCCACAATGTCAACTATTCCAGGCATTTGCTGCTGATCCATTTCCCGGCCTGGCTCGTGGGAGCACGAGTTGGAACGTGCTCAATAGATGAAACCCACCAAGCTGAAGCAGCAGACGGGGCATCAATTAACAGTGCTCACAGCTCCCGGGAGGGCAACAAACCCGCAGACTACAAAAGAATATCACTTTTTAAAAGAACAGTGTTCAATTTTCTACTGTATACCAGGGCTGTCTGTTTCTGATTCCACCTCATACCTCTTTCCCTCACAGCTCTACACTTCCTGTCTCTTTATATCGCTCTTGCAGGCTATTTCTCATTCCTACTTTTCTCCTTTGGCAAGGTTTTCCTACCTTTCTCTTCCTTCCTTCTTTTTCTTCTTTCAGCTTATATATTGCTTTGGGTCAAACTCTGATTATGAAAAGTGACCAGAGTCCTGAACAAGCACGGACAATGGCAATATGTCTGCCTTATGAATCAAAGTGCCTTTTGTGTCATTGATGGGTTTAGGCACTCAATAAGTAATCATACATGCTCTGTGCCACTCAACTCTACACTCATGCCTCCATTCATTCATCCATCAGTTGACTCATTCTTGCATTCATTCTGACAAAAGCGCCACAAAAAACCACACACATTCAACAACATATGCACAATAAATTAAAAGAATACCAATTGGAAAAAAAAAAGCTTGCTGCAGTCTAAACATGGCAGGCATATGCTTACAATAACGAAACATAGCAGCGGATGTCAGTCTTGCAGAGGTATTGTACATAGTCTATCATTGTTTAAAAGTTCCAGCATGGCCGCCACATTTAGAACCCACATATTGGCCATCTTGGAAAGGTAAAACAATGACACTATGAACAACAACATTCCATAATGGTTTCCTGCTTTAGAGGAAGTGACCATATGGAATGCTGCTCACTGCAGATTAAATGAGTGGCAAGCAATTGACCCATTAGAACTGTCTGGAGAGTCGCAGTATCCGGTTAATACAAAATAAAATAAAAAGAGGGCAAGCAAATAAATAAAAGGCGAACTATAAAAGAAACTTGAAAACTCAAAGACTGGCCAACTAGCCCTGTTACTGATGCAAACTCATTTTCAAGTGGAGGTGCATATATGATCAGAAAAGGCTGTTTTTCACAGGGCCAATGACTGATGGGGATTGAGCCATTATCACCTGCAGTACGCAGTCATGGATGGAAGCAGAGTGTAAATAACACTCAAGCACAACAATGGAAGAAGAGAGCTCATCCAAAGGCCCCCTATGTATCTATATGGAGGGATGTATTTTTTAATTATTGTTCATAAAAATTACAAGATCCTGTTAGACAGCTAATACCGTCAGGCGTTCCAAAGAGATTCTAGAAAGAAATATTACAGTGCAAATCTTCCCCCACCCACCGCCCCTCAGGGTTTGTCAGTGGTGGTAAACACCAAAATCCTTCCCATGAAAGGTAATCTGTTACATTTTGTGTAACAAAATACCTGTCTGCAAGCTTTAAGAGAGAAAAATAACAATCCAACCTTAAATGCCCATTGACTTTAGCATATTTTTTTCACAATTAATATGTCAGGCCTACTGTCTTTATCGTAACTTTTCATAAAAAGCAATGAGTTCTATAGCCTTTATCATTGGCTTATCACCATAATCAATATTATGCTGGGCATAAGCTTTCCCCCAGACAACAATCAGGTATACAGTATTAACATTACAATATGTCAAAATAGTATATAAAAACCCTGCTAATAGAGCCTATTAAGGATTACCATGTTGCAAGTCTTTCTAACTTCATGGTTTGTTCGGGTAGGTCAACAAAACCAAAACCTTGTCTACTACTGTAAGCTGTGGGATTCCATGTAAGGAAATGCCTGACTAAAGACTTTAGCACACTGTAATAACAATCCGCACTTAAATGCATATTGCCATTAACACTTGCTTTTCAAATAAATCAGGCCTACTTGATAACTTTTCATTATAAACAGATCACACCTAAGCGACCTCACAAACTTTCCCCATAAATTAAAAAGGCTTGTAGCCTTTACCATTGGTTTGAGACTATAACCAACACAGGCCTACTGAAGTGCACATTAGACGGGTAACCAACATGAACAGTTATAAAATATAAATATGTACAGAATTACAATTGGAAATACAATATACAACCCCTCGCAATAGGGCCTAACAAGAATCACCACAGTGAAATTCTTCTACTCCAAGGGGCCGATTACGATGTAGGTCGGATGTGCCTCCTACTGACACCGTCTCGGACTCTGGACCGACCGACCTCAGGTCGGCGGTTCTGACCGCCTGATTACGATGCGACTGAACACTGTTCGGTCACATACTCACTTTTCTTTATGGGAGCTTGTGTCACGGCCGTAAACCGGCCATAATACAGGCTCCTATAGAGAAATGGGGGTGTGTGTAAAACCCTGTACCCTGTAGCAGGCACCCCATGCTGCCTGCCACACAGTGCAGGGTTTTACCAGCCGTAGACGGTAGAGGCAAGGGGGCCCTGCTAGAGGCCGCCAAAGTCACTTTCAGACAGCCTTTCCATGCCGGAAAGGCCGGCACAGAAAGGCTGTGGGAAACAGACATTGTAATCCCGACGGTGGAAACGCCGTCAATAGGGGATTACGGTGCGGTTCCGACCAGCTGGAAGACTCAGAGCTGGTCGGAACCGAATCAGAATGACCAGCCATTTTACTTTCTGACCGCCGACATCGTAATCGGGTGGTCGGACCACAAACCGACCATGTCGGTCGGAAAGACTCCGACCGTGGGCGGAAGGCTTCAGACTAGTGGTCGGAAAGCTTCCGACAGAAATCGTAATTGGCCCCCAAGTGTTTGACAGAATGACCAGCATCGAAATATTTTCTTACGATGGTATATTACGAGAGTACATGTAACAAATTACCTGTAATATCAGTAGGAGAACAATTCACTGTCGGAGAATTATTGACTTTTACAAATCCTTTTCACAAAAATACAGGCCTATTGTCGGTGTCATCAATTTTCATAATAAACAGACAAGACCTATGTCTACTCCCAAACATTTTCCCTGCACTCCAATCAGGCCTACAGCTGTGATCATTGACTTGTCAGCATAACCTACTTAGACCTACTGTACAAAGTGTAAATGTTCCCATAAGTCAACCATTAAGCGTACAGTCATTACAATTACAAATGTATACAAAATTACTGTTGGCAAAGCAAAACACAATCTCTCCTAGAAGAGGCTAATAAGGATTACTGTAGCGCATCTCTTCTATCCTCATGGTTTGTTCGGGTGGGTCACCCACACCAAAACCCTTGCCTACTATGGTAATCTGCAAGATTCCATGCAACAAAATACCTGTCTATAGCCTGTAACACAATGTGATAACCATCATCCACACAGTCATAAAATTAGAAATTTATACAATATTTTAGTTGGCTAAGGATTCCCACAGAGCAAATCTTTTATACCCACCTAAACCCTATCCCCACTATGGTAATCTGAGATTCTATGTAACAATATACCCATCAAAAGGCTTTAATAAAGAGTAAAAACAATCCACCCTTAAATGTCTGACTTTAGTATGTTTTTCATAATAAATATGTCAGGCCTACTGTCTATCATAAAATGTCATAACAAACAGAACACTGCTAAGCCAGAACTAAAAATCCACATAGATTAGTGTAGCCCTGGGGACCACAGTCTGCTCTCAAACACACAACTACATTCTGAAGTCTAAAGTTAACGATGGAAGGGGAGAATGCTGTGATTAGAAAACAGCAATACTTTTCTCATGACTGCACTCCTTACCTCCGTGCTAATGCCAGAGAAAAACACTGTAAATTATGTACTTATCTAAGACACTAACAGCATACATTGCCATGTGTGCCCTCCAAAAGGTCAAGAAAGCCATACTGCTGTTGGCTTGGGCAGCTGGATCAACAAACAAAATAATCACAGCCGTATGGAAGGGGGGGGGGAACAACTTTTTTCGTGAAGCACAAAACTACAGCTGAATCAAAACATGTACTCCTGTCCACTAACAGGTGCGCAGTGTGAAAGTCCTTCATCTGCAGTACCCCTGAATGCTCTTTTTTAGGTTGATAACATAAGGTCTGTAGACAACTATGATATCAAGCCAGACCTGAAAATGAGCACGAGGCCCAACAGCTGCAAGCATCACACAATCTAAGCACTGAGGTAGGAATGTAACTCCACAGGCCAGGCCTCCATTACATGTAGCTCCAGTGTTTACCATAGGTCCGCTAGACGTCCCTTTCACCTAAAATTTGTATTTGAAACTAGCCTTTCACATGATACAGTGCCATTAAGTGGGGAGAGCTGGGAAACGTTTTGTAGGTGTTATCCTATTTCCAGACCAAGTAATTATCTTGCCTGAACTAGAAGAACACTAACTTGTCTACTCGAATGATCCATTTCTGGTGCCACAGCACTTTACCCCATGACCATGGTAGCTTTGTTAACTGGACATAACCTTTGATTTTGGGGCAGTCATTTAGATTACCCTAAAACCTTAATTCTTTAGTTGGTGGGAATCCTACTTCTCTTTTGAGTGGTGGTTTTTGCATGTTTACTAGCATACCTGATACACTATCACTGTTGCCAGTTTCTCCCCATTCCTACTTCTCTCGTCTTCTGACTATGCCGTCCCTATGCTTCAGTCCTCCCCTTCTGTTCTTAGATTTCCCTCCTTCCCTCCCTCACTACCCACCAGTTTTAATCATTTGGGGGAGCCAAGGTTTCTCTTCCTTTATTCACCTACTTCTGGAGGTTGCTCTGGGCTCTACTCTAACCAATATGTTTGTTTGCAATTGTTCTATTCTGTTTATCATTGTTCTGGCTCCTTGTAAAGACACCATGCATCTCTAGCTATTCAAAGGTATAGTTTGCTAATCCCTTGTGTTTGAGAGCACTTTAGAAGAATAAAGACAAAGAAATAAATAGTAACATCCTGCCTGGCACCTTTGTTCCACTGACTAAGGTTTGTAAACCAAGCCACAATAAAACTGATCTCCAAAGCTTTCAGAAAACAGCTGAGAATTCAACATGCCCCAACATAAAAACATTTCCCAGAGAATGCCTCTTTTTTGGCTGGTCATGCTGTACCATGTGAATGCTGTGTAACTCTTTGGGGGTCACACCTCAGTCCTAGAAGCGGACAGCCTGTATGTTTACACTAAGGTGTGCGCATGTCTGCAGAGAATTCTCTCTGGTGACACGCAAAAGGAGACAGGAAGCGTGAACCCGCCAAGCAAACTAAGTATGGAAACCACCATCAAACATTGGTTGAAGGAGCAGTTCCAATTCTATTGCATGGGCCTGCAGATGTCGTATACAGAAAAGGAATACTAATGAGCTAAACCACAGGGCAAAATGACAGGTGCTAATGATGTGCACTCATCCCTTGAGAGAATTTTTTTTAACTCATCTCCCCTGGCCGCAAAGATCACTAGCAAACTCCTGTTATCACTGGGCACCCACAGGCAGCCCAATTGACCGGTTATACAATTGCTTCTTGTCTGCTCCCTCTTCACTCCAACAACGATCCTACAGGTTAAGACTGGTATCTAGATGTTGGTTCTTACTTCATTGTAAAGGTAGTCAATGAAATTTCTCAAAGTATTTTCGTGGTTTGGAGCGTTTTAAGCTGCAAGATACAGTTTTAGAAAATATTCGGGTTTATAGAATGCTTTTTGGTGGGGGGCGGGGCGTGGCTTGATGCCAAGAGAAGACGGTGGTCTGCTGATTCAGCTCCTTGACGACCGGGAATTAATTTGACAATGACGGCACTGGATAAGAAAACTAGAAGATAACAAGGTGCGAGTCATCCCTTTCTTTAATTTGGAAATTGAAACTTTGTGTCAGTGCTTCTGGTATGTGAAACGCCTCTTGCATGAAGCAATCAGCTGTTTCTGCCATTTCATGTTATTTATAACATTGATAGCTTGCTGAATATATTTCTGACTTTGTGCTTCCAAGCATTTCTGTTTTTCACCTACTTTGTTTGCTTTAGACATCCACATTAAAAGCTCGGACAGTGCTTAGCTTAATGTTATGTGGAGCGTTAACAATGCTCTTTAGTGGATGAATCTTTCTCACATGCCTTTCAGAAATTTGCTATTGAGTTCTTCAATCTCAACTCTACTAGTCATATTTCTATACAAGTGGTTTGGGACTCCTTCATGGCGGCAGCTAGGGATTTCATAATCTCCTATTTATCAAGTAAAAGAAGAAAGCTAAATAAATTATTGTATAATATTATGCATAATATAAAAAAAAAAAAATTAGATCAGTATTATTCATCTAAATCCAAACCATACTTAAATTATAAAAGTAAATTCCAATTCAATACAATATCCACAGAAACACTTCCTCTTATCTTAGGTCCAGTGGAAAATATTATAGTGGACAGAATAAAGCTGGAAAACATTTGGCAAACCATCTCAAAATTAAAAAAGAACTATGGTGGAATGTATTTTAAAGAATGATAAGGGTCCTAAATTTAAGGAGGATTACATTCTAAATGAATTTGACCACTTTTGTCATGTCCAGCGTTAATTTGTTTAGACAAGTCTTTAAACCAATATACAGAATTATAAAATAAAATAAAAAAATACACCCCCACCCACAGGAAACCTCCCACCCCCTCCACGCCAGCCTGGCTCGGCAACTACCCTCAGACCACAACTCTGCTCCGCCCAACAACAAAAAATTCTACAATTAATTCTAATTAATACTTCCAACATCGAGTACTTTGTATACATCCTCCAACCATAGTACAGAAACACAGAATTTCTAGGCCAAAATTACTTTAAAAAACTTTGCAAGAGCACAAACAATGTTCAAAAATTCCATGCTCGTCAAAAGTGCAAGTGTATCAGCTGGATAAACATTTTTTTAAAATTGGTTTTAAAAACACACAACGAATCATATAAAAATGCAAGCAATTTAAGATTAACATTTTTGAAATCCTAGGCCGCATCTACAATTACTCTCAGTATTCAAAAGTACGTTATACTTCACTGTTCCTAAATAATGCACATTCAAGGTGACCCGGAATTTCAGAAGTAATAAGCATAACTGGGCAACAGGCAAAGCAGCTATCTTGCCTCAACTCTGAATTAGAAGAACACTAACTTGTCTACCCTAATGATCCATTTCTGGTGCCACAGCACTTTACCACTCGACCATGGTAGCTTTGTTAACTGCGAAACTCAATGGGTCAGGCGGACCAGTCCCAAGGATGTGTGCACCTTTAATGAAACAAAATGTTTCTCATCTCAATTCATCTTTATCCAGACAAAAATATATAATACTCGTGTTTTCTTGATTACTTCATCCATTTATTCTTTCATCAAAATTATCACCCTAACGTTTTATTATTCCATCATTCTGTGGTAACGCAATGTATTAATCAACCCAATGCATTTCGGGTCTGTCATGGACCCTTCTTCAGGGGTCTAAAGAAAAAATACAAGAACGCCAGATCAGTCTCTGTTTTGTCATTAGCCAACATGATTAAATGTGTCACATCATCGTAACTCTTCATTATCAATATATAAATGATCTCAAATATTAATAATATCTGAACATAAATCCAAGACTATTCATTGTTAACATAATGGGGTGTTGGTTTAAACATAGCAAGTTCATATTTACACGTCTCACTGTTGTTACTAATCTTCAATGTCTTTTTTTTTTAAATGAACAACTTTAAACTGAAAGTGCATGAAATGTACGACCCTTCTATCTCATTGTGCCCTGCAACTGTTATACGCAGGCATAGTATCACTCGTAAGAAGCTATCAACTTACTAGCGTTGTTTCACCTTCATCATTATCCCACTCAACCCCGAAAGGCCCTTCCGCTGCTATACTGCCATAATATTTCACGCACACTTACTTCAAAGCGTTACCATAACTCGCTTCTCAGCACAATTGCCATACGATCATCGCGTATTTTCGTTTAAACGGCACTTCCGTGTTCTCAAAATTTAAAAACCAGCTGCACTCCAATAATCATACGCTCACTCGTCACATGTTAGGGGAGCGTTGCCTCACCTACGTCCTAGCGTTCACGCTCATCATGTGATACGCTCAACCAATCCTAGTCCTTAAGGTGAATATCTTTAGTAACCCATACGTGTCTGGAACGATACTCGTTCGCGAAAAAAATAGTAAACAATAAATCTACTACTGTTAGACTGTCCTTTACTCTTCTCCCTAACTGCATCCTCTGCTTTGATGCCCTGGATACTATGCTTTGTTAACTGGACACAACCTTTGATTTTGGAGCAGTCATTTTGATTACCCTGAAACCATAATTCTTTAGTTGGTGGGAATCCTACTTCCCCAGGATTCCAACATATAATTTGCTGACTGTTTACTCGTTACATACCCCAGGTCAGACAGCCTTGACTCTTTTTGGGAAGCTTTTTTATAGTTTCCTTTTACAAAGGGAGAGGCCTCGGCCAATTTGACATTTTTCAATTTTAAGGCCGCAGCAATTTTTCCCAATCTACTCCTAGCCCGTACCGCCCATCGTAAGTCACTTTTTACAATTCACTTTGCACGCAGGCACAATACCTTTGTTGCCTCAGAGGTCCACAGTTTATCAGAAAACCTCAGGATTGATTTACAAGCCAGGAAATTCCAAGCCTGTAAATCCCCTTCCAATCTTATTGCCGGGACCATTGAACTATTGGGCAGACTGAACAGTTTTTTCAAACATTTGCCCTCCTCCTTCTCCCAACTTGTCGCAGAGCTTAAGGCCACTAACTCTGCTCCATATAAACATTGAGAGGGCACCGTTGCATTTTAGGCAGTTAAAAGCTGAGACCAAGGGGAGCCACCAAATAGGTTCTTAAAGCACCCCAGTCCCCCTATAGTTGACCGATTTTATATACTTTATGTACTCCTGAACTAATACCTCAACATAAGCAAATTGTGAAACATCTTGCCTCCATACAACCAAACACTGGGAAGCATATCAATATTCATTCATTGGAAAGGGATATCTCTTGTAAAGAGATTACGCAAGTACTTCATTTAATTAAAAAAGGTAAAGCTCCAGGTCGAGATGGGTTTTTTAATTGAATTTTATTTATTTTTTTCTCCAAATTTTTATCTTAAAATGACATGACTTATTTGATTACTTTTCTAAAACAGGGACAGCGCAGGATGCCTTTCAAGATGCATCAATTGGTTTGATCCCTAAAGATGATAGAGATCCAAGATTTTGTAAGACTTATAGACCAATTTCCCTGGTTAATTGGGAATACAAGATCTTTCAAAAATTATTGCTTTGCGTTTAGATCCACTCCTGCAAGATCTGTTGAACTGAGAACAATCTGGTTTTGTTAAAAGTAGATTCATCTCGGATGATACAAAATTATTTTTTAATATTTTAAGCAAATCTTATAGTTTTAGGTCTTCTTTAGCAGCAGTTTAACTTGATGTTGAAAAAAACTTTGATTGTATGAATTGGCCTTTTATTTTCCAGGTCTTGAATTTGGCTTTGCTTCCAAAATTATCAGTTTAACATTCCTTTTGTATGCCTCACCACAAGCTTCTATATTTGATAACGGTTTCATTTCCCCACCTTTCAAGTTAAAAAGAAGAGTTAGGCATGGGTGTCCTTTATCTCCTATATTATTTATCTAAAATAAGAAAAACATGATTAAAGGTTTTATTTATGGTGAAAACCAAATTCAATTATCTGTTTATGCAGATGACATACTCCTATTCATTTCTATTTCAACTTTGTCGCTTCCAGCTTTTCTCGAAGTGAACGATTTTTCCCTAGTCTCGGGATACAAACTCAATATCTAAAAATGTGAGATGCTTCCTCTCAATAAATGTTTTTTTGTTCTTATATTTTATTTATAATTTTCAAAAAACAAACATAATGCAGTACAAGTTGTCATATGTCATACAAGATATGCAAAAGTGGTCCATATCATAAATTTACATCAACCACGCGGTTTACAATAAAATTGGTCCTGGAAGCTCGGAGGGTGATGCATTATATATCATACACCTGTTTCGATAATTACTACCCTGTGGACATCACACCAGCATCCACCACCACAGGCTGTGTAGGAGTGTCATGACTTGTCTGGGTGCCCCCCACCCCCCAATCCGGAGTGTTCAACAAATATGAGCAAAGTGGCTGCCATATGTCCAGTGGCCTAGAGGCAGGGGGTTGTAGTTGCGGATATAAATTGCTATTCGTGTTGCAGAATATCATACTGCGTATCTAAGCCTTCGATGTAGGAGCATATCTGCTCCCCCAATGGAGCGCAACTTCTCGTTTGGCAAGAAGCAGGGAGCCCACATAAAATTAAATATTTGGGGATCTGGATCTCTAATTTTATGAAAGGTAAGGTTAAAATGAACTTACAAGAAACTATAAATAAGTTAAGCTTATTAATAGCTTCTTTCCTGGTGGGAGCATCTGGATTCTGTTAAAATGACACTCCTGTTTTATTTGTTCTATCTACAATTCCTACAAATATACCATCTTACTTTTTCAAGAAAATTCATTTCTTACTCACACCTTTCTTGTGGAATAAAGGGAAACCATATATCTCCTTATTGAAGTTAAAAAAGGATAAAAAGTACGGTGGAGTTAACTTTCCAGATTTTTAAACTGATCACAATGCTTTTTGTTTAAAAAATCTACTCATTGGCACAGGTAGAAAAAATATTTCTCCTTTTTCATTTAAATAATTGATATCTTCCCCCACCCCCCCCCACGACCCTCATTTATTTGCTAGCCATCCTCAAAAACACATGCAGATTATTGTACCCCAAACTATTTCCATGTCTCAACAATAAAAATTATTTCTTAAATTCATCTATCTGGCAAAATAAACTTATTAAAATTGAACAGGTCAATTTTGTGGCAACCATGGAGAGAGAAATGGTTAATATGGGTTCATCCATTATTTAAAGACAATCCAGTTCTTTCTTTCTATGATGCACAAGATATATTCCTTTTCCAAATTCATTTAAATACAAATATAACACTTTAGCACAAATTGTGTCTGCTATATATGCTACAATTCCAATCACCAATGTAGTCACGGTATCGGATAATCACTATTTTGATACCCTTGTTTCAAGACCACCAGCATCCACACTATAAAAAATGATTACATCTGATACGGAGGAGCAAAAATCGCATGTGGAACTGAAGTGGGAAGAACATCTCAATGTTAAATGGTCTGTTACTTTGTGGAATAAAATTTGGCTTAAAATCGAAAATCTTCAAGAGCAGCAAACACTACCCAATCCTTGTTACTTATCTTATATTTCATAGAACTATGCTCAATATAGTCTTTCTAAAACTTAAGAATGCTTTTTGGTGGCACACCTTTTCTTTCCCTAAAGATTGATTAATATTTGGTTACATACTGGAGCTTTCAAGCGTCCTATGTAATGTGCGATACTGTGAGCCAGCCCTGGCCTTTTATCAAATAGCAACTAGGTTCTGAGATTAATAGTTTTGCTTTTATCATTGAGAGTATAGACTCAAAAATCTGAGCTTGCAAAGTTCTGTTAGCTAAAAAGTCAGGACTTCATGACATGGGGGGGGCGGGGGGTCACTTGTATTAAAAAAAAAACCTGTCTCTGGCACGGCACTGCCCACCAGTGAATTATTGTGTATGATTGCCTCCAGGATATCTTGCAGTTCACTGCAAAATGTACCAAAGGAATTCTAAATATTATTCAAATATATGCTACATTTAAAAACATTTCAACAACTTTCCTTACTTACATCATCTTAGGAACAGGTCTTTAAAATTTACCAAAACCCAGAACAACTTAAACAGGCTACTTTAAATTACACTGAAATCTAATGAAAAAATGCAATGATGTTTTGAGTGCACAACTGAAATGTAACAAAGGGAAAATAGAAAAACAATGGGAGAACATTCCTGTTCATGCTATAAACCATGATTCCACTTTTTCAACAGCTGTTTTTACAATGTATTATGTTTTTCTAAATTCTGCACAAATAATAATCACTTTTTATTAAACATGTGGTTCAAAGAAATGCAAGTTATTTTAATGAGACTCAAAAATGTTTTACAGGTGCAATTGTTGGTATTCTGAGAAGCCTTTTTTTCAAAATGTTGGAAATGCTATTTTTAGATGTTTTCATTTTCAAGTGGTGAGGTAATATTAGAACCATGCAGACATAGGTATGTATGCATGCATTGCAGACTGAGGCAAGGAGGCCCTAGATACAGAAGCAGGCCCTAGTGTGAAATAGGATTCTAGAATAAGATGGATAGGCGAAGGGCTTTGACGAAAGCGAGGTAGAAACAAACATTGACAAAGCTAATAGGTCTTGCCTTAGCATGAGATATAGCCTTTGCCAATGTGTCTTAGCCATGCTGCACACCGGCGTCCTGCTGTTCAGTATAACTAACAGTTAATGGTTTTAGAGGAGAGCAGCTCGGAGTGGAGTGGTGAGAGTAGTGTAGAATGGCGAGCCAGAGTGTCATGGAGAGAAGTGGCGGGGCATACAGTGGAGGGGCGGGGCTTAGAGGGGCGAGGAGAGAAGGGGTATAGTGTGGAGCATTGTGGAGTGGCGAGCGTAGAGTGGAGTGGAGGGGCATAGAGCAGAGTGTTTTGGAGGGGCGTAGGGGAGCATTGTGGTAAGGAGTAGAGCATCATAGAGAGGAGGGGCACAGAGTGAAGTGGAGGGGCATAGAGTGGAGTGGCGTAGGGTGGAGCAGGATGGAGAGAAGGGGTGTAGAGTGGAGCGCAGTGGGGGGCATAGAACAGAGGGGAGGGGCATAGAACAGAGGCGAGGGGCATAGAACAGAGGGGAGGGGAGGAGAGTAGAGTGGGGCATTGTGGAGTGGAGGGGCACAGAGAGGAGCAGGTTCGAGAGGAAGGCTGTAGAGTGGAGGGGCACAGAGAGGAGCAGGTTCGAGAGGAAGGCTGTAGAGTGGAGGGGCACAGAGAGGAGCAGGTTCGAGAGGAAGGCTGTAGAGTGGAGGGGCACAGAGAGGAGCAGGTTCGAGAGGAAGGCTGTAGAGTCTAGGGGCACAGAGAGGAGCAGGTTCGAGAGGAAGGCTGTAGAGTGGAGGGGCACAGAGAGGAGCAGGTTCAAGAGGAAGGCTGTAGAGTGGAGGGGCACAGAGGAGCAGGTTCGAGAGGAAGGCTGTAGAGTCTAGGGGCACAGAGAGGAGCAGGTTCGAGAGGAAGGCTGTAGAGTCTAGGGGCACAGAGAGGAGCAGGTTCGAGAGGAAGGCTGTAGAGTGGAGGGGCACAGAGAGGAGCAGGTTCGAGAGGAAGGCTGTAGAGTGGAGGGGCACAGAGGAGCAGGTTCGAGAGGAAGGCTGTGGAGGGGCACAGAGGAGCAGGTTCGAGAGGAAGGCTGTAGAGTGGAGGGGCACAGAGTGGAGGGGCACAGAGTGGAGCAGGTTCGAGAAGAAGGCTGTAGAGTGGAGGGGCACAGAGTGGAGCAGGTTCGAGAAGAAGGCTGTAGAGTGGAGGGGCACAGAGTGGAGCAGGTTCGAGAAGAAGGCTGTAGAGTGGAGGGGCACAGAGTGGAGCAGGTTCGAGAAGAAGGCTGTAGAGTGGAGGGGCACAGAGTGGAGGGGCACAGAGTGGAGCAGGTTCGAGAGGAAGGGCGTAGAGCAGAGGGGCGTAGAGCAGAGGGGCGTAGAGCAGAGGGGCGTAGAGCAGAGGGGCGTAGAGCAGAGGGGCGTAGAGCAGAGGGGCGTAGAGCAGAGGGGCGTAGAGCAGAGGGGCGTAGAGCAGAGGGGCGTAGAGCAGAGGGGCGTAGAGCAGAGGGGCGTAGAGCAGAGGGGCATAGAGCAGAGAGGCATAGAGCAGAGAGGCATAGAGCAGAGAGGCATAGAGCAGAGAGGCATAGAGCAGAGAGGCATAGAGCAGAGAGGCGTATTTGTATTGGATTTGTAAGGCGCCGGAATCGCCCCCGTAGGGGTATCTCCGAGTTGCAGAAAAGGAGTATGCTAGGTCAGAGTAATCAGTAACGGAAAAGTTCTGTCTTTAGGAGTTTCCTAAAGTGGAGGATATTGGTGCACTTACGCAGCTCAACGGGCAATAAGTTCCAATATTTCAGAGCCAGGTAGGCAAAAGTTTTGCCCCCAGTTCGAAGTTTTATATAGAGGGGGACAGCAACCAGCCCTTTACCTTCTGAACGAAGCGATCTACCAGGAAGGTAGAGCTTAAGTTTTTCCGCCACGTAGCTTGGGCAGAGAGGCTGAAGAGAGGTATGACGGACACACAAGAGGGTTTCCAGTTGAAGGTTTATTGCGGGAGTACAGAGAGCTGTCCCAGCTTGTACAGCCAAGGCACAGACAGCAACTGCCACTGACAGAACATTCAGGGCAGGATGTCTGCCAACACTCTAAATGACATCACGGAATACTCACAGGCCTCTGCCAGTATCACATCACCACAGAGGCGTAGAGCAGAGAATTGTGGAGGGGCGTAGCGTAGAGTGGAGCGGAGGGGCGTAGAGTGGAGCGGAGGGGCGTAGAGTGGAGCGGAGGGGCGGAGAGGGGAGCGGAGGGGCGTAGAGGGGCGTAGAGGGGAGCGGAGGGGCGTAGAGGGGAGCGGAGGGGAGCGGAGGGGCGTAGAGGGGAGCGGAGGGGAGCGGAGCGAGGGGAGCGGAGGGGCGTAGAGGGGAGCGGAGGGGCGTAGAGGGGAGCGGAGGGGCGTGAGGGGAGCGGAGTGGCGAGAGGGAGTGGCGAGAGGGGAGTGGCGTAGAGGGGAGTGGCGTAGAGGGGAGGGGCGTAGAGGGGAGGGGCGTAGAGGGGAGGGGCGAGAGGGGAGGGGCGTAGAGGGAGGGGCGTAGGGGAGGGGCGTAGAGGGGAGGGGCGTAGGGGAGGGGCGTGAGGGAGGGGCATAGAGGGGAGGGCGTAGAGGGAGGGCGTAGAGGGAGAGGCGTAGAGGGGAGGGCGTAGAGGGAGGGCGAGAGGGGAGGGCGTAGAGGGGAGGGCGTAGAGGGGAGGGCGTAGAGGGGAGGGCGTAGAGTGGAGGGCGTAGAGTGGAGGGCGTAGAGTGGAGGGCGTAGAGTGGAAGGCGTAGAGTGGAGGGCGTAGAGTGGAGGGCGTAGAGTGGAGGGCGTAGAGTGGAGGGCGTAGAGTGGAGGGCGTAGAGTGGAGGGCGTAGAGTGGAGGGGTGCAGAGCAGACCGATAGAGTGGAGAGGCGGAGAGCAGAGCATTGTGGAGGGTCGTGGAGTGGAGGGTAGTGGAGTGACGCAGAGTGGAGTGACGTGGAGTGACGCAGAGTGGAGTGACGCAGAGTGGAGTGACGCAGAGTGGAGTAGTGTGTCGTGGCACAGAGTGGAGTAGTGTGTCGTGGCACAGAGTGGAGTAGTGTGTCGTGGCACAGAGTGGAGTAGTGTGTCGTGGCACAGAGTGGAGTAGTGTGTCGTGGCACAGAGTGGAGTAGAATAGAACAGAGTGTTGTGGAGTAGCGTAGAGTGAGCTGGCATAGCTTAGAGGGGACTAGTGTGCCGTAGAGTGTCATGGAGTAGAGGGTGTAGTAGCAGAATGCCACTACAGACAACACATTTTCAATTGAAATGACGATTACATTTGCACAGACATACAGTTTTACTGACAAAACCATAGAGCGTACAAATGATAACATGTGGGAATAGCATCACCTAGTGTGTTGATTTGTTTTGATTGCATTCAAATATTTGTTTCCAACACACTTCAGAATTACAAAAAAGCTGTGCTATCTGGTGTCCCCGACTCGACATCCAAGACTCAATGCACAAGGTAGCATGTGAATAAGACTAAACATTTTATAGGCAGAGTTAATCTGGCTGGACCCACTGCAACGGATGAAGCAGAAGTCTTTAATGATTTAAGTATTAAAAACCTTAGAGTATTTTTTTGTTTTTCTTAAAAAAATTGTATTGGTTGCATGGTTTGAAACAGTCATGCACTGATCTACCCACACCTGGCCCTTCAGTTCAAGATGAAGCATCACGTAAAAAATACTTAGAGCCCCATTCATATTATATTTTGCCGTTTCACCCATTCCTCTTCCCCGAAGCAAGGCTTTTTATTTTATTCCCTTTATTGCAGTCTGGCAGTCTCTTGTGGCAAACTATGGTAGTGCTTTAAGACAGCTGCCTCTGGATGGTTTTAACAGAACTAGATGGTGAGAGTTTTTGTATTGTTTATACATACACAGCACTAAAAAGACAAAAAAATATCAAAGCGCAAACAAATTCTACAAAAGGCTTTTTGATAATAGCGCATTACAGGATCTTGGCTCATATTTTAAGGATTAAAGGTGGGGGATACAGGAAAACAAAGAAAGGGTGTAACTTCCAAGAACTGCATAACGGCTAGCTTCTTCCTTGAAGACAATATGCAATTACACGTTTGATGTGAGGCATAGAAAACAAGTTATGTAGCAACATCAGTGTAGCTGTGAAAAAGGCAGCTTCCCGCTATGACACAACTTCACGATACCAAAGTGAAGAAAGGCTGGACTGGACAAATTAGGAAGATGAGTCAGCTAGGTTAAGGAAAAACAATTCGAATGCTAGAACCATGAAGCACACACTTGTAATTTATAATAAACTTAAGAAGGCACATTGTTTGTAGGAGCTGGAGATGTTGCACCGCAGCAAAGCAGAAACACCAGCATCACGAGAGCAAAGATGGTTAATAATTTAAAACTATATCCCCGAACATTCTATATAAAGAGTGGAGTTTTTTTGCAACAATCTTACTTTTTCTACATAATCCAGGGAGTCAAGTATATATACCTGCAATGTCTTCAGACAGAGGTGATCAACAAGTATGGGGAACATGGCCACAAAGTGTTCATTCAGCCTTGTTACAAGATCCGCCCGAGTGTGAGCAACAGGCCCCTGGGCTGTTTGTTGTCAGCAGGATAGCAGCTTCGAAAACACCATCAAAAGAAACAGAGCAGTGGCAGGGACTCTGGAGACACGCCTGGGTGGCCCACAGCCAGCATGCTCCAACCAGGGCCGGCTTTAGCGCTGGTGGCGCCGTGTAAGACAGTGTCTGTTGACCCACCCACCATGATCACCTCTGCCACGGATTCCCTCACTAGCACCCTTTAACAGTGCCCCTCAAGTCTCCATAACACCTGTCTCTCAGATTCATTTAGTTTTATAGCGCCACTCATACTAGTGTAAGGTGTCGCAGCAATTTACATCACACACACATTGCACAGAGACAATCATACATGTAAATCAGTGTATAGGAAATGTTACATCATACAGGACTACAAGGTGTAGTGTAGAAGTGACATGTCATCTATACTGGTAGACAATATAGTATGAGTCCTTATTCTGGAAAAGCAAAAATTCTGAATTTAAAACGTAACATCATTGTTAGGGGTTCTCTTTCATAATAAGAATTGTTTTCAACCCAAATGAACCATTTTCACAAGATTAGGATGATAAAAGACTTGGCAAAAAAACATGTAGCTCTAATATATTCCTTGCAGTTTGCATGCAGCTCTTTGATGACAGTTAATAACTCAATGTTCTCTATTAGGATTTTGACTTATAAACGACAAGTAACAAAAGGAGCTCTCTTACAGAAGCAGCAACACACTGATCTATTTACATTATATGCGCTTTGGTATCTGCATAATACACGTTCTTAGCAGCAGGCATTTTAACCCTCTGCACTACCCAAGTATGAGTCAAACCTTCCCCAAGACAAACCTCCGGTCTCTTTCCTGAAAGACGATTAATCACCAGAGTTAGCTTGACATTTTAATTGATGTCTGAAAATTGCTGGAGGCCAGGAACGCGGCAGCAGATGCTTCTAAAATGAAAATATACATTTTCAAAAATGACGCCCCCACCCCAAGTCAACGCCCGGTGCGGTGGCACCGATCGCACCGCCCTAGAGCAGGCCCTGGCTCCAACACTTGCTGCTGGCAGCCTGTTGAGGTCGGTCACTGCAGAAAACAAGCTTCTCGGTTGAGGATCAATGCAGCAAACCGAGGTAGCTGGAATTATCTCGAACCCTAGCCCTGGAAACCAGTGGTCGGTCACGAGACTCGAGGAGTGCAAGTCGCGCCTAACAAATAACCATAAAAAGAATTTAACCAAGCATTTGCGATGCAATATGTCTCGTATTTGCGAGAGTTTAAGCTTTTGGCATTGTAAATGACAATGCCTTTCATTTATCCGTTTTGATAATTTACACAAAAAAGGCATTGTCATTTACAATGCCAATAGCTGAAACTTTTGTAAATGCGAGACCTATTTCATTATAAAGAAGCAGCCACCATTGTCCCTGGCTGTTTGGAAAGTGAAAGTGCGCATGGCACGCTGAATGTTGCAGGATAGCATGCCATGCCTGCAGTAGGAGAAACACATTAAAGAAAATAGTGCTTTCAGACTGAATAAGACATACCATGTAAAAACAGAAGTAAAAGGGCCAGTCCTCATGGAGGTCAAAAATGAAGACAAGGCGGTTCTAAGGAGGGACTAACAAGCCTATTAACGAATCAGAAGCCAACATTTACAAAGGACAATGACACAAGCCAATGAAAAATATGGGCGGAGAGTGGGCAGAGCTTAAACACCACACTCTAATACAGCATGCCACGCAAAGCAGCGCATGCGCTGCCCAGGCTCGACCTAAAAATCACATTGGTGCTTTATAAAGAAAGGCCACGGGCCTGTCTCCCATTCTTCAACAAGGTTGTCCGGGCAAAATAAGTTTGTCTTATTTCTTAGGAACAATTCCAAAAGGCAATGGTTCGTTTTTGGGTGTTTATAATGATTTTGTCACTCTATTCGTGAGAGTGAGTGGAAGAGTGAACTGACAGCCAACACGTGTTTCACCCCTTACATGGCCATCTGGCCTGGGGCTTCTTTTGGGCGTAGTCAAGGATCAAGGGTCAGGAAATTATATAACGTCTCGGTCTAGTGGGTTCTTTATGTAGCTTAGAATAACGGGCGTAATGCCCCTGCGATAGTTCCTCAGTCCGTGGTCTGGCATTACACCCGTTATTCTAAGCTACATAAAGAACCCACTAGACCGAGACGTTATATAATTTCCTGACCCTTGATCCTTGACTACGCCCAGAAGAAGCCCCAGGCCAGATGGCCATGTAAGGGGTGAAACACGTGTTGGCTGTCAGTTTACTCTTCCACTCACTCTCACGAATAGAGTGACAAAATCATTATAAACACCCAAAAAACGAACCATTGCCTTTTGGAAATTTTCCTAAGAAATAAGACAAACTTATTTTGCCCTGACAACCTTGTTGAACCTGGTTTAAATTAGGGGGTTAGGGGTTTTCCCTCTGTCAAGGGCAAATATCAGAACGAGAACTCCAGCTCAATATACGGCCAGTAAGGGATCGGGACCTTTTTACCCCTCAAACTCACGAAACTGTCTCCCATTCTTGACATCACCAAAGCTGAAATGCCAGGCTGCACTCTGCCACTAGAATTATGTGATTCTCTGGAGTAGTGGCGTTTCCCACCTAATTATAGATTGGCTGCGCTTGCTGCAAGATCAACGATATGCTGCATAATTTGCAGATTTAGACAAAAAAAAGTTTCAAGCTCAAACAGTGGTGTATCTGAAGGGGGGCCACCTGGGGCCCGTATTCAGGCTCCGTCATGGACCAGCTTGCCACACACAAATTTTCTCTTAAGAGGCAGGCTTTATCCTTGAAACATGCTTATTAGTATACCGTTGCTAGAATTATACATTATAACAGAGAGAAGTTGAATAAAGCTGCAAATGGAAGCCCTACAAGAAAAGCTGAACCATAACATTACCTGTGGGAGCAATATCCCTAGAAGCACACCGGCCATGATGCTGTAGTGGTCCATAAACCAAATAAGGACGGCATTCGTGCACCCCCTGATGTGGATGACATGTAGCAAGTCCAGCCGCTGCAAAAAAAAAAAAAGAGAATCCTCAAGGTGACCACTGGAGCAATGAGAAAGATGAGGGTGCTTTCAATTTATCAGGTCAGTGGTTCAGTTTCCAAACGTTGTGGAAGCAGGAGCCAAGTACAGGAGAACGTCAAATCGTGCCAAAGTAGAGGCTCATTGCAAGAACCACTGGTTCAGAACCATGGACTGATTGGTCCCATTTTCACCAAAAGTAACAATATTATCAATTCAATTCTTTTTTTTTAAACTCTGGCTAATCACATCACTTGTATCATTCTGGGGGATTACATGTTTTCACAGTTCCTGTCCATGACATGTATATTAGATCAATCAGAGTAATTTAAACAGCAACATATTATTCTGAACCCCTTGGTACTCACTTTCTAGTTCCTCTACAGTCTTTTCACTGGGTTGGAGGGTGGGGTGTGTCATATAAATGTTTTTACCTTCACCACAGTCCAGGGAAGATCTAGGTGTTCAGGTTGTTTTGGTTTCAATCCATCCCCTCCCCCCACAAACAGCCAAAATGACTATTTAATCTCATTTATTTAACAAAGGAAATTCAAATCTAGATGAGGAAGTGACAAGTTTCTTTAAGAGGAGGAACTGATGCTCTGGTCACAACCTAGTGCAAGATCACATTGAAATGTTTAGGGGCAAAACAAGTACGCTACCAGAACACACAGATATGCGTTCATCCTCTTACCATGGCAAGTGAATATGTACCGCACTTTGGGAGAAAAGCATTAGTACGTCAGAAAGACTACAAGGTTGCAGAATGCAGGCAGTCATGGACTATTGAGGCCATCTGAGCAGATTTCAAATCTTTCACTACTAACCACAAAGGGTATTCTTACCTGAACTCACTGAAGGGATGCCACAAAAAATCAAGAGACGAATAAAAGAACTTAGAGAAATATACATTTTACAAAGTCACTAAACACACCTGTGTCAAAAATGTTCAGATCAGGTTTATATTTTAAAGCTGTTGTACTACCTAGAAGGATGCGAAAAAATGCTCGAGATGTGGAGACGTTTCTTCTTACATTATAATATTAATTAAATGTTGTTTAAGATGCATTTGGTGCTTTACATGTAAAGCGGTCATCTTCTGCACAAACCTTGAACTAATAGCCATAAGTAGCAACTAATGAGAGAGAATATGGCTTAACGGCTAGGGTGGTCGACCTCTGAGCTGGGGAACTGGGTTCGAGTCCCAGCAGGGACGCTCAAAATTCTGTGATTCTGGGGAAATCACTTAATCTTCCTGTGCCTAACAAAAATGAATGTGTCTGTAACAACTGGTGCTCATGTAAAGCGCTCTGATACCTTTGGGTCTAGTTCGCGCTATATAAAACTCAACAAAAAAAAATTTAAAAAAATGTTGCGCTGCCTCCATTCCGTGCATTCACAAGACCCTTTGTGCGGTAAACTTTTATCCACATGATCCATTTGGCTCTACTGAGTTAAACGTATCCTTTCTGACCCTTGTTAGGTGTAACTTATATACTCTTCTGAAACCATGAAGAACATAAATATAGCTCTAGCTTTTCATGCAAATATCCTGTTAATATTAACCGGACAAAATCATTTGCTCTTACACATCCCTCAAGTTAACACCTGGTTCAAGACTCTGTCCATCCTCAGGAACAAACAGAATATGCAATTTCCTGAATTGTTTACTACGGGTTTATAGTGATTTCATAATCTGCAATATTCTTAAAATTATTCTTATGCAAGTCAACTTCACATGTGAAGTTCAGGCCCCTTTGAGACAAACGCAGAGTTTTCTTGGGATTCTCACTATATTGTCTTTCATTTACATCAGAAGAACAACTTAAAAACATTTGTGTTCAAGAATGTTCTTTGCTTGAAATTCATAATCTAAGTCGGTCTTTGGTATTTCAATCTTGTTGGACATGGCCCTTCTTAGGGGAATTTACCCCAGAACTTTTTACTTTTTCCTCCTAGTCTTTGCCGACTCTCTCTGCATGACCTTAGGAATCTGGGCACCTTCCCACTGTACTGTGGAGGGAAGAAGCGCGCGTTGGCCTTGCCCGCTTTAAGGCGGGGGTGCATACGTGATGTGTTTAGGTGCCATACCTCCGGGTGCCCCGTAAACGGGTACAGCACTGGCTAGTAGTGGGACGTAGCACTGAGGGTGCCACCCACCAGATGGCCTGTCAACCATGTATCGGGCCCACCACCGCAGGCCTGTGGAAAGCCATTGCTCCCCTGCCTAGGTTGGCATCACTAATGCCTCAGTCAACCCTGAGTTGGCTGCCCCATACCATGAGGGAACCCCCCCCCCGCCCCTCGAGGGAAGCCCTGAAAGGTGCATGGTGGTAGGCTGAAGGCCGAGGGGGGAACATATGGATGCTCCCTGCTCAGGTAGTGAGGAACCCCCCCCCCACGTGGGGCTTCCCCTGCCTTGGAGTTCGGCTCTTCCCATGGGATACTCCTTGTTGATACATTTACAGACTTGTGTGTGTCAATGGGCTTGGAGCTCAATGTTAATAGGACTAAATATATGATGTTTGGAAAGGGAGTAGTCAGAAAATGCCATTATACGAGTTGGTGGAGAAGCCCTAGAGAGGGTGAGGAGTTTCGATTACTTAGGAGTCAAAGTAATGGAGAACTTAACGTGGAAAGATCAACTAAGAAAAAGCCCGCTATTAGCTGAGCACAGAGCAAATGCTATTAGTAGGCTGTATAGGCAAACGAGCACTCGTGTGGTCTCACCGGCCCTTGAAGTATATCGTGGTAAGGCGCAAGTGGCCGCTCTTTATGGTGCTGAGATTTGGGGTTGTACTGATGCTTCTCCACTTACCATTGCAGAAAACAAATTCGTCAGACAGCTGGTTTCCGTTCCTAATAGTACATCGTTAACTCCCCTATTCTTCGATTTAGGATTAAAAAGAATTGCAGATCTGGCCGCTCTTAGACCACTTGTCTATTGGGTTCGTTTATGGGTTACACCTGAGCTAAGAGAGTTCAGAGACTGCCTTGTTGATTTGCTTACTGCAAGAGGTGCTAAAGTAGTACCCTGGGTCAAATTTGTTTTTGACTGGTTAAGCAAGCTGGGACTGCAAAGGCTACGGGCCAACCCGGAAAAAATGTGCAAAGATGATTTTAACATTTTAAAATCCAGTTATTGGATCTATATCCAAGATGGCTATACTAATAACCAGTCAATTGGCCCATTGACAAATAGATTTTTAGACATTAAACCATTTCCCCGTTTGAGGAATTTTTAGATTTCGTTTCTTCCCCCCCTAGCAAAAAGTCTTTACATCTGCTTTAGATTAGGCACCTTACCTCTGAGGTCCTTTACTGACAAATGGATTAAGGACACAGCTTCCAGTTCTTGTCCGGCGTGTGGCTTGGAAAACGAAGAAGAGACGCATATACTATTCTTTTGTCCAGGTTACCTAGGACCGCAACGGAAGTGGATTATCCCTCTATGCCGCAACTTGGAGGTGACCAGATATTCAGTGGTTTTTAGAATCTTAAAGAGTGATACTGCTCCTGTAATCGTTATTGCTATTAGCAATTTTTTACAGGCACTCTGGTTCAAACGTGGTAGATTACAGACTGACTGCCAGTGATTAAGATATTTTTTAATTATCACTAAATTTTAACTACATCTATTTTTATTAAAAAATGGAAAAACTAACAAATCCCTGGACCTTCCATGCCGTCTGTTGCTTGCTTTGCACATAGCCCTTGTTCGACTTTTGCACTCTGTTCTGTACACAAGTAATGATTGCAGGAATGATTTTTCAATAGTATCTGTTTTTTTTTACTATAAGCCTGAGCTATACAATGTTTTAAAAATGTATCTTGATGGGGGTTCTGGAGGATGATGCATGGGGAGGCCTGCAGATGCTGTAGGGAGGTGGCCATATGGGCGGGCTTCTGACTGATACAGCTAAAAATACTGCACAGGGCACACTTCACATGGACACGCCTGTTTGCAATGGGGAGGACTGGGGACAAGCTGTGCCTAAGGGGGGTGGGGGAGGGGAATCAACAGATGAGTTCCATAATAAACACACTGCAGGACTGCCGTGTGATAAGGGAATACTGGAGAGGTATAAGTGACAGGATATCCCAAGCTATTGATGCCTCACTTAGTAATGATGGGAATATGGGAGGAACTCACTCGCCCTACTATTCTACAATGTGGCATTGAAGGTGGTGCAGAAACAATCAGATACGGGGTCGGTCACGATCCTGAACACAGCGGACTGGGAGATGAACCACAACTGGTGTATGAGGACCAAGAAGTTGGTTTACCAAGTCCGAGGATGACCCAGCAAAAATGAAGGGGTCCATGGAGGATAGTGGGAGAAGGCCCGTAGTGGGGAAGCCCTCAACTCATGTAAAAAACTGGGGACTGTGCTAGGAGCAGATCCCACAAGGAGACCTGACAAGCGGGCTCTCACACAGGGCAGTTAATGTATGTAGGATTGAGTTACATGTTGATAATGTGATGGCAGGAGGGAGGGAGAGTGGTGCGTGGATATGTGGAGTCTATATTACAGTTTTGATATTTGTCTGTTGGTGGCAAAACTCAAACAGATTAACAAAAACAAACTCAGAGTTTCACCATCACTTTAATTAGGTCATTCCATTAGGGGCATGCCTTTTATCATTCTGTGTATTACAACAACTTTAGTAATTTGAACTAAATGTAAAATTTTGGTTCGTCTCAAACTTTCAGCATTCCATTCATCCCAGGGCTTAAGGCTCAATATCCTTGACTGCAGGCAGAGGGAAGTAAACTGGTGACAACTGTGCATAAACAGAACTCAAAGTTTCCTTCAATAATTGTTGGGCTAAATCCTAACTTGGTGGCTGGTACACCAGTTCAGCATTATGTTGACTAGGCACCAACATGTAGTATTAACAAAACATTTTTAAACTTGCCCTTGTCCACAGTTGCACACTTTGAAGACGGAAAGAAAAAATGAAAAATTACCTCTTTTTCTAGTGCTTTATATCCACACATTGTGTTGATTACACTCGTCTGAAAAAAGGAAAAAAAGTTAAACAGGTCAATTTTACAGTATTGGAAATCAACAAGGCTAAATGAGATGGCCAAAGACAACACAGACTTATGAATAGCACTTGTTGTCCTGTTGTTGTTTGCAATTGGCTCAGCAGTTCTTCTTAACCAAGTCACTGATTAGTCCGAAAGCGAATGTCTGAATGTATTGAACCATGGACTCCGACTGCAGGAGATGGGATGCATAAGTATAGGGAATGAATACACAGAACACCCTGGACAAGTTGGGACCCAGTAAAAAGGTGTGGTTTATCGAAACAGTCATAGGTACGAAATTGAGTTGACCTAAGATGGTTAGCGCAGTGATCCGCACATCCACTCTCCCAGTATTAGTATAAGTATTAACCAGGCGAATACATATGAATGCAACCAGCAAACTTCAGTAGGATGGAATGGGAGACTTTACTAATAAATTAGTAAACAACTCTGTCTGAGCCAGTAAAAACACATGAACCAAGACGGAAGACTAGAGTAAGGTAAGAAGCGTGCTCTAAAGCAAACTGGGGTCATTCCATATTCATTTGAAAACATATCTGGTAACTGTACCTAGACTTAAAAAAAACAACAACAAAAAAGCATATGCTTCTAAATCCATACTGGGAATGCCTATCCCATCATCATGCTACTTATTCTTGTGGGGTGGGGGGGGGGGGGGGCATGGAGGCGAGGGTTGGCTGGACGGCTGTGTACCATTATATCGTGGTGGATATATTCACCTACTAAAATATTGCATCTTTTAAATGAACAACCACTGCATAATGGTGAGCGTTTGTAGGCAAGCATAAAATTACTGTTCTTAACTCTACATCTGCTTACTTTGACAACATAGTTGTAGTTAATAAAGAGGATGCAATATTTTTTTAGGCTAATATTTTGACTGTGCTCTATTACCCACACCGGCTAGAGAGGGGCCACTTTGACCAATGGCATCACAAAGGTGGTCAGGGAGAGGAAAGTGCAAGACTGGGCTGTGTAGACAGGCTCGGTCTTCAGTAGTTCATTTCCGGTTGTAAACACTGCCTGTACAAAGACTTTTTTCTCTGAGGTCAAGAAATTGCTGTTCTAACTTATGTAAAAGAAAAAAAAAAGCCAAACCAAGATGTACTTGATGTCATTTACCTGCTTTACTCTGCCCCACAGTCCAAGAAACGCCTGGAAAAAAGCTTTAGAACACATAACGAACATGCCCTTCCCGCCATACCCGTCTCAGTATTCCAAACTCTTTCGCCTACAGTGACTCTAAGACTTATCAGAGAGGGGAGGGGAAAAAAACACACACACACACACACACACGTTCATTTACTTTATTTTAGTGGCAATCAACTTCTCCATTAAAGCTCTATTTCAGTAAAAGAAATTAGGTATTGGTGGTTTCTGCCTACTTTGGAAAACAGCAATACCCACCAACGTGAAGCCCAAAAATAACGATTTTTTTTGGAGGTTTTAGGATTTTGCCTGAGCAAGGATCAGTAACATGAGGGTTCTAGTACCTGCAGCTGCTTCTTGCTTAAATAAACCATCGTAAGAGACTATTCCTCTCAAACTAGATAAATTGGAAAGAAGAATGCAATGCCTATGTACTTGATACTGAGCCATGCAAAGGTGGCTCCTGTTCTTTTTGGTCTGGGTTTGCTACACCTCCACCTTAACCGATTGGTGGTTATTCCAGCCTACCTCTTATTCTAATAGTGAAACGCAGCATTTGCTGTGTGATTGGTTAAGATTTTCTCTGACACCTTTAAAGCCCATTTTTATAGCCCTGGTTTCTTTTGCTGTCATAATAAGGCTCTGTTCAGTGGTCCAAGTTCATCCATTTTCCAGAGAGTTGATGACTTACTGGACGTCTTCGCATATGAGAGCAGAACTCTTAATGGCTGGGTGAGTCTCTGGCACCAGTCAGTAATGCCAGATGTCACGGGTTGGTAAAGGTACCAGAATGCCAAGAACATATATGGGAGCTTAACTTCTGATGGAAGTCCCGTATTTCTCCTCAAGCATGGGTCACTTTGGCAAGCGTTGCAAAGGACAGAGGTCTGGAGCATGGTTTCCGTGCTAACAGGCTTGGGGGTGTCAGGTAAATTTGAATTTTTGGAAACATATGATCTTCTGTTACTTAGCAATCGCTCTCTTCAGAGTCCAGCAATTATCGTATTTATTGTCATTCCTCTTAAAAAAAAAAAAAGTTTTGGGTGTTAGCATGGTCTCTCCAACAAAGCCAAGAGATGTCTGCAGAAAGAGGGACCTGCGAAACTGTGAAGGATATTAATAGTATTTATTTTGCTCTCCGATTGAGGTAGTCTTTGGCAAGCCTAAGAAAAGTCTCTCTACAGACCTTGTCCGCTATAAAGGAATGCTACAGCGATTCTATTAAGGGTGCTTATTTTTAGCTAGGTTTCCAAAGCCAAAGAGATGAGGCACATTTTAACTTCCCCGACTGTGCAGCAGATATTAATTACCCAGGATCACCTAGGAAAGTATGCTTTACAGAGGTTGACAATTTATAAGTGTAGCCATCACCTCCTTTGTGAATGCAGTAATAGGCTTGACTGAGGAAGATTTGCTTTTTACTGTGTAAATTCACCAGGTGGGGGCTGTATGGGGCACATTCGGATATTCCTTTAATGACTGAAGACCTGAGATTTGGGGTGAGTCTGCTGAGTTTGTTTCACCACATTCTGTATTTTTAAACTGAGAACCAGGCAACACTTTGAAGAGTCTAGATATCTCTAACACTTGTAAGACAACACCTCAAACAGACGCCATTCAGTGTGCATTTTTGAGGACCATCCACTTGGAGATAATAGCATCCCTAGAGAATAAAACAGCAGGAGTGGAGTAGTTTGCATGCATAAAAGTTATTAACCCGACACTCTGGGAACCACTCCCTTCTCATATTCCCTAGGGGTTGCAAACTATTTCTTTTATTCGTGATCACTTGCAGTCAAAGTGTGCAAGATCTAGCACACAAGATGTATTTCAGGATTTCATCATGTTGTTGGCATTTGGAGTTATATTCTTTATTTTCTGTCTTTTGAGAGTTCCTCCCTTCAATTCATTAGGGGTGTGTGCAAATGAGTTAACGCTCTCCTGTTCAAGATTGTACAAAATGCAAGGACTGAACTGGAAGAGAACAAAGTCATATTTTTCTGGCCCTTTTTGTTCTTCCAAACCAACGCTTTGTCTCTCGAAGTGCCCTTTTAAGAGCCTTGGAATCTCCTCACGAACAGGCTAATAACAGGGGCGGACTCAGGATCGAGTGGTTCTCCTTCTCTCCTACTATTCGAAGAATAAGAAAAGCGTTGAAAGCTTGGACACTAGAAGTGACTTCTAACAGACACAATAGCGGCCCCACATAAAGTGGGGCATGCACATGGCATCTTTTCCCTCTAGAAAATAGAGAAACAGGGAAATGGTGATAGTATGTATGCTAGACATCCATATGCATTAAATGCCAGAGCTATCTATAGCAAAGTGACTACTCCTTATTCCCAAGACATGACATGTCAGTAGCAGTGAGATCAGGTCACAGAAAGTTGCTATTTTGCAGTCCCTGAATAAAGTAATTGAGTCAAAGCCATAGTTAGTTGTGTGTCGGAAAGGTGATATAAGGTGGTCTCTGCACCTCATACCATGTTAGCCTCACCCTGTGCCACACCTCCACCCAGGTGTCTGGCAGTTCCAACCACTATATTGACTAATTTACTTAATATTTATGTCCTGAGATGCTGGGAGCCAGCATAGCATTCCTACGTCTACCTCATTGATGTCAGGACATATGGTCTTAGAAGTCCAAATGGCCATGGTCTTCGATGTGGCTACCAGTTACCAAAGACATCTACTACAAGCTAAGCATTTGAAAGGAGCCCAGCTTGTACAAAATACATCCTAGATCAACAACTAGTTTCTCCACCTTAAAATTCAAATTTCTCTGTAGAGTCACGTTTGTCATTGAACACAGAAAGGCCAGATTTGATCACCTAGTCCAGAAGTCATGCACCCTGTGTTCACAGTATCCTAAGAAGCAGCGACCTCAACTTTCACCTGGAAGATAGAAATGACCCCTGCTCCACAGCACTCCTCGAAAGCTCGAGCAACATCAGACTCACCCAGCTCGTCTTAGAACCAACACACGACGCAGGATACACCACAAGCAACAGCATCAAACACAACTCCACCAATCCACTCACTTGAACGGACCACTCCATCATCCACTTCCAAATCAACACACCTAAAGTCAACACCCTACTAGGTTCAGCATTCTAAGTCACAGCTGGGGCAAAACCACAGAAGCAGACTGGCTCAGCGCCCTCAGCACGGATCAACCTAGCCCCACAGACAACCTGGACAAGGAAATCAACAACTGGATCAAGAACTGCGCAGACTCCCTCGCAGCTATCAAACCTAACAAGCATAGAAGATCAAACAAGCAGGCAAGCTGGTACACAGAAGACCTCCAACAGAACAAATGACACTGTAAGCAGCCAGAAAGGAAATGGAGAGCCAGCCACGACACCTCTCACAGAACTACCTACAAGGCAACACTCAGATGCTATCACCAGCAAATAAGAGACTCCAAAAAAAAAAGCAAGAGTGGACCACTTCAAAAGGAAGCTCCAACATCTGCCAGGGGATCTTCTTGATATTTTAAGATCAAAGGAGAATGAATCACTTGTGTCAGTAAACCAGAGTCTCACAGGGATTGTGTTGGAGACCCACAACCACAGAACCATTTTGTGCGGTATATCTTGATTCTCCTCCAATGTGGTTAAGTGCATAGTATCATCATAGGGCCTTACCATTTTAGTGTTCCGTTCTCCAAGTGATCTATGTCCTCCACCTGGAGGGAGACTCACTGGGTAGCGACAGTCGTGAACAGAGGTTAAAAATATCACTTTTCCTGTGTATGGTGATTTATTGAACAGGAAAATGATGAGGTTAAAAAAGATGGCAGTGTTGAAGTGGGTGAGTTAGTGAGTGGTTGACATGTTTTGGCACAGTGTTGCCCCTACAGGTCATGTGGCCTTCATCAGGACCAATGAGGACGAGGTCTGAAGTTTCAGAGCTCTCCAAGCATGAGTGAGGTAAGTAATCTCACTTACCACTCTTCATTATGTAGGCGCAGACTTGGCCCATAACTTAAAATAAAGGGGAAATGTCCTCCGTAGGAGCAGGAAGAAAAGACGTTGTGTGTAAAGCATCTCTGCAGGGCACTGCTGCAGTCCTCCTTGCCTCAAAAGCTTTGATAAGTTATAACAATGGGGCGACCCAAAAGCCACTGGGCAGATAATGGTACAAAAAGATTATGTCCCAGTGGAAATCAAATGAAACAGAAAAATCGATAAAGCGTATTAATCAATAGAATCTAATCAAAGTCAAACACCACCATTAATTCCTTCCAAGCAATGGGTCTACTTTAATTGAATCATAATATTTGAATAAATCAATACATACAATGGAAAACAAATCCTAAATGGATATATTCTTTAAAAACAGGTGCACAGAGGAGTGAAGTGATAGGTGTATAGGAAGGATTGTGAAAAAGGACAGTGGTGCATACATATATATATCAATCAGATAATTGTAAACTATCCCGACAGTGTTACTGTCCAGTCATTAAATGTCAAGTCATAACATATTTACAGATAAACATTCTCTGTCATATATGTCTGACATAAAAATACAGAAGTGTCGACGTTTCGACCCCTAAACGGAACAGCCAATTTCACGCATTGTGGGCGGGGTCTTCATCAGGACAATGGTGAGGGTGGGGAGGGGTTTTGGCACCTAAGTACAATGACATAAGATTATTTGGGTGGTGCGTGCATAAAAGAGAAAAGATTTTTATATATACAAATGTCATGGTGATTTACCAGTAGAGACAGCTCTATTGCTTTGGGCTGTATTTGAGAAAGGCTGGGCTCATAGGCTCCTGTAAAAAGAGAGAGAGACAGGATACTAGGACCTGTGTTCCTAGAGCTACTGAGGGGTAACAAATATAAATTATATAAAGATTCCAAGATTCTATTGATTAATACGCTTTATCGATTTTCTGTTTCATTTGATTTCCACTGGGACAATCTTTTTGTACCATCAAAAGCTTTGATAGTCAAGGATTTCACCTCGCCCTGAGCCACTGTCAACATCACTGCCTCCCAACAACTCTGCGACAACCTATCCAACTTCTTCCAAGGAAAACTGCAAACATCTAGAGCAACTTAGTTCTCTAGGGTTGAGTTGGTGAGCAAATTGCTAACCTAGCCACCACCAACCAAGATGGTCATCTGACTGAATGGGCAACCCTCACCAGAAAGGACACAGTGGCAATCATGCGGATCATCCACTCTGGGGCCCCAACGGACCCATGCCCCCCGACATTTACAATCAAGGAACATCACTGATCAGCAATACCCTGACTCACATTAACACCTCCATCACATCTGTCACTTCCCCGGATGAAAAGAAACGTTTAGAAATCAATGCCCTCCTCAAGAAGCCCACAGCTGACCAGAATCAACTGAGCAACTGCTGATCCGTCTCCCTGCTCCCGATCCAGCCAAAGTGATTGAGAAGACCATTAACAAGCAACTCACAGCCCACCTCGAGCTTCACCATCTTCTAGACAACACTATATCAGGATTCAGAAAGAAACAGCACCAAAAACAGCACTCATTGCGGCCACCAATGACATTCGAACCATTCTGGACCAAGGAGAAACAGGGGCACTCATCCTGCTTGACCTCACCGCAGCCTTCAACACGGTCTCCCACAACACCCTCATCAGAAGACTCCATGAGATTGGCATACAAGGATCTGCTCTGAAATGGATCTGTTCCTTTCACATGGGAAGAAGCCAAAGGGCCACCCTTCACATCAGAGTCCAAAAAACTGATATGCCGAGTGCCACAGGCATCGCCCCTTATCCCCACCCTTTTCAACATATACAACACCACTCACCAGCATCATCTGATCACAAGACCTTACAATCATCTCCCACGTCAATGACACCCAACTCATCCTCTCCCTGACGGACAAGACAACCACCACCAAACCAATTTCACAACTGCATTACCATGGTAGCAGACTGGATGCGAACCAACTGTCTGACTACAAGATGGAAGTACTGGTCTTCAGCAACAAGACCTCCCCATGGGACTCCACCTGGTGGCCATCAGAGCTGGGACTGAGACCCACACCTAAAAACCATGCACAAAATCTAGGGCTCATCCTAGACGGCAAGCTCAACAGGACGGCTCAAGTCAACGCAGTGAGCCCCTCCTACTTCCATATCATACGCATGCTGCGAAAGATCTTCAAATTGTTGCCTCAACACCTGATGGACTGTCATGCTAGCCTCATCACCAGCAGGCTGGACTACAGCAACACTCTACACTGGAATCTCCAACTCCTACACAGACTCCAGACCATACAGAATGTCACCACAAGACTCATACTCTACCTCCCACGCTGCACACGCATCACATCACACCTCAGAAAGCTTCACTGGCTCCTCATTTACAAGTGCAGCCAATTCAAACTTCAAGCACACATATAAAGCCCTTTACAACACAGGACCAGAATACCTAAGCACCGGCATGCATTTTCACCAGAGAGCTACACTCTGCCTCACTCTCACACACTCCCCAAATCCGCTAAAGCAAAACCAGAAGTTGATCATTCTCCTACATCACAACCAAGACATGGAACAACCTCCCTCGGCCCATCTGAGCCTCCTCTTCTCTTTCACGAGTTCCGCAAGAAGCTGAAGACATGGCTCTTCGTATAAGCTCCTTGGGGACCACACACCTACATACCTGTCCAAGGACCTGGATACCCTCTCAGGTGATCAGTGCACTATACAAATGTGCATAACAGATTGGGTCACTGCAGGCCATGCTTAGAAACCTGTACTCCTCACATTTAGTAAGCAATATGTTAATGGATGGCCACATTAGTAGATTGAGACACACCAACCTGATTGCTTATGCAGCACGTGTATGGCACACCACATGCCAGCGGACTCTTCCCTTCGCACTCATGATATTGATTCTTCGCCCAGTCTTTGAAATCTTCACCACCGCAACACTTGAACTATAGGAAATGAGAAGAATTCATATGACAGCTTCCAGTATTTAGAAAGACACAATCACCCCTCACCCCCCTCTTTCCATCTTGTCAACAAGTGATGACGTTCCGGTTAAACTCACAGAAGGAACATAGAATTCAACCAAAAGTTCAGGCTACTGTGATTTCTAGCAAGACAATAAAATATACCAATTTACTCCGGACCCAAAGTGTGCAGGTAGATCTCAGAATTGCCCATGTTGGAAATAGTTAACATTGTCACTGGTTTAAGGATTTAGTCCCAAATGCACCCTAAACCCAGACTAGAACACACTATTGCCAGCAGAAAATCTCGTGACATTTGCACACATCCAATGTTTGCAGTGTATTTCATAAACAACTGAAGAGAACAAGCAAGAGAACAAGTAAAATAATCCATCAACACTGAAAGTTTGTTCAAGCAATCATGTGTGTTGGTATCTTGATAAACCTAGTCCGGTTGTAGCCCTCAGTCAAGACCTTTGGAACTTCGGTTGTCTGATGCCAGGGATTTTAGAGGATGAAATAAAATATTTCCTTTAACCTGAAAGCTAGGTATATAGCCTTGGTCATTACGAGAGGGTAGATTTGAAAATACCATCCCGACACCTGTGGCTGTAAGGTCAGTGTTGTTTAAATACTCTTCAGAGTTCTTTGACATCTGAAATCTAAAGCAGGATGGTGCACCCTGAAAAGTCAGTGGATTGAACTGCAGAATCCTGGCTGCGCAGTCTCTTTACGGTTCCAAGCAAAAGTGAATACACTCATGTGCTGGATCTCAGATGGGTGTAAAGTTCATGCAGGTGTGGCTGCGGAGGTGGGACGACATGAAAGCAAACCCATGGCCTTATCAGAAAAGTGTACAAAGGGAGTAACAGGTGGCAGAAAGGCGAGGCAAATCAAACAGAAAATAGAGTCAGGCTCCCATGGAAATCATAAACCAACTAAACAAAAGGTGCGATGACGGTTGTGTCATTCCACTGACACGTGCATGCATCAGAAGGCAGGCGCGCGCCTGTAGAATGAAAAAGGCAAGATTTTTTAAAATGTAGTATTTGACAAGACAAGTGGCTTGACCTAAAATGGGCCACGAGACATAGAATGCAAATTTTTTTAAAAACTATTGGATGAGCTACTCACGCATGAACCTGGCAAGTTTTAGAACTCAGCTCACCCATGGGTTGGGAGGCCTAGTCCTCAGTCATATGCCTTCTACTTACTCCTTGGTGGAATACAGGTTGAGGTGGCTTCCTATCAGCATTTCCCCTGCCCCCATTTACTAGCTAGTGCTACAGCTAAATGTTAGGCACGTGGAAGGTCTGAGGAATCTCTGCTCGTTGGTGGTTGCAGACAAGTTAATGATGCCCAGTCCTCAAGTCCGTGAGGGTTCTGTCACATACATCTGGTTAAAGTAGGAACCCCCAACCTGGAAAGTTTCTCTATCCTGCCTGGGCCGGAACCAGGTGCTGCGTGTGCAGCAGAACCCTCAGCATCTCATCGGGTACCAAGCCTTATCCAATCCAACAATCCAAACATTTGCAATCTCACCCTCTCCCCTCCCTTCCATCTTCCCTTCCTCCCTGGTCACAGGTGCGACTCCCAGCAAGCCCAACACAGCCTTTTATCTGTAACAGGTTGATAAAATTCGTACTGTTGAGCTTGTGGTGATTATTAGTTAGTGTCTATAACTGTGCTGATGTTGTAGACTTTGGGAGTAAAATTCACACTTTCATGAAAGTTTACTAAGATAGCTGAGGGAGTTAAGCACTTGCTGCTGAGATGTGTGCAAATTCTGTACAGGTTTTACCTAGCATGGTGAAAAGCAAAATCTTAAAAAATATAATATTTATGGCGCTATGAAACATTTGTTTTGAGTGCCATATGAAAACAAGTTATAAGCACGTAGAAATGGTCATGGGTGAAAGCACCCTGAAAGTTTTAAAATGAAACATGAATTATTTTGAAAATCACATGAGGTTTATTATTGGCTTTGTTCATTTTGCCATGGCTACAAGTCTCCTATACTTCTTTTAAAAAATACATCTTTTTCAGTAATGTAGGTTTTAAATCATGCTTATCTCAGATGTACGCACACAGAAATGACTGGCAGCTCATTTATCAAGACACTCCCTTGAATTGTAAGAACAGAATGGGTTAGCACTAGGTTCTGCATGAATGTTCAGAGCAGCACACGAGTGCTTCATTTCAAAGCAAACTCCTTTTCAGGTTTAGGATAGAATTCCATTAGGGAGATATCCCGAAACCGGTCCCAAGATGCTGGTTTACGGACCAGGGAGGACCTGGCTTGGCAGTTCGGGCTGGACTGCTCCCATGGGGAGCAGGGTCAAGAATGATTTGCATATGGCTGGGCCCAAACTGGGGTGATGTGGCGAGCTAAAGAACGATGGATTAAACCCAGATCTGTGACTGGGGGTGAGTGTTTGAAAACTTTCAACACTCAGTCCATCATTTTATTATGTTATTATATTAGCACCACTGGGAGAAACCTATTGTTTTTGTGACAGGTGTGGGGCATGAACATGTAGTTTCACCTTTTCTGCTTCGGCAAAGCAATGCATCCACAGCAGTGCATCATGAAGCAGTGCATACCGTTGCAAACAGCATTCACTGATCCTCTTGTTTGGAAACTAAAGTCAGATACTTGAGATTAGATAGTTTATCAGTGTAAATTAGGCACTTAGGCAACCATCTTGCCGTATCGTACAACAGCTAGCAGTTCTTCACTACAAGAAAAAACGACTAGGTTTTCTTTATCTGTATCAGTTAACCCCTTGACCGCGATCGGAATTCCGCTCGTGTGCTGGACATTCCGATCGTGGGTGTGGTCGTGACGAGCTCAGCTCGTCATGCGCACAGCGCGACCGCGCAGCATGACGAGCTGAGCTCGTCACGAGCATCGAAGGGGTTAATATCACGCTACTGTCAACATGGTTTGCCATTTTAGGTCGAGCCTAGGCAACGCGCATGCGCCATCTGGAAGACCTGCTGTAATCACTCCATGGAGTTTAATACCGCCTGCTGTTTGCTATTGATTCACACTTGTGTTGCTCTTTTTTCCTGACTCCTTATTGGTTGGTGCTCCTGATACATCATTCCCGTTTTATGTTGAGGAGCACCAACAACTACAGTTTACTTTCGCTTTAGGGGGTTATATGTTCTTTCAGGGACTACTTGTTTTAATTCAAGCTAGTCATTCACCATGTGTACACGGACGCCATGGGCGCTGCACTTTCTCTTACAGCATGGTATATTTAACAAGGCTTCTCGCGTTCACTTGCCCACCCATATTTTTTTGCGAAGTTATCCCTTATACCACAGTTGCGTTTACATTCAATCAATCAATCAGGGGTTTATAAAGCGCGCTACTCACCCGTGAGGGTCTCAAGGCGTTGGGGGGGGTGCAGCTCTGGGTCAGTCGAAGAGCCAGGTCTCGAGTCTCTTCCTTAAGGTGTTCAGAGTGGGGGAGCGTCTGATGTTGACTGGGAGCTCGTTCCAGGTCTTTGCTGCGACGTAGGAGAAGGCTCTTCCGCCTGCTCTGGTTCTGCGGATGCGTGGGGTCTCTGCCAGGGCGAGGTCGGTGGAGCGGAGGTTTCTCTTGGGTACGTGGAAGGAGACTCTTTTGTTGAGGTATTTGGGTCCGATGTTGTGGAGGAATTTGTAGGTGTGGGTGAGTAGCTTGAAGGTTACTCTTCTCGATGGGGAGCCAGTGGAGGTCTCGTAGGTGCGGGGTCATGTGCTCGTGTCGTGGGGTTCCGAGGATGAGTATGGCCGCGGTGTTCTGGATGGTTTGGAACTTGTGTAGCAGGGTTTTGTTGATTCCGGCGTAGAGGGCATTACCGTAGTCCAGTCTGCTTGTTACGAGTGCATGCGCGATGGTCTTTCTGCATTCGTGGGGAATCCACTTGAAGGTCTTTCGGAGGATGCGGAGGGAGTTGAAGCAAGTCGAGGCAACGGAGTTGATGTGACGGGTCATGGTGAGGGAGGAGTCTAGGATGATGCCGAGGTTCCGGGCGTGGTCCGTCGCGTGGGTGGGTTTCCGAGAGCAGGGGGCCACCAGGAGCTGTCCCACGCTGTGGGGGAGGGTCCAAGGACGAGGACCTCAGTCTTCTCCGAGTTCAGCTTTAGGCAGCTGTCGCTCATCCAGGCTGCGACGTCTTTCATTCCTTCTTGGAAGCGGAGTCTGGTGTCTTCGGAGTTCTTCGTGATAGAGAGGATGAGCTGGGTGTCGTCGGCGTAAGATACTATGCTGAGCCCATGCTGTCTGACGATGGCCGCGAGGGGGGCCATGTAGATGTTGAAAAGCGTGGGGCTGAGCGAGGATCCTTGGGGTACTCCACAGTTGATCTCTGTAGGTTCAGAGAGGAAAGGTGGGAGTCTGATCCTTTGGGTTCTGCCGGAGAGAAAGGAGCGAATCCAGTCGAGGGCAGTTCCTCGTATTCCGGCGTCGTGGAGTCTGGCTGCGAGAGTGCGGTGTCGAAGGCTGCGGAAAGGTCCAGTAGGATGAGGGCCGCAGTGTGGCCCTGTTCGAGTAGCATGCGGATGTCATCAGTGGCGGCGAGGAGGGCGGTCTCGGTGCTGTGGTTGCTGCGAAATCCGGACTGGGAGGAGTCGAGGATGGCGTTCTCTTCGGTGAAGGTGGTCAGCTGGGCGTTGATTAATCTCTCTGTGACTTTGGCTGCGAAGGGAAGGAGAGAGATGGGCCGGTAGTTTTTCAGGTCCGTTGGATCGGCCGAGAGTTTCTTGAGGACGGGTTTGACTTCTGCCCGCTTCCAGTCATCGGGGAAGATGCCGGATTCGAGTTAAGTGTTGATGGTCCGGCCTAGTTTGGGAGCATTGGCAGCGGCTCTGTGGTAGATGGGCTGTGGGCAGGGGTCCGTGGGAGCTCCTGAGTGGGTGTTCTTCATGGTCTTGGTGGTGTCTTCAGTGGTAGCAGGTTTCCAGGTGGTGATGATCAGTTGGTTGTCGGTGGTGGTGGTGTCAGGAGTCTGTTCGCTGAAGTGGTCGTAGAGGGCCTTGATTTTCATGTGGAAGTAGGAGCTGAGCTTGTTGCAGAGGTCCTGGGATGGAGGGACGTCCGTGGCTTCGCAGGGGGGTTTGGTGAACTGCTGTACGACGTTGAAGAGTTCTTTTGCGTTACTTGCGTTGGAGTGGATTTTGTTCTTGATGAAGGTCTTCTTGGTGGCTCTTATGTGCTGGTGGTATTCATTCATGGCGTTCCTATAGTTGTTCTTGTCTTCAGTGGTTTTCTTGTTCCGCCAGAGTTTCTCGAGGCGTCTGCAGGAGGGCCTGGCTTCTTGGAGGTCGGTGGTGAACCAGGCTGCCTTCAGGGGGAGTTGATTGATGGGGTGGCGGAGGGGTGCGAGCTTGTAAGCGCAGCTGGAGATCCAGCGGTGTAGTTCTTTCACTGCGGAGTTGGCGTTGGTCGTGCCGGAGGGGGGGGTCGTGGAGGAGGGTGGCGTTGAGGAGTTCCTCTGTGATCTTGCTCCAGTTCCTTCGGGGAAGGCGCGGGCGGGTTTGGGTGCAGTGGTGGTGTTGAAGGTGAAGTGTACGCAGTGGTGGTCTTTCCAGAAGGGCTGCGTGGTGTGGCTGAAATGGATGTTTGTCCCTCCTGCGAACATGGGGGTCGAGGGTGTGTCCGGCTTTGTGGGTGGGGGTGGTGACGAGCTGCTTCAGTCAGAGGTTAGCGAGGAGGGTGGTGGAGTCGGGGTCCCTGCGGTTGTCGAGGTGGAAGTTCAGGTCTCCGATGAGGATGTAGTCCGTGGAGGCGATGGCGTGGGGTGCGACGAGGTCGGCAATGGTGGTGGCGGAAGAGGCGCGAGGCCCAGGGGGTCTGTAGACGAGGGTCCCGCGTAGCGTGGTTCTGGGGTTGATTTGGATCTGGAAGTGGAGGTGCTCTGTGTTGGAGAGGGGGGGGTCGCTCGTGCTGGAGGTGGAGAGTCGGAGGGAGATCTTGTGTGAGATGGTGAGCCCTCCTCCTGGGCAGTGGGGGCCGTCCTTTCTTTGGATCTTGTATCCGTCGAGGATGGCGGTGGCGATGTTGGGGGCGGAGGTGGTGCTGGTCCATGTTTCCGTGAAGAAGGCGACGTCTGGCGAGATGGTGTCGAGCAGGTCCCAAATCTCCGTGGCGTGTCTGTGGAGGGAGCGCACGTTGAGGAGGATGCATGTCAGGGCTTCGGTGGTGCGGGCGTCTGTCGTGGGTTCAGTGGTCATGGGGGGGCTGTTGATGGTGAAGGATTGTCGGCAGTGTCGGCAGGAGAACTGGCCGCGGGTGGTGTTCGGCGTCGATCTCTGGCAGTTGTTGTTTCTTCCGGGGTTGAGTGCGAGGAGGTCGGCGGAGTTGTAGCGGAGGATGGCCGGAGAACCAGGGTCCCTGGCGCTGGCCGCGGTCGGGCACGCCTTTGGCACGCTTCTGTTACGCGGCCGCACAGCGGCGGCCATTAAGTAGGGGAGGGGGCGGGAAGCGCAGCTGGGAGGCAGTAACCAGCAACGGCGGGAGGGCACAGGGGCAGCAACAGGCACGAACAGAGGAGAAGCAGCAACAAAAATAGAATTAAAGACAGAGGGTGCAGAAAACGGAGGCAGAAAACGGAGACAGAAGGCAGAAAAAGGCAGAAAGAGGCACACGGGCACAAGAGAGACAGAAAGCCGAAGGGTGGCACAGACACAGACAGCAGCGGCCAGCAGAAGAGCAAGGCTCTCCCACTGGACCACCAGGGATGAGGCGCAGACAGGAGCCTGCGGGTGGAGGAGGGCCTCAACACCTACCAGAGAAGAAGGCACTTGACAGCGGAGCTGCGGGGGGAGAGCAGGTCTATGACCAGGAGGTCAGGGGTCTTGCTGGGTGTATAGAACCTCCTTCACACAGGAGCAGGGGGAGTTACTACTTTCCTGTTTGAAACACGGGCACCGTGCGTTATCCTTCAACTCAGTGCCTGCATTTATGTCTGCCAAGGCTTCTAACGTTCACTTCCCCGCTGTATTTTTATTTTGTTTTTAAATTGAAGCGATCCCTTTTACCACAGTGGCATTTGCATTGCTGGGCGCATACAACCTCTTTCACGCAGGAGGAGTTACTACTTTAATGTATGCAACAGGAGCGCCCGCTTTTATGGGAGTTCTCTTTCCAGGTTTGTAACACAGGCACCACGCTTTATCTTTTAGCATGGCGGCTGCGTTTAGGTTTGCCAAGGCTTCTAATGTTCACTTCCCTGCCCGTATTATTTATTTAATCGAAGCTATCCTTTACCACAGTGGCGTTTGCATTGCTAGGCGCATACAACCTCTTTCACGCAGGAGGAGTTCCCACTTTAATGTTTGCAACATGAGCGCCGCAGGGCGCCCGCTTTTATGTTTACCAAAGCTTCACAAGTTCTCTTCCCCACCCATATTTTTGGGCGAAACTATCCCTTTTATCAGAGTGCCGTTTTCATTGCTGGGTGGATACAACCTCCTTCACAAAGGAGCTGCGCGATTATGTGTCACAACGTCCACAGCTGCGCCGTGTCTCGTATGGGGAGCTTAGTTTTTACCTAAATTATGCAACGTGGCTGCTGTGAGGGCAGGCTCTGCTTGCGGGCCTACAGAACTGCCTTAGGCGTCAGAACTAACCCACCCAACCGCAAGAGCAGCACGCCCCTCCCCAACCCTACTCCCCTGCATTCTCATCTGGCGCTAGATAAAAGCCTTCATTCCGTAAGTAATGTTGATAACTAATTTAGTTTGTATACAGTGCCTTCTTCTAGAGGCCCACAGCATCGCCGTGCTATAAATATCACTGGTTTTCCCAGAATTTACAAGATTTTGTGCTTTGTTACACACATGCAGAATTTCCCCATACAGGAAACCAGATGTGCATTATTTCAGACCAGTAGTAAATCGGCATTAAAGACTGACAGCATTGCTGTATCAGAGGTAAAAGAAAAGCCTGTAGGATATCCTAGCGGGTTAATAGGATTGCTACAGTGATTTGTGTGCGACATGCAGCTCATTGGTCTGTTTTTTGTTGTACTGCTTCACTTCACATTCTTTCACAGGTTGTTAATCAACACATCAAATTGGATAAGAACATTAATGAAAGACGGGTTAGTTCAGAATGTTTGCCATTTATGTGATATAATTTAATATTTGAACATAAGCGTTTTCCTCTTGTGGAGGATAGCGTCTCCAGTCTGCACTTGGTATTAAGTTTCAATAATACAAAGAGTAATCCAATGAGGATATCAAACGTTCATTTTAAGTTTCTTTATTCTTTCTTTGTTCATTTTGTCATTAAATCTGCTTTTATAACTTTTCAATTATGATTAGATCAACATGCATCTTCTGGTGAAACTGATCCTAAGGTCCCGTGTGGCTCCACAGCTTGTCTAGAAGGAATGAGCCCCTGATGAAGGGCATAGCCCGAAATGCAAAGGGTATACTGTTATTTGGATATACTGTCATGTTGATCTAAAGATCATATTTAATGACGAAATGAACAAAGAAAGAATAAAGAAACTAAAAATGAACGTTTGATATCATTGGATTACTCTTTGAATGATTGAAACTGAATACAGAGTGCAGACTGGAGACGCTATCCTCCGCAAGAGGAAAACGCTTATTTTCAGTTTAAGAATTAAATCTCACACTCGGGAGATTATACCATTCTGCACTTAAGATATATTCACTGTGAGAAGTTGGCCTGGTATATGCTGTCCACTAATTAAAGTGGGCACCTTGCACCAGTCCAAACGACCCTTATTGATGATTAGGTTAAAGACAACCTTTATAGAAAGCTATCCTAGTGGTAGCTGTGGAGAGCAGCCTTCAGGCTAAGTCTTGAAGGAATGTAAAGCAGCTTGTTTTACCAGTATATAACCTCTTGAATGACCAAATGAAAGGAACCACACAAGGTATATATAAAATATATGTATTTATTACTAAAAACTCTCTACTAACCTCTTTATGAGATTAGAGAACAAGGCACACAATATTACAGTACTAGAACGACAGTAAATAGCACAATACACAGTGGGCTCCAGGGGGAGACCAAACCATATATTAAGAAAGTGGTATAACAACCACGACTTGACTAGACAGTGCCTAGAGCACGTAGAATCGCTGGGACCCCAAGGTAGTGACACAGGGGACCCACGGAGGACGGGTGCAGTGTGGGAACACAGACGCGAGCTCCGTACAACTCTATGGGAAAGTAGCGGTTGGAAATTTAGAGTTTAAGGACACTTCGGAGAGGACTTCAAACAAACCCAGTTAAACTTAGAAGGTTCTAAGGCCAGCAAACTTGTGAGTACCGAGGTACCAGTGTTACATAGCCCAGGGAAGCCGGGGGCATAGGGGTCAAGTGGTGTCGGAAACCCTTGCCGTTTTCTATGGCGTGATGCGAAGAAGTGCTGCTGTTGTGGAGAAGAAAAGTGTCCGGTGTGACCCAAGCCTGGATCGGATATGAGAAGAACCTGAAAGCAGAGGGGACAAAGTCTGGGTCACTTCACGTGACCAGGAGCGGAGCAATCGAATGCCCACTGATGACGGGTGCTTCAGGTGCGAAGAGGTGAAGCTTGACTCTGCAGCCACGGGGACCAGGAGACGTCGACCAGGATCCGCAGGCGAGCTGTCCCACGAAGGATGTCGAGTGCTGAGGGGTCAGTTTCCGGATTGGAGACCATCAAGCCATGGCAACTGCAACCCACGCGGTCAGAGTAATGATGCTTCTGTGAGGACCAGTAAGGTCCTGGGGACTCCCCAAGTGATGGAGAGTCAGGGCACGTCTAAAGCAACCAGGGAAGCCCACTGAAAGTTAAAGTTCCCTTCTCAGGGACCCACAGGTCGACGGACCAGGGATCGCGAAGGGACATCGAGAGGAATCACAAAATGCCGGCCCACGGAACACTCGTGGAGTGTAGGCCCGCAATCTTTGGTGGAATTACTGCTCGGGGTCAGGGCTACAAGTAACCCAAAGCTCCGCCTCAGGAATTGCCGGAAAGCTGATGCTTCTGCAAATCGACGCGGTGTCCAGGGGTTCGGGTTGCACGGTCACCACAAGGGATACGGGCCTCAGACTTGCTGTGAGCACAGATCGACCTCAGAGACCTTGGGAACCCACCCCTCCTGTGTTGCAATATTCTTCAGAGTCCTCGGGAGCTTCAGAGATATAACCGGTCAGATGCGTTTAAGGTGCCTGCCTTGCAGGGGAGTAACTCCTTTACTCCAAGGGAGATTCTTCAGTCATCCAGCGTAGTGTAGGTCGTCGAAGTACTTGGTTTCTGTAGCAGAGTTTAGTCCAGGTGTAATCTAAAGTCCTGTAGTCAGGGTTCCTACTTTATACCCAAGGAAGGGGTGGGACAAACTCTGGGTACCCACCTATGGGAGGGTCAGGACAGAGGGGTGGCTACACCCATGTCCTTTGTCCAGTTTCGCGCCAGAGCAGGGGCTGAGTGCCCCTGCAACCGGTTTGAGCTGGACTATGCACAGGGACACCAAATGTGCCTCCAGTGCAGACATCAAAGCACTCTTTGAGTGCACCCACCCAGCCCCCAATGCACTAAAGCCTGTCTGGGAGGTGGTCACACCTCCCTGTGACAGGAAACCTATTGTCAAGCCTTCCCCTCCGGAGTTTCGTCCAGCAGCAGGAGGGCAGACTCGTTACTGGTGTGGAGGTATGATTCCAAGGTGTTTGACACCAAACACAACATAATTCCTTGCAGCCGTTTTAAAGTTAGCATTTACCGCGAGGTTATAATGCACTTAAGTATATATGGTTGGCTGCATCACAGACAACCCCGGAACAGTGGTTCGAAGGCTGCAGAGGGGCTCTGCTCAAGCATGGGCACCCTCTCACATAAAACCCAGCACCCTGCCTTCAGGATTGATAAGGCCTGCCATAGGGGTGACTGATAGGCTTATTTGTGCAGTGATCAGGATAGATATAGTGAACCTATATCTAAGTAAGGGGTGCATGCACCACCTTACACAGGCTGCAGTAGCAGACCTGTTGTGTCATTTTGGATGGCCTCAGGGGTGGCATAATACATGCTGCAGTCCCTGGGAGGCTTCTGGGGTACCTATGCCCTGGGTACATAGTATACCATATACTAGGGACTCATAAGGGTACCCCAGAATCCAATCTGGAGTGTACCTAAAGTACATGCAATCAATTTAAAGGGGAAAGCAGATAGGCTGGGGTCCTGAATAGCAGGATCCCAGCCAAACTAAGTCGAAAACCAGCAAAACACCAGGAAAAAAGTGGGGGCAACCATGCAGTCAGATTCCACCTTCCTACATTCACCATTTTGACCAGGATACACTTACGAGTGCGCAGATCTTTCCATTGTTTTGGAACACTTACATAATTTAATATTTGCAACATTGGTGTAATAGTGGTCTAAAACGACAAGATAGTTCTGTAGGTTTATATACTTGCTGCAGAGATGTCAGGGTATTGTTTGCGTCATTGGCATTAATTCTTGCATGTCCATTCAGCTGTTCTTTTTTTTTAAAATTCAGTTTGTGGTCTGTGCTATTTAAATGGTCTTCTTTATTAGTGAAAGAAAAAGCTGCATAGCAATCCAGGCAACAGTATGCAAAAACAAGCATTGTCAAAGCCAATTGGTCTCGCCTCTACGAGATCTATTGGCTTTGTCATAGTTTTTTTGCCACATTGCATAGCAGCGCGTCCACTGTGCAACATGGCTGAAAGTAAAAATAAAAGCATTTGGAATGCAATAGGTCTCGCATTACTGGAAGTTTGAGCTATTGACGCTGCTAATAATAATGCAACGCCAATAGCTCAAACTTTCAGTAATGCGAGACCTATTGCCTTGCAAATGCTTGTTTTAACACAACTTAATATACTCCTTAAAGAATCCAAACACTGGTGGAAGGTGTAAAATCACAGTTTAGCAGAAAAAGTGTTAACTTACTGACGAATCTTGGGTTGCATTGAACAAAAAAAATACTCTTTTAGCTCCACTCACAGATGGACAAACAGTTTATATTTCTAAACAAATGTTCAAAATAGAAGCTTAGCCTGAAGCAGAGTGTGTGTCAGTGTTGAAACCGTGCCTGGAGACAGCGACTAATTCTGTGCCCATTGTTTCTTACACTGATTGTCTCCGTTGTGTTGGGAATGAGAAGAATGGCTCAAAGCAGTGTGTGGAATTTTATCACCATTTTAAGTATTCACTACATGTCCCAGCACGTTGTAACAGGCTCCCTAAAGGTCACCCTCGTTATAACACACCAGCTGGTAGCCAGGACAAATTCTGGACAAATAGTGTGTACATGTATGCTAGACCAGCGATCCTTAAACTGTGGTCCATGCACCTCTGGGGATCCACAGTGGTTTAGAAAATGAATTAGTGGGCGACTACAATATAAATACATAAATCAAAATGTAAAATAGAAAATGTTAAAACTCTGCAAATGTGCAGGGATTTGACCTTGTAATATATATATAAATTAAAGTTGGCATCCTTAGTTTGATTCATGGGAGGGGCACAAGTACAGCAAACAGTAGTATGGACTATTATTGGCCTGAATTGAATTGAAAAACTCGTATGTGCCGACAAAAAGAGGAGCCAGTAGGAGCAAAAAAGACACAGCAATATGCTAGAGTCTAGCGTATGGTTTTGTCCTTTAAATATAAAAACACATTTTAAAAGCTCCAAATTGCCCATTAAAATAGATGTTTATTTTTTGATTGTGAAGTAATGTAAAAATCTCATAATTTGTGTAATTGTTTGACGTCCACTTGTTTCTGCGTTTTGTATCCTTTTTTTTTAGTTTCAAATTGTAGAAATTGCTTAGGCCGTGGTCCTGTGTGTGTGTGTGTGTGTATATATATATATATATATATATATATATATATATATATATATATATATATATATATATATATATATATATATTACATCCACATTAATCCTTCCAGATTACAGAAACCGCACTCACAAAGTATAGTCTTCTCCAATTAATTTATTTTCCACAAAGTATCCAGTTAGAGGAACAACCGACGCGTTTCGTAAACACAGTTTACTTGATCACGGTTGACATGTTACTTTTGAATCCTCCAATTAATACGCTTTTCCAACAACATGTGATCTCTGACATCATTTTCGATCAAACCCTCCCTGTTGCATTGTGGGATATGTAGTCAAATGTTTAAACTAAAAGTGAGAACATTTATAATTACCCCTATTTTTTATAAAAAAAGACCTTAAAATCACCCTATTTGTGTGTATTACATCAACTAATCTTACAAAATTATTCTACTTTTTATATATATATATATATTTTTTTATATATGATTTATTCAGTGCCTTTACATACATTTTAATGACTATCTGCTATCTACTCTAATAAACCATCCTTACGTCTTAAGCAATTTGTTTATTCACATATACTTCTACCACTACTTCAAAAAGGGAACCGATTTTAATATATCCTATGTCACCAAGAGATATGTCTTATATTTACAAATCTCCATATATGACTACCGCCCCCCAGTGGGCTTTCATGTTTTACCGACTATTCCCCTTAGGGCAGTTTCTATTGTGATTTCTGACAACTAGTTGTTATCCGGGGTCATCGATGATTATTAATTTTAATTTTAAATCTGTTGACCCAAGGCTGTAAGTATTATCACATGTCTTTATTAATGCCCCCCAGTGGGCCTATATCATTAAGTCATTTTTTACATATCTATCTCTATTTGGTGATTGGATTCCCTTATTTAAGTGGGACCATTATTCCTAAAAGGACGATTTGTTAAAAATCTGTTAATGTGTGATGTTTCCTCACAATTAGAAATTTACAAACATTCTCACATATATTTATATTCTTCTTACAGTTTTTTCCTTTTCATCCATCAACTACCAAACTAAAAACCAGTTCATCTCCTTACAGATGTACATGTAAATCCTCACTTTGATTTAGTCCATATGGCATCAGTGTTCTGAAGTTCAGAATTTGTCTTGATTCTCTTCTTCTTAACTTTTTTACCCGATCTCCTCCTCTTACATTTAATGGGATCGACTCCAAAGCATAAAAAGTTAATTGTTTCCAATCTCCTTTGTGCTCCACTTCCATGTGTTTGGCGATGGCATTGCTACGATCTCCATTTATGCGTCGCACGGACGTGTTCTAATATTCTCTTCTTTAACTCACATATCGTGCTGCCAATGTACATTAACGGGCAAGGGCATTCCACGACATATACAACAAATTGGCTCTTACATGTTATTAGATCCCTAATCTGCCACATGGTGTTATCCGGAAGTTTCACCTCTGTTTTATTCTGGGCAATTTGGCAAACTTTACAGTTATAACATTTTAAGAAGCCTTTCGTTTTTAGCCATTGTATCCCTTTCGCTTTCCCACTTCCTTGGTGGTGACTATGAATTAATTTGTCTTTTAAATTTTTTGCCCGACGAAATGTGATATTTGGATGGGTACCCATGATTTTCCCCACAGTTTGATCTAATTGCAGTAGTTTCCAATTCTTTCGTAAAATCTTCACAATTTGTTTTGATTCATTTGAAAAATCTAGGATCAATCTTACTGGATCCTTTTTGGTTTGCAAGCTTTCTATGGGTTTCCTTTTATTGTTTCTTCTCTTAGTGTTTGATCTGCTCTTCTCCAGCTTTTTCCACTATGTGGGATTTGTATCCTCGTTGTTTAAATCTTTTAACAGTATTCATACTCTGTTTTTCCCATTGTGTTTTCCGAGCAGATCCGCCGGATCCTAAGGAACTCTCCATAGGGTATGTTGTCAATGACTGTTGCTTTGTGGAAGCTTTGGGCATGTAATATTGCATTGGTCGATGTTGCCTTACGATGTAATGTTGTATGCAATTTATTATCATGGACGTAAATCTCTGTATCCAAAAATATGACTCTTTCTTTGCTTATAGTATACGTAAATTTGATGTTTGCACTCGTTGAATTTAAAATTTTAAAATAATCTTCAAATTCTGCTGCTGTTCCGTCCCACACTATTAGCAAATCATCAATGTAACGCAGCCACTTTGCTGTCTTATTTACATATTGGTCATTGTTCGGATGCCACGCCAGTTGTTGCTCCCACCATCCCATTGTGAGACACGCATATCCGAGACTAAAAGAAAAACCCATAGCACATCCTTTGATCTGTTGGAATATTTCTTCCCCAAAGAGGAAGACATTTTGACTTAAAACCATTTCGACCATATCCATTAGCATTTGATTGTGTTGATTGTATTCAATATTTCTTTCCTTTAAGAAGAAGCTGCATGCCATCATCCCAATATCATTTTCAATATTTGTATAAAGGGACGTTACGTCCATTGTTACCAGTTGATAGGTTTCCTGCCAGGTAAGATCTTGTAGATGTCTCAACAGATCTGTGGTGTCTTGAATATAAGAACTCAGATTTAATACAAATGGCATTAAGAAGTAATCTATATAGCTGGCAATTGGTTCGAATAATGATCCCTTTGCAGACACAATGGGTCTGCCTGGTGGTTAGATGGATTCTTATGTAATTTGGGTAAGAAGTAAATTGTCGCTGTGACAGGATGATCGGTGGTTAAGAATTTTTCTCATCTTCATCAATTAGATTTTTCAAATGCCATTGTTGTATTTTTATGTCCAAGGTTTCTTTATATACCCGAGTGGGATTTTTGTCTAGCTTCCGATAATATTCCTTATTTTTTAGCTGAGAGTGGGCCTCTGCTTCATAATCACAAGTGTTCCAGACCACGACGTTACCTCCCTTATCAGCCATTTTTATCGTTATCATTTTGTCCTCCATCAGGCTTTTTAGGGCCTTTCTTTCTTCCTTAGATAAGTTATCATGAAATGTAAAAATCTCATAATTTGTGTAATTGTTTGACGTCCACTTGTTTCTGCGTTTTTGTATCCTTTTTTTTTTAGTTTCAAATTGTAGAAATTGCTTAGGCCGTGGTCCTGTGTGTGTGTGTGTATATATATATATATTCACTGAAAAAACCATAGGTTTTAGGGACAGTTATAGTTAGTTGGACATTGCACTCGTACAAAACCCGTGAAATTCCCCTGTTATAGTTAGTTCAGCTAACTATAACTCGCGCCCCACAATGCACTGCTGATGACGTCACATATTACATCACTCATGACATGGTCAGTGACATCACTGATGACATCACTGATGACATCTCAAATGACATCACTGATGACATCATCCAGTGACTGTTTCTGTAAAGTTTAAATATGTTTAATATATATAGGGAAAGGCGTATTGAAGAATGAGTGGGTGTATAAGTGTCTGAATGGATGATTTAGTACGTGAGTGACTGACTCTACAAGTGAGTGATTAAACGTATCTTACTGAATGCATGGGTTAGTGACTAAACTGTGTGAATGTCTGTATCCGTCTGTTTGTTGGTGTTTAAGTGGATGCATGGATTTGCGAATAGCTACATGAGTGTCTATATGGGTTATTGATTGGTTCTCTGAGTATCTGTATGGCTGCCTGAGTGTTTGTGTGGGTGGGGTGTGTGTGACTCTATACATAGATGTGTGAGTGGGTGATTCACTGGGTGCATGATTTCAAGAGTGCATCTGTGATGGACTGCTTGGGTGGGTGAGAGTGTGTATGGGTGTGTTAGTGAGTGAATGTATATCTCAGTGGTACATGTGCGAGTAACTACATATGTAAAAGGCAGTATATATGTGTGTTAGAGTATTTAAATGGCTATAAGTGAGAGTGTGTTATTGTGAGAGTGGCTGTATGGATGCGTGTGTGCTTGCATCAGTTATTGTATAAGAGCGTAAGAATGTGCTAGTATTTGTATGAGTAAGTGAGCTGGTGTGTGTATAACTGTATAGGTGAGTAAATGGGTGTGTGATTAATTTTTGCATGACTGACTAGGTGTGTGAGTACCTCTATGGATGAGTGGCGGTGTGTGAGTATTTATATAGGTGTATGAGTGCATATGATAGTCCTGTACTGAGTGACTAAGTATGAGTGACTGTACAGGTGAGTGAGTGGATGTGTGTGTAGACCTAAGAATCAGTGAGTGGGTATGTAGTTTTTGGTGTTGGAGTGTCTATGGTTTTGAGAATGGCAGTCTGTAATTTAGAGTGGGTGTATCAAAAGTTATATTAGGGTGTGAGAAGATGCATGAAATTATCACATGGATGATGTCATCAGTGATGTCATTTGAGATGTCATCAGTGATGTCATCAGTGATGTCACTGACCATGTCATGAGTGATGTAATATGTGACGTCATCAGCAGTGCATTGCGGGGCGCGAGTTATAGTTAGCTGAACTAACTATAACAGGGGAATTTCACGGGTTTTGTACGAGTGCAATGTCCAACTAACTATAACTGTCCCTAAAACCTATGGTTTTTCAGTGAATTTCAAAGGTTTTTTAAATGCTAATTTCTAACTATAACGTGCCTGAAACCTATGGTTTTTTCAGTGAATTTCAAAGGTTTTTAAATGCTAATTTCTAACTATAACGTGCCTGAAACCTATGGTTTTTTCAGTGAATTTCAAAGGTTTTTAAATGCTCATTTCTAACTATAACGTGCCTGAAACCTATGATTTTTAAGGGAATTTCAAAGGTTTTTAAATGCTAGTTTCTAACTATGCCAACAGAGGTAGGACATGTGAAGAAAGAAGAAAAAACGCACAGAAAGAAGCAAAAGATGTGCAGAAAGAACCAACAGAGGAGCAGAAAGAGGCCTTGTTGCAAAATCATCCTGTGCCCACAACTTTTTCAGACGGGTACTGGTGGTAACGGAGTCTGACTAACCAGAGCCAGTGCGCGTTTGCATAGTGGTGAAGGGAGGGGGGGCCTGAGGTGACATGTGTGCAAACGCGCCCCGTGGCGCGTTTTAAGTTGCGGGATTAAGTCCCCTTGAATCCTGAGGGTCCCTGGGGCCCAACTAGCCCCCAGGTACCTACAGTTAGGACCACAGAGCTGAGTTGCAGAGAGGCGTTCCGAGGCCATGCACCTTTTTCACCTCTCTGCAACGCAACTCTGTTGTGCTTACTGAAGGTACCTGGTGGGCTAGTTGGCCCCCACGATTCAAAGGGAATTAACTCCCCAACTTAAAACGCACCACAGGGCGTGTTTGCGCACATGTCACCTGAGGCCCCGCCCTCCCTTCACCACTGTGCAAACGCGCCCCGTGGCAGCGTTTTAAGTTGGGGATTAGGTCACCTTGAATCCTGAGAGTCCCTGGGGCCCAACTAGCCCACCAGGTACTTCCAGTAAGCACCACAGGCCTGCGTTGCAACGCCTGTAACAAATTGTGCAGTTGTGTTTAGGTAGTGAAGAGGGTCGTGCTGGGGGTAGTGTTTTAGGGTTTAGGGTAGTGCAGTGGTGTTTGTGTAGTGTAGGGGGTCATGCTGGGGGTAGATTTAGGGTTTAGGGTAGTGCAGTGGTGTTTGGGTAGTGTAGGGAGTCGTGCTGGGGGAGTGTTTTAGGGTTTAGGGTAGTACAGTGGTGTTTGGGTAGTGTAGGGGTCATGCTGGGGTTAGTGTTTTAGGGTTTTAGGGTTTAGGGTAGCGCAGTGGTGTTTGGGTAGTGTAGGGGATACTGCTGGGGGTAGTGTTTTAGGGTTTAGGGTAGTGCAATGGTGTTTGGGTAGTGTAGGGGGTACTGCTGGGGGTACTGTTTTATGGTTTAGGGTAGTGCAGTGGTGTTTGTGTAGTGTAGGAGGTCGTGTTTTAGGGTTTAGGGTAGTGCAGTGGTCTTTGGGTAGTGTAGGGGGTTGTGCGGGGGTAGTGTTTTAGGGATTAGGGTAGTGCATTGGTATTTGGGTAGTGTAGGGGGTCATGCGGGGGTAGTGTTTTAGGGTTTAGGGCAGTGCAGTGGTGTTTAGGTAGTGTAGGGGGTCGTGCTGGGGGAGTGTTTTAGGGTTTAGGGCAGTGCAGTGGTGTTCGGGTAGTGTAGGGGGTCATGCTGGGGGTAGTGTTCTAGGGTTTAGGGCAGTGCAGTGGTGTTCGGGCAGTGTAGGGGTCGTGCTGGGGGTGGTGTTTTAGGGTTTAGGGCAGTGCAGTGGTGTTCGGGCAGTGTAGGGGGTCGTGCTGGGGGTGGTGTTTCAGGGTTTAGGGCAGTGCAGTGGTGTTCTGGCAGAGTAGGGGGTCGTGCAGGGGGTGGTGTTTCAGGGTTTAGGGCAGTGCAGTGGTGTTCGGGCAGTGTAGGGGGTCGTGCAGGGGTGGGGTTTCAGGGTTTAGGGCAGTGGTGTTCAGGCAGTGTAGGGGGTCATGCTGGGGGTGGTGTTTCAGGGTTTAGGGCAGTGCAGTGGTGTTCGGGCAGTGTAGGGGGCGGTGCAGGGGGTGGTGTTTCAGGGTTTAGGGCAGTGCAGTGGTGTTCGGGCAGTGTAGGGGGTGGTGCAGGGGGTGGTGTTTCAGGGTTTAGGGCAGTGCAGTGGTGTTCGGGCAGTGTAAGGGCGGTGCAGGGGTGGTGTTTCAGGGTTTAGGGCAGTACAGTGGTGTTCGGGCATTGTAGGGGGTAGTGCTGGGGCTGGTGTTTCAGGGTTTAGGGCAGTGCAGTGGTGTTCGGGCAGTATAGGGGGTCGTGCTGGGGCTGGTGTTTCAGGGTTTAGGGCAGTGCAGTGGTGTTCGGGCAGTGTAGGGGGTCGTGCTGGGGCTGGTGTTTCAGGGTTTAGGGCAGTGCAGTGGTGTTCGGGCAGTGTAGGGGTCATGCTGGGGCTGGTGTTTCAGGGTTTAGGGCAGTGCAGTGGTGTTCGGGCAGTGTAGGGGGTCTTGCTGGGGCTGGTGTTTCAGGGTTTAGGGCAGTGCAGTCGTGTTCAGGCAATGTAGGGGGTCGTGCTGGGGGTGGTGTTTCAGGGTTTAGCGCAGTGCAGTGGTGTTCGGGCAGTGTAGGGGGTCGTGCTGGGGCTAGTGTTTCAGGGTTTAGGGCAGAGCAATGGTGCTCAGGCAGTGTAGGGGGTTGTGCTGGGGGTGATGTTTCAGGGTTTAGGGCAGTGCAGTGGTGTTAGGGCAGTGTAGGAGGTCGTGCTGGGGGTGGTGTTTCAGGGTTTAGGGCAGTGCAGTGGTGTTCCGGCAGTGTAGGGGGTCGTGCAGGGGTGGTGTTTCAGGGTTTAGTGCAGTGGTGTTTGGGCAGTGTAGGGGGTCATGCTGGGGTGGTGTTTCAGTGTTTAGGGCAGTGCAGTGGTGTTCGGGCAGTGTAGGGTGTCGTGCTGAGGGTGGTGTTTCAGGGTTTAGGGCAGTGCAGTAGTGTTTGGGCAGTGTAGGGGTCGTGCAGGGAGTGGTGTTTCAGGGTTTAGGGCAGTGCAGTGGTGTTCGGCCAGTGTAGGTAGTCTTGCTGGGGGTGGTGTTTCAGGGTTTAGGGCAGTGCAGTAGTTTTCGGGCAGTGTAGGCTGTCGTGCTGGGGCTAGTGTTTCAGGGTCTAGGGCAGTGCAGTGGTGTTCGGGCAGTGTACGGGGTTGTGCTGGGGCTGGTGTTTCAGGGTTTAGGGCAGTGCAGTGGTGTGCGGGCAGTGTACGGGGTTGTGCTGGGGCTGGTGTTTCAGGGTTTAGGGCAGTGCATTGGTGTTCGGGCAGTGTAGGGGGTCGTGCTGGGGGTGGTGTTTCAGGGTTTAGAGCAGTGCAGTGGTGTTCGGGCAGTGTAGGGGGTCGTGCTGGGGCTGGTGTTTCAGGGTTTAGGGCAGTGCAGTGGTGTTCGGCCAGTGTAGGGGGTCGTGCTGGGGCTGGTGTTTCAGGGTTTTGGGCAGAGCAGTGGTGTTCGGGCAGTGTAGGGGGTCGTGCTGGGGGTGGTGTTTCAGGGTTTAGGGCAGTGCAGTGGTGTTCGGGCAGTGTAGGGGTCTTGCTGGGGGTGGTGTTTCAGGGTTTAGGGCAGTGCAGTGGTGTTCGGGCAGTGTAGGGGGTCTTGCTGGGGGTGGTGTTTCAGGGTTTAGGGCAGTGGTGTTCGGGCAGTGTAGGGGGTCGTGCTGGGGCTGGTGTTTCAGGGTTTAGGGCAGTGCAGTGGTGTTCGGGCAGTGTAGGGGGTCTTGCTGGGGGTGGTGTTTCAGGGTTTAGGGCAGTGGTGTTCGGGCAGTGTAGGGGGTCTTCCTGGGGTGATGTTTCAAGGTTTAGGGCAGTGCAGTGGTGTTCGGGCAGTGTAGGGGGTCTTGCTGGGGGTAGTGTTTCAGGGTTTAGGGCAGTGCAGTGGTGTTCGTGCAGTATAGGGGTCGTGCTGGGGATGGTGTTTCTGGGTTTAGGGCAGTGCAGTAGTGTTCGAGCAGTGTAGGGGGTTGTGCAGGGGGTGGTGTTTCAGGGTTTAGGGCAGTGCAGTGGTGTTCGGGCAGTGTAGGGGGTCGCGCTGGGGGTGGTGTTTCAGGGTTTAGGGCAGTGCAGTGGTGTTCGGGCAGTGTAGGGGGTCATGCACGGGGTGGTGTTTCAGGGTTTAGGGCAGTGCAGTGGTGTTTGGGCAGTGTAGGGTGTTGTGCTGGGACTGGTGTTTCAGGGTTCAGGGCAGTGCAGTGGTGTTCATGCAGTGTAGGGGGTCGTGCTGAGGCTGGTGTTTCACGGTTTAGGGCAGTGCAGTGGTGTTCGGGCAGTGTAGGGGGTCGTGCTGGGGCTGGTGTTTCAGGGTTTAGGGCAGTGCAGTGGTGTTCGGGCAGTGTAGGCGGTCGTGCTGGGGCTGGTGTTTCAGGGTTTAGGGCAGTGCAGTGGTGTTCGGGCAGTGTAGGGGGTCGTGCTGGGGCTGGTGTTTCAGGGTTTTGGGCAGTGCAGTGGTGTTCGGGCAGTGTAGGGGGTCGTGCAGGGGCTGGTGTTTCAAGGTTTAGGGCAGTGCAGTGGTGTTCGGGCAGTGTAGGGGGTCGGGCTGGTGTTTCAGGGTTTTGGGCAGAGCAGTGGTGTTCGGGCAGTGTAGGGGGTCATGCTGGGGGTAGTGTTTCAGGGTTTAGGGCAGTGCAGTGGTGTTAGGGCAGTGTGGGGGGTCGTGCTGGGGGTGGTGTTTCAGGGTTTAGGTCAGTGGTGTTCGGGCAGTGTAGGGGGTCTTGCTGGGGGTAGTGTTTCAGGGTTTAGGGCAGTGCAGTGGTGTTCGGGCAGTGTAGGGGGTCATGCTAGGGGTGGTGTTTCAGGGTTTAGGGCAGTGCAGTGGTGTTCGGGCAGTGTAGGGGGTCGTGAAGGGGTGGTGTTTCAGGGTTTAGGGCAGTGCAGTGGTGTTCGGGAAGTGTAGGGGGTCGTGCTAGGGGTGGTGTTTCAGGGTTTAGGGCAGTGCAGTGGTGTTCGGGCAGTGTAGGGGGTCATGCAGGGGCTGGTGTTTCAGGGTTTAGGGCAGTGCAGTGGTGTTCGGGCAGTGTAGGGGGTCGTGCTGGGAGTAGTGTTTTAGGTTAGTGCAGTGGTGCTTGTGTAGTGTAGGGGGTCGTGCTGGGGGTAGTGTTTTAGGGTTTAGGGTAGTGCAGTGGTGTTTGTGTAGTGTAGGGGGTCATGTTTTAGGGTAGTGCAGTGGTGTTTGGGTAGTGTAGGGGGTCGTGCTGGGGGTAGTGTTTTAGGATTTAGGTTAGTGCAGCGGTGTTTGGGTAGTGTAGGGGTCGTGCTGGGGTAGTGTTTTAGGGTTTAGGGTAGTGCAGTGGTGTTTGTGTAGTGTAGGGGGTCGTGCTGGGGGTAGTGTTTTAGGGTTTAGGGTAGTGCAGTGGTGCTTGTGTAGTGTAGGGGTCGTGCTGTGGGTAGTGTTTTAGGGTTTAGGGTAGTGCAGTGGTGTTTGTGTAGTGTAGGGGGTCATGTTTTAGGGTAGTGCAGTGGTGTTTGGGTAGTGTAGGGGGTCGTGCTGGTGGTAGTGTTTTAGGTTAGTGCAGTGGTGTTTGGGTAGTGTAGGGGGTCGAGCTGGGGGTAGTGTTTTAGGGTTTAGGATAGTGCAGTGGTGCTTGTGTAGTGTAGGGGGTCGTGCTGGGGGTAGTGTTTTAGGGTTTAAGGTAGTGCAGTGGTGTTTTTGTAGTGTAGGGGGGTCATGTTTTAAGATTCAATGCTCCAATACCTGACCAGTCTGCACTATATAAAACTGCAAAAAAACTAAAACTAAAAAGTCTTTTGCACACTTTTGTCATTGGGCTATATTTGGGCTACATCTGGGTAATATTTGTGCTACATTTGGGCTCTTTTTTCACTGGTGGCCATCTTGGAAGACTTCTTTGTTATGAAGTTTCCTACTTTCTTCATTTACTGCAGTCTCCTCAGTAGGAAATGCTTTCAGTTTTTTACTTTGATTCCATCAAGAAGGCATTCAGATGTGTCTCACATCTGCCATAAATTCTGAATGTTAGCACTCTAGTTGCTCATTAGATCACTGGAGTAAAGCTACTGCTCACCAGGGAGTTAACTGGTAGTCTGCTGCTGGTATTGAAAGTGATTGTTTCAGTCTGCATGTCAGAATTTTCTAATGAAATAGAAGAGGATTTGAGATCTCACTTAAAACATGCCTAATTTTTCTTTCTGCAGCACTAACCATAATTTCTATTTCAAAAAGAACCCTCATTTTGTTCCTTTTTAAATTAAATGTTTTAAGTGTTACCAGTTTATTCCAATCAAGATGGCTTCAGGTGTGCCATACTTTTGTCATAAGTAAGGCTGTTAGCACTCTAGTTGTTCTTTAGAACACTCTGGGAAGCTGTAGTAGAACACAAAGGCATCAACTGGCAGGCTGCTCCTGTTGAAATATAACAGGAAGATATTTGAGATCACACTTGAAACATGTCCTAATTTTTCTTTCTACAGCACTAACCATAATTTCTATGACAAAATGAACCCCATCATTTTGTTCCTTTTTAAATTAAATGTTTTAAGTGTTACCAGTTTATTCCAATCAAGATGGCTTCAGGTGTGCCATACTTTTGTCATAAGTAAGGCTGTTAGCACTCTAGTTGTTCTTTAGAACACTCTGGGAAGCTGCAGTAGAACACAAAGGAATCAACTGACAGTCTCTGCCCTTGTTGGATGTACATGTTTTACTGAGAATGTCAGACTTCATTCTCACATGAGTGAGAAAGATAATGTGAATTTACAGAAAATATGCTCTCATTTTAGCTTCTGGAGCACCTTCCAAACCTCCATGGGACAAGCATGAGAAAATAGTGTTCTCTCAAACATGATTCATGATATCCCAGCAGAAGGTTTTTCACATGGTAAAATCACCTTAGAATACACCACAATTCCTAAAATTAGTATGGTACCATCAACAAATAAATTCTAATGTAACTAAAGCCTGTTATCACCCTTTATAGTTCTCCTTTTGGTGACCCTCAAAATCTTCTATTCACTACAATGCATTTCAATGAGGTACTATCATTTATATTGGTCCCAAGATGGCTGCCAGCAATTCCAGGATGAAGTGCTGACAGCCAATCAGATCTCACGATGACATGTGTGGTTAGGCTCCGCCCAGATATATATGTGACTTTACTTTTGATTTTCTCAGGAACTACTGAACGGATTTACACCATTTAAGCAAAAGGTACGACACTGAACCAAGGGCTACCTCTTTGCCAAATTTGGTGTAATTCCGTTCAGCAGTTCGGGCTGTAGCTGCGACTAAAGGTTCCTATGGAAAAATAAATGGGGAAAACGCGTTTTGGGACCCCCTTTTTCTCGGCCCCCGCTTGACGTATCACCCGAGACTTTCAGGATAGGAGCGCCCCAACAAGTTGGAAACTTTCGCGAAGATTTGTCAACCGGCGCCAACATTATTTCAAATAGAATGTCGCGGATTTCTTATGGATAATAGGTTTTAACTATAACTATCTACTGGCGACCGCCAGTAGATTATATTATATATATATATATATATATATATATATATATATATATATATATATATATATATATATATATATATATATATATATTATCTACTGGCGGTTAAGTGTCCACCTGTAATAAGACTGTGCGCTCATATATATCATAGAGATCCATTCCTCCTAGCGTAAAGTTCTTCCTTCTAATAATTTTTTTTGGTATTTTCTTTTGTAAATTTCCGACACACCATTATAATTTGACCTATGTTTATTGTTGTAATTTCATATGGATATTTTTGTTAGAAACGCAGGCCCACTGGGGCAGTACTTATCTGACACATCTCCTTTTCTCCATCTGCCGACTCACATTATAGCCACATGAGTAATAAAACATTTTTTTCTCCCGCTACCACCTTCCCACCACTTGGGAAGTCAATTGGGCATCAGCACAGGCTGTGCCTGAGACATAGTTCAGAGTGTATTAGTAAGTTCAGGGAGACATAGCTATATATATTTTGTGTACTGGGAATGTGTATTTCCACCCCCAGTTGGCAATAGTAGTGATGGATGTAATTTCCTTTACTTGAGTGTTATTTCTATGGGAGTTTTTAACTTTTTACTGAAAGTATAGATTAAACTGAGTGCATTATAACTTAATTTGGTATTTCCATGTTTATGGCACTTGACTCCAAGTACAACTTTAAAGTAAGATCCAATTATGTATGCAGGTCGGGAATTAGTGACAGAACACACTTTTCACTCTCACACTATGAGATACTTTAGAGTGCTATATTTAAACTCAAATTAGAATGTGTGTGTTACATTTATTTGTATTTTCGTTATTTGTAAAAACATGTGTATATTATTTAATGTTTTTCTGTGTCATTCTGCATTGTCATGGTACACAGCCGTAGATTAACCTTTATGTCTATGGTTGGTTCCGGTTGCTACGGCAACCATGGGAAAATGCTCAACATGTATATTGTTTGTAAAATGGCAGAAGCTCTTTATGCAGTGAACAAGGCGGTCCTGCCGCCGAAACGCGTCTGACCTTTGTTTGGAATAAATCGTCATCTGTGCCAAAATTATCACGGAGTCGGTGCCTGTTTGCTTGACGCTGTCAGGATGGAATAATATATATATATATATATATATATATATATATATATATATATATATATATATATATATATATATATATATATATATATATATATATATTATCTACTGGCGGTCGCCAGTAGATAGTTATAGTTAGGACCTATTATCCATAGGAAATCCGCGACATTCTATTTGCAATAACGTTGGCGCCGGTTGACGAATCTTCGCAAAGCTTCCAACTTGTTGGGGCGCTCCGGTCCGCTCCTACCCTGAAAGTCTCGGGGTGATACGTCAAGCGGGGGCCGAGAAAAAAGGGGGGTCCCAAAACGCGTTTTCCCCATTCATTTTTCCCTAGGAACCTTTAGTCGCAGCTACAGCCCGAACTGCTGAACGGAATTACCCCAAATTTGGCAAAGAGGTAGCCCTTGGTTCAGACTGGTGCCTTTTGCTAAAATGGTGTAAATCCGTTCAGTAGTTCCTGAGAAATTCACAATTAAAATCACATATATATCTATGGGCGCGTCGGATCCGCGTACCCTCCCGATCACGAGCTGCATGCTAATTGGCTGTCAACACTCCAAATCAAGAAGCAAAGCGCAAAAAGGGGGCAGGGTAGAAACACCCTGACCCCCTAGGTCTGCTCAGGGGGTCCCACAAGGACCCCCTGGGCAGAAAAAAGCATATTATTATTATTATTTTTTTTTATTAAAATCGGCAGGATGCGCTCAGGGTGCGCGGATCCCGCCGAGAAAAAAAAAAGAAACAAGTGCGTAAAGCAAACGCAAAGGGGGCAGGGTAGAAACACCCTAACCCCTAGGCCTGCTCAGGGTCCCCTTCCCAGTCTTTTTTTTTTTTTTTAAAAAGGGGGACAGGCCCTGGGGGATGGGGTCCCCAGGGCTCAAAAAATTACTAAAAAGGATGGCCACACAGCCCGCTTTTAAAATTTTTTTTTTTAAATTTAAAACGGCATCGCGAGGAGGCCACGCCCCTCTTTGACAGCACTCTGCAAACGCGCCCCCGTTTGCAGAGGGGGAGCAATTCCCCTTGAATACTGGGGTCCCTGGGGCCAACTAGCCCACCAGGAACCTCCAGTATGCGCCAGGAGCTGCGTTGCACAGAGGTGGACAGAGGCCACGCCCCTTTTACACCTCTTTGCAACGCAGCTCTGTGGCGCTTTTGGATATACCTGTTGGGCTAGTTGGCCCCCAGGGACCCTCAGGATTCAAGGGGACTTAATCCCCCAACCTAAAACGCGCCACGGGGCGCGTTTGCACAGTGGTGAAGGGAGGGGCGGGGCTTCAGGTGACATGTGTGCAAACAGGCCCCGTGGCGTGTTTTAAGATGGGGGATTAAGTCCCCTTGAATCCTGAGGGTCCCTGGAGTCCAACTAGCACACCATGTACTTCCAAAGGCGCCACAGAGCTGCCTTGCAGAGAGGTGTAAAGGGGTGTGGCCTCTGTACACGTCTCTGTAACGCAGCCCCTGGCGCATACTGGAGGTTCCTGGTGGGCTAGTTGGCCCCCAGGGACCCTCATGATTCAAGGGGACTTAATCCCCCAACTTAAAACGCGCCACGGGGCGCGTTTGCACAGATGTCACCTCAGGCCCCTCCCCCTCCCTTCACCATTGTGCAAATATTCCTCTAAAATCAGCCGAAATACGAATTCCGATTTACTGACCTGTTATCAGGAGAGAACCCAGTGCTGCATCTTTTGGCCCAGCACTGACCCTGAAAAGTAATTCTAACCGTACTTACCAGTAACTTGTATTTCCTTCCATAGGAATCCATTGTCTGGTTTTCAGCAGAAAAGTTTCAAAGTGTCGATTTTCACAAACTACAAATATTCCTTAAAAATCGCCTGTATGACTTAAACGCATTCTTTCAACTGTTTACAGGAGATGCACCAGTGCTGGATCCAGGATCCACCACTGAGTGAGAAAAAGTCACGATAACACTACTTACCTGCTAAGTGAATTTCCTCCCATAGGATAACATTGGTGATTCTATGTGAAAAAGTTTCTAAGTGTCAACTTTTAAAATACAATAATATTCCTTAAAAATCACTACTGTAACCAAAACGCTTTTACTCAACTGTTTACAGGAGATGTCCCAGGACTGAATCTAGGATCCAGTCCTGTGGTTAGAAAAAGTAATCCATAAAGTAACTAATTGCATTTAGCTAGAAATTCACATTGAGCTCAATGTTGCATTGTGTTTGAAATTGTGTTGCCCATTGCAACAACTGTAACTACTGTACTTAAAAGTCTATTGCCTATTTGCAAAGTATTTAAAGTAAATTAATTCATTCTGAGAAAGTATATTTTGTAATGTAATGTATAATGTAATTACAATGTAATTTAAAAAATAAAATATCTAAAAATAAATAGTTTTAAAAAATTTAGTAAATCAGTATGAAAAAAATAAAAATAACAATTAATACATTTAAAAATTGGCATTTACAAAACCTTTGAAATTCACTGAAAAAAACCATAGGTTTCAGACATGTTATAGTTAGGAATTAGCATTTAAAAAACCTTTGAAATTCACTGAAAAAACCATGCATGTGTGTGCTTGTATCAGTTATTGTATAAGAGCGTAAGAATGTGCTAGTATTTGTATGAGTAAGTGAGCTGGTGTGTGTATAACTGTATAGGTGAGTAAATGGCAGTGTGATTAATTATTTGCATGACTGACTAGGTGTGTGAGTACCTCTATGGATGAGTGGCGGTGTGTGAGTGTCTATGTAGGTGTATGAGTGCATCTGATAGTCCTGTACTGAGTGACCGTAAGTATGGGTGACTGTACGGGTGAGTGAGTGGATGTGTGTGTAGACCTAAGAATCAGTGAGTGGGTATGTAGTTATTGGTGTTGGAGTGTCTATGGTTTTGAGAATGGCAGTCTGTAATTTACAGTGGGTGTATCAAAAGTTATATTAGGGTGTGAGAAGATGAATGAAATTATCACATGGATGATGTCATCAGTGATGTCACTGACCATGTCATGAGTGATGTAATATGTGACGTCATCAGCAGTGCATTGCGGGGGCGCGAGTTATAGTTAGCTGAACTAACTATAACGGGGAATTTCTATGGTTTTGTACGAGTGAAATGTCCAACTAACTATAACGTGTCTGAAACCTATGGTTTTTCAGTGAATTTCAAAGGTTTTTAAATGCTAATTTCTAACTATAACGTGCCTGAAACCTATGGTTTTTTCAGTGAATTTCAAAGGTTTTTTAAATGCTCATTTCTAACTATAACGTGTCTGAAACCTATGGTTTTTCAGTTAATTTCAAGGTTTTTTTAAATGCTAATTTCTAACTATAACGTGCCTGAAACCTATGGTTTTTCAGTGAATTTCAAAGGTTTTTTAAATGCTAATTCCCAACTATAACATGTCTGAAACCTATGGTTTTTTTCAGTGAATTTCAAAGGTTTTGTAAATGACAATATTTAAATTTATTAATTAGGTTTATTTTTTTGATACTGATTTACTACATTTTTTTAAACTATTTATTTTTAAATTACATTGTAATTACATTATACATTACAAAATATACTTTCTCAGAATGAATTACTTTAGTTTAAATACTTTGCAAACAGGCAATAGACTTTTAAGTATAGTAGTTACAGTTGTTGCAATGGGCAACACAATTTCAAACAATGCAACATTGAGCTCAATGTGAATTTCTAGTTAAATGCAATTAGTTACTTTATGGATTACTTTTCTAACCACAGGACTGGATCCTAGATTCAGTCCTGGGACATCTCCTGTAAACAGTTGAGTAAAAGCGTTTTGGTTACAGTAGTGATTTTTAAGGAATATTATTGTATTTTAAAAGTTGACACTTAGAAACTTTTTCACATAGAATCACCAATGTTATCATATGGGAGGAAATTCACTTAGCAGGTAAGTAGTGTTATCGTTACTTTTTCTTACTCAGTGGTGGATCCTGTATCCAGCACTGGTGCATCTCCTGTAAACAGTTGAAAGAATGCGTTTGTCATACAGGCGATTTTTAAGGAATATTTGTAGTTTGTGAAAATCGACACTTTGAAACTTTTCTGCTGAAAACCAGACAATGGATTCCTATGGAAGGAAATTCAAGTTACTGGTAAGTACGGTTAAAATTACTTTTCAGGATCAGTACTGGGCTGAAAGATGCAGCACTGAGGTCTCTCCTGATAACAGGTGAGTAAATAAGAATTCGTAGTTTGGCTGATTTTAGAGGAATATTTGCACAATGGTGAAGGGAGGGGGCAGGGCCTGAGGTGACATCTGTGCAAACGCGCCCCGTGGCGCGTTTTAAGTTGGGGGATTAAGTCCCCTTGAATCATGAGGGTCCCTGGGGTCCAACTAGCCCACCCTGTACCTCCAGTATGCGCCAGGGAGCTGCGTTGCAGAGAGGTGTTCAGAGGCCACGCCCCTTTTGCACCTCTCTGCAATGCAGCTCTGTGGCGCTTTCTGGACGTACCTGTTGGGCTAGTTGGCCCCCAGGGACCCTCAGGATTGAAGGGGATTTAATTCCCCATCTTAAAACGCGCCACGGGGCCTGTTTCACACATGTCACCTGAAGCCCCGCCCCCTCCCTTCACCACTGTGCAAACGCGCCCGTGGCGCGTTTTAAGTTGGGGGATTAAGTCCCCTTGAATCCTGAGGGTCCCCGGAGTCCAACTAGCCCACCATATACCTCCAAAAGCGCCACAGAGCTGCGTTGCAGTGAGGTGTAAAAAGGGCGTGGCCTCTGTACACCTCTCTGCAACGCAGCCCCTGGCGCATACTGGAGGTTCCTGGTGGGCTAGTTGGCTCCCAGGGACCCCCAGTATTCAAGGGGAATTACTTCCCCTTCTTAAAACGTGCCAGGGGCGCGTTTGTAGAGTACTGCAGGGAGGGGCGGGGCCTCCGGCACGATGCCGGTCTTTTTTTTTTTTTTTTTTTTAAATGGGAGGGGGGCTGCGTGGCCCCCTTCCCTTGGCCACTTTGGCCCCGGGGACCCCATCCCCGGGGCCTGTGCATTTTTATTTTTTTTTTTAATTCCCAAAAAAAAAAAAAAAACGGAAGAGGGCCGCGTGGCCCCCCTTCCCTGGGCCTGTATTGGCCCCAGGGACCCCATCCCCGGGGCATGCCCTCAATTTTTTTTAAAATTATTTTGGAGGGGGGTTGCGTGGCCCCCCTCAGGCCATTTAAGGCCCCGGGGACCCCATCCCCTGGGGCCGGCCTTGCCCTTTTTTTACATTTTTTTATTTGGGGAGGGGGCTGCGGGGCCCCCTCCTGGCCACTATGGCCCCGGGGACCCCATCCCCCGGGGCCTGGCCTCTGGTTGGGGACTGTGGGGGTCCCCAATCCCCCACAGTCCCAGCCGGCTCCCCGCCTCCTGCGTGAGCCGGCATTGCTTTCCACATGGGGAGCAGCTAACATGCTGCTCCCCATGTGGAAAAGCAGTTGAGTTTGCATTTTGAAAGAGAGAGCAGGTTTCCTGCTCTCTCTTTCAAAATGCAAACCAAGTTTGCTATGACAGGACGGGAGCCGCGAGGCTCCCGTCCTGTCATAGCAAACTACAACGTCCCGGGGGTAGGCACCCCAGGACACTGCAGGAGCCGGCCCTGTGGGGTGGCGGTCCCCAGGGCCATCAAGGGCTCCAGGAGGGGGGCCGCGCGGCCCCCCTCCCATCCAGTGCACAGCCCCGGGGAGGTGGTGGTCCCCGGGGCTTTGGGGGTCCATAACGGACCCCCATATTCAAATCTTTAGTGCCCCGGGGAGGTGGCGGTCCCCGGGGCGTGGGGGGGCTGGAGCCCCCCCCCCACACAGGTTAAAATTTTTTTTTAAAAAGAAGCCCCGGGGGGTGGCGGTCCCCGGGGCTGCGGGAGGGCAAAGAGCCCTCCCGCACCATTATTTTCTAAAGCCCCGGGGGTGGCGGTCCCCGGGGCTTGGGGGCCTTAGAGGCCCCCACATTAAATCTAAACGCCCCCCACCATGCCCCCGGGACTTGGCCCACCCGGGGGCAAATAAACATCGAAGCGCGGCAGACCGCGCTTGGATTTTTTTTTTTTTTTCGGCAGGATCCGCGCACCCTGAGCGCATCCTGCCGATTTTTTTTTTTTAATACTTTTTTCTGCCCAGGGGGTTTTTGTGGGACCCCCTGAGCCGACCTAGGGGGTCAGGGTGTTTCTACCCTGCCCCCTTTTTGCGCCTTGCGCACTTGTTTCTGTCCCTCGGTTCTACCGAGGGACAAAATGGCTGCCAACACTTCCTGATTTGGAGTGTTGACAGCCAATTAGCATGCAGCTCGTGATCGGGAGGGTGCGCGAATCCGACGCGGCCATAGATATATATGTGATTTTCATTTTGATTTTCTCAGCAACTACTGAACGGATTTACACCATTTAACAAAAAGGGTTCTTTCTGAACCAAGAACTACCTCTTTGCCAAATTTGGTTTAATTCCGTTCAGCAGTTCGAGCTGTAGCCGTGTCTAAAGTTTCCTATGGGAAAATGAATGGGGAACACACGTTTTGGGACCCCCTTTTTCTCGGCCCCGCTTGACGAATCACCCTGAGACTTTCAGGGTAGGAGCGGACCGGGCCATAAAGTTTGAAAATTTCGCGAAGATTCGTCAACCGACGCAAGAGTTATTTCAAATAGAATGTCGCAGATTTCCTATGGAAAATAGGTCCTAACTATAACTATCTACTGGCGACCGCCAGTAGATAATTGTATATGTATATATATATATATATATATATATATATATATATATATATATATATATATATATATATATATATATATATATATATATATATATATATATATATATATATATATATATATATTTTTTTTTTTTTTAAAGCCGAATTTCTGCTGGGCAGGGAGGGTCAACCCAGTACCACTTAAGTGGTTAGTGGCACCACTCATTTACATTGCTGCAAAAGAAAGTGTGCATCTTTGGAGTCAGTAATAGTTTTGGCATCGCCATTCGCTTAATAGAGGAAAAGGCTGAACAACAAACCTGCTTTTGAACAAAATCCATAATGTTCTTGAAGTCCAGGTCGTCGTAGTAATTCACAATCCCTCGTCGGATGTTAGAGTTTAGGAACTCCAGAGTCTGGAACAGGAAAATAGAAATTAGATCATCTGATTAACCATAATTAAATGGACGCATATTATTTTTCCTCTGGTGTATGTTTGAAACTAGCTCTGTAAAGAGGGTATAAAAGTAACATTGCAGATGAACAGTGACCAGAAATCCGTATACTCTTACCTGAGAGAGCATAAACTGCTGGTGCCATCACCATGTCCCAGTTTTCCTCAAAGACACTGAGCTCTATTGTGAGTGTAATCCTCTCCTCCTTGTTATTGATTAGATATATACGAGGAGATCTCAAATCCTTTTTTGCAAAGCTCTTTTTTATTTTTGATCTTTTTTTGCATTTGTTTTCTTGATGTTTGATGAGATGGAGTACAGGTATAGTGTCCTTTTAATTAAGGTATTTCTAACAGCCAGTAGCGGCCCGTGGTGGGAGTGCTGTCGGGCGGTGACACGGGGCGGGGGAGGGCAGGGTGGGGGTAGTAAACTCCAGAGTTTACTACCCTCCACCCTGCCCCTCCCCCGCGTCACCGCCCGGCAGCACTCCCACCACGGGCTGCTACAGCTAACAGCACATAACTAAAGCTGCACCAGCCGACACGTGTTTCGCCCATAGGGGTCAATTAGACCTGGGCTTTCTCAAGGCTCATAAAAACATGATTTCAGCACGGTCTGGTTCATACAGTCATCAATACAATCAATTATGTGCTTTGCTTTTGTATTTGTAACGTCAAAGTTTCTGAGTCCTGGGTCAATCCCTCTGTGTCGCGTCTAGGTTGGAACCTAGACGCGACACCGAGGGTTGAACCAGACCGTGCTGAAATCATGTTTTTATGAGCCTTGAGAAAGCCCAGGTCGAAATGACCCCTATGGGCGAAACACGTGTCGGCTGGTGCAGCTTTAGTTATGTGCCGTTAGAAATACCTTGATTACAAGGACACTATACCTGTACTCAACCTCATCAAACATCAAGAAAACAAATGCAAAAAAAGATCAAAAATAAAAAAGCTTTGCAAAAAAGGATTTGAGATCTCCTCGTATATATCTAATCAATAACAAGGAGGAGGGGATTACACTCTCAAACATTTCTTACTGTAACAATTTAGAGGCCGGTGAGGTCCAGTGCCTCAAGTGAACCCTCCGTAAACTGATTGACCTCCATAACATTATTGGGCAACACCATCCGGGACTGGGATCCCTGGACCTGTAAAACCAGGATTGACTGAGCTCTATTGTACCTTTGCCACACACAAATGGTAATTTGAACATGCACAAGTTTTGCACAATTTTACTCATACACAAATGGACCATTAACACGGCCAATTGGACAAATGAAGGCTGGAAAAGGAAATTTGCTAATGCAAAATGGGGGTGTCCAAAGGAAAGCAAGTGGAATGAAACACCCACAGCATAAACAAGCCTATAGAAACGTTTCTGATTCACAAACATGAGCCCAAGGATTTGCTTCTAGCACTACTTCCATTCCAGAGGTAAAACTGTAAATTATGATGGGAGACTTGCTCAGGTGTGGCTGACACCACAGCCCTTCTGACATACCTGTGGGTCATGCGGATTAAGTAGGATGACAATGGTTAAGAACAAAGCCGACAACACTAGCTATCAAGGTGGAGAGTTGCCTACAATTCTAATACAAGATATTAATATTGATAAAAATAGCTTCACTGGTGATGGCAATCTACTTCCTTCTTTCAAATGCATTCCTTCGGTCTTAACAACTTACATGAGAACACCACTGGTGCACTATTCACTAGGAATACAGCGCTCAGGTACAATAGGGTGAAATAGATGTAGGCATCTGCACACATGAGGAAGTTGCTCATGCAAAAAAGTAGGCAATTGTGAATTAGCCGACATTCACCTTTTCACACATACAAAATTTGCAGCCAAAACTTTACTCGACTCAACTCTTAAGAGTCGAGCTGAGAGGAGACTATATATATGGACATTATATCCGTGGCCTCTTTCTATTATGACGATTATTGGCCATTGAGAGACAAGAGGGTCATATATTTGCTCATGCAGTTCATACTGTCCATGGCCATAGTGGACAGCATTATTAGTGATTAGCATAACTACTCATCAACGAGGTTAAGTACAAACCAAATGTGCAGAATACATTTTATTGAACATTAAGGGCCTGATTCACAAAGGTAAACTTACACTTTTTTTTTTACTAGTACTGTCTTTACAATGCGGAGTCTCCACACATAAAAATATAAGACTGCCCTACCTTTACAACTGTGGAGTCTCTGCACATTAAAAAAGATAGGCAAGTCATATCTTTTTATGTGCGGAGACTCTGCAGTCGTAACACTACTAGTAACATACCTTTGTAAATAGCAAACAATCATAACTTACACAAAAGTATAAGTTTACCTTTGTGAATTGGGCCCTAAAAGTTGAGTTGAACCACATTGACTTTAAGAGAACCACAGCAAACAGGATCATTGTAGCCAGGGTGAAAGTCTTGCATTAAAAGTGACCAGAACTAAGCTACTGTCAACTAGTGCTGCATATGTAGGGCCTGAAGCTGGAACAAGCAAGAGTTCTCATACCTGGTGTCGGAAGATCAAGGCCACGATGCCACCTGTAAGTTCAAGAATCAAACATGCTCCGAGGGTGTACATAAACTGAAACGAGAAAGGTGGAAACATGGTTAGTAATGGAGAGATAGGACTTCACTTTTGCGTCTTTGAAGGTGTGCTCATCTTGCTTAGTGCATCCCCAGGCATTCATACCATATTGCCCCCAGCCCATCTAGCAGAAGCCCATTTAGCAGATCTGAAAGCCATTGCTACTTATCAAGGCTTTCCAAAAAAGCCTTTCACTGCTTTTTCTTCAATTCAGTATGCCCCGATAATGATGGTTTGATATATCTTTTGGCAGAAATAAATAGATGGTTTAAAAATTCAGGAATGCAAAACAAACATTTTGGAGAAAATATACCAGTGCTCGTTTGTGCTTTGGACTAAAAAGCTGAGATTTACATTTTACATACAAATCTATATCCCCGGAACCATTTGGTGGATTTTACTCATCTTGGTGTCTAAAAATTCATAAAAATGTTATACATTGGTGTCGGATTTCTTTTGTGTTGTGTGAGTTTCTTATCTGGTTGCTTGGTGTTTCTAAATGCTTTACACTAGTTCCATTATTTAAGTATTACTACTCGAAGCCACAGCTTTCCAGGGTTGAGCAATAGGTTTACAAACAAGCCTGACTGGACCCAAGATGGTTTCGTGAGTGTATTAAACAGTGAGGTCGCACAGCCACACTATATAAAATAGACCACAGTCCTCACACCTCAGCCACTGGCAATTGCTCGGGCCGCATTCCAGTACATTTTTCACCCACCATACCCCTCTAGACAAGGGCCAGCCCTATTCAAGTCAGTAGCGACCATGCTCCTCATGAGAACAGTCCGCCCTAAACTGTCAGATAAGGCTCCCTCCTGAATTGGGAGTTTGTTCATGAAAAACAAAAACTTTGAAAAAGTTTGGTTAACAGCCGTCAAAACCAACTGTGGCCGTCCAACAAACATTTTTGAGGACACAGCGATGCAAACTAGGCACAGTATTGGACAGCATCATTAAAGCTTTAGGGAGGGGCCCAACGGTGTTTGAAAATACTTTAAGTGAGGCACCACTAAAGGAGATGATGGCCATGGTCTCGAGCCAAAGGACAAATAGCATTTGGCAGCAATAGAAAGGTTATGGAATCGCACAATAGAACACTGTAAGCAGAGTTTCAGTGCCAAGGCTGACGCATTCAGTGGAAAGCGGGGACATCTTTGGAACACTCGCCCTTAGAGTCGGCTCTGTCCTTTAAATGCACAAAGCTGATGATCTGTGCATCCTTTCCCTGGCCATTTCCTGCACTGCTAACTTACACAATACCTGACATCCGTCTTCAAGCAGTGGACCCAGACAATATTCGTTTCAAGAAGCAAACACCCCTAACAGGCTTATTCTCTTCTCATATACATACCACTCACTAGATGTAATGAGGATTTTGAAAATATCCATATTCACTAAAATATGCCGTTTTTGAATACTCCATTGTTGAAAGCTGCATCCTTCCAATGTCTTTTAGATTGACTCCTAGGGTCGGACTGGAAACTGCAGTCAGCCCTGGCAGAAAAAAAAATCTAACTACCCCACGCTGCAGGAGGCTGTGATCAGAATGGAGTCGAGGAAGCAAGGTTAGGTCATAGAAGCCCATCTAGCTCTCAAAGAAGCCCCTGCCCTGCAGCACACCTGAGTAATGCCAGAGTGTCGAAATGGCCAGTCATACCCCTCCCTGCCCCCCTTATACCATCCACCAGCTGGGTTTCTATTTGGGACATTTTTGCACAAAACAAATGTTCCTGGCCTACTTTAGGAACTGGTGAGGCCTTTCTTTCTTGCAACAAACACCAGGGCATACCCGCCCTCACCGTATACCCCTGCTGCAAAGAAGGAGGATCCTCACACTCAATCTTTAAACAACATTCCTGTGAGGGAAGACTCAACCACTAGTACTCGTCCCCCCCCTACTCACAGTAACCACAAAAAATGTGTGGCGAAGAAAAACTAGAGAGGATGGTGCAAGGTTTGGATCTCACCAGTTCAGATGTATATATTTCAAGCATGCTGATACGTTTTAGATCTAGAGTGCACTGCAGGTGACTTCAAGGCCACAAGGTTGACCATTTGCCTGTTTCAGATTTGACTCCGTTTCTTCGGGACTTGATTACATTGCTTCAACATTTTCGGGCAAGAAAAAACATCTATGGAATATTAGAACATTGGAATGTTGGGAGCTCCATTGAAGACAATGGAGTAGCTCTGGGATTATAATGGCTGGTATAAGCCCAGCACTCCAACATTCCAATGTTTGTCTTTTTGTTTCTCCATTTTTAATTTAGAACATTCTACCCTTAGTGGGTGGAATGTTCTAATAGCCTTATAGCCCTTCTGCCTCAGGCTATACCAGTTGTTAAAGGCCCTCTCCCTCGTTATAGGCCCTCGCCTGCGGCTCGGGCCTATAACTCGGGATCAGGGCCTTTAACAACTGGTATAGCCCTCGGCAGCAGGCTAGAAGGCTATATTGTGTCAGGAGCCACATGTATACTTTGCACATTTTTTTGTAGCCACATTCCTTGTTTTGTTACTCGTTTTGTTTTCGGTTCTCTACATCTGCTTTCTTGAAGCTCAACTTGTGAGGCTTATTGCCAGGAAAAATGTAGGTTTTCCTCAAAAACACCTATGCAGGTAGCAACCCCCAGCTGACCAATAAATGCTGTACCGATTTGCAGCAGGTTTGGATGTGATGGGCCTTATTTCAAGGCGCTTTGTATTTAGAGCATAGAGGCAAATGAAGACTTTCTTGATTACATGTATTTTTCTACTACCATAAAAACCTCATTGACATTATATTCCAGAGCGAAACATATGCCAGCAGCTGGTACATCATATGAAAACACCTCGAAATACTTTAATTATTTTCTCAATTTGGAACTTTTATACAGAAGTTACTCTTTTTCATAGATAGCTTAACACTCACCAGAAACAGAGTGCTACAAGCCTCAACTAGTTCAAACTTCCGTCCCTTCTTCCATCCCAGTAACCCAAATAGGGAGAAAACTGGTGGGGGGGGGGGGGGGAATCCCCTGCGACTCATTGAGAGGAGCTGGCTTAACTTGTATTGTTCTCTGTTTAAAGCAAGAAAATGTCCTGCTAATAATGTCATTCCAAGAGTCTGACATAAGATCTGCCTGTGAATGGGCAGACACATTCAGAAAGTGTCATTCTGCAGTAAAGTGAATATTTTCGAGTGCCTGCATTACATTTTTTCCAAAGATCCACAAACTGACAAAGTAGGTACATTTGTGACGTTTTGGGGGGTATTTCACTTCCCAATAATGCAGATTCTGAAGGCGATCCCCATTTACTCACCCTTGACGCCAACAGAATATTGGAAACTCATACAACTCCTGCCCTAAGCCAATCTGTCCAATAGACTCAAGAGAGGTCCTTACCACTTGAAGAAGGCAGATGTTGTCCCGGAGGGATGCCAGGACCCCGATGAAGGAAACAATAAACATGACGAGTCCCAGCAAAATGAGGATGAGGGCTGGCGCCAGGAATAAACCGTTAAGGGTCTTGTATTTCTGTCGCTCCACCTCGGCATACACACCCACCGCAAGAACCACAAACCCGATTAGCTGCAGTAGAAAGAAATAGAATGTTTACGGCATTTAGAATCTGAAGAATTAAACCAGGCTAGGAATAAGCAAGGAAGACACTGCTCCTAGTATAAGGAAACATACATACAGTGCAGCTATAGCGTGATAACCAACACCAGAGCAGTGCAAAACAAAGAACAGCAACTGCAGGGCCAGCACTGAATGCACAGGGTGCACTGCAGTTGTGGGCCAGTTCATGACTCATGACTGACTGACTGACACACACACTGACACACACACACACACACACACACACACACACACACACACAGACACACACTGACACACACACACTGACACACCTAGAAGATGACATTTACAGCAGTAAGGTCTCTACATGGCAATGTCGCGAACACTACGCGCGTCTCATATTCATGTCAATTCTCCCTCTGCTTCAGATGCAGACTCTGTCGAAATGTGAACATTATGTGCGAACTTGGGATGGTATTTTTCAGCCTCTGCTTTCTATTGTATATCACTGTGTGTGACATGCTCTCCTCATTGGATGTGGGAATGATATATTGTATACAATGATCATATGCGATGCATTTTGTTTACTTGAAAACGCAAAATAAAGTTAAGAAAAACCATTCATAGCAGGGGAGCCTTCCTCACTGTGGTGCCATTTTAGCAAGCTAACTACGAGAAACTTACGGAGTTGCTCTAACCTCAATCTGCCCATTTTTCAAGATTTCCATCTCAGTCACTGGGTTGTGTTAACTGCCACAAACATATTTTCTGGATCAAACGATAGCAGACGCCTAAGTAAAACCCATGCATGGTCACTGGTTGACCCTGCCTCTATCCAGCCTTTACCATGCATGTGAATGGAACAAGTTGTGGCTCTGGCAGCCTGTAAGGATTTAAATGCATATGTTTGTGCAATACAGCCACTGACTAAATAGATGTATACGAGAGGGAAAGGCGTTCAAGTGCTAATCCGGAGCTCCTACCACACACAATCTTGGCTAGTCACAGAGAGCGGAGATCAGGCTTCTGGTTTTATCATGGTCTGTCCTCGAGGAAGCTCAAGCTTGAAATGCATTTGTGTTTTACATAGACCATTTCACAGGCAGGCAATCGATACATTGGTCTGTCTGCAACAAGTCCTGAATTTCGTAGAGCTCGACATCTTACATCTCTTGTGTCTTCCCAAGTGTTTATTGCTGAGAACTGACTTAATGCAGGAATAATGGAGTGAAATGATCCAAAACAATGTAGTGGGTGGAGATATGTTTACTTTGTAGACAGATTCTACAAAGAGTCTGGAGTACAGGGAAGGGAAATGTGTGCCTTTTCTTTTGGTGTTTGGCGCACACCTTTCAAAAGGCTCAAGCAGGGAAGGATGCCTACAGTCACTAACTTGGCCATGCAAATGCGGTGCAGTCACTGTCCAAAGGAATAAATACACCTACCCTAGAAAGTAATGGAGAAGTACCCTTTACGGGCTGGTTTACTAAAGATGCCCAGGAAAAGGAGGCAGACAATGGCCAAAAATAAATATTTTTCAGCAGCGTTGGTTCTCTAGAAGGGGCAAGTCAGATGAACATTTCCACAAGTAGCAAGGGGGTCATCCAAGTAAACAATGTCCCTAGCTATCGTAAGCGATCTCCTGTGCGAGTGAAGCGGGGATGGGGCTGCCATTCATGGGTATGGTGAAGGTTGAGGATTGACCTCGTCTGTGGCAATAAGTTAGCAACAGTCATGGTCCTCAATTTGCCCCAGGAACATGTCAATTGCTTAGAGGGATGAGACCACTGGAGTGCTCCATTTGCTGAGAGAAGGGCTGCCCTTGCTAGATGGCGCGGTCCAGGGAGTTCTAACCTCACTGTAAGTTTTTGGTAAGGTCCACAAAGGGCTCGTAGCTACAGGCAGCTAACATCTGCCTAGTAGTTGAGACATTAACAGTACTATACGTCTTTACTTCCTCCATAGCAAGCCATTTTTCTCCTTCAAATGTATTATTTAGAAATGGTCATGCGCCTCAAATTATTCTCAACCACCATTCCACTTCTCGCTCTCCAAGCTATATATAGAAAACATTCGATGGGATCTGATCTAGGTACACAGCAGCGCTTTATCAGGGATACACAGTATCCCCAGCACAGTACACGAAAAGTGGAGTTTGTATTAGAGGTTTTTAGGAGCCCAAAGCTGAAAAGGATGAACCAGTATTATGACTGCCATCCAGTTAAAAAAATAAATCTTAAAACACAAACTATGTACTTGTCTGGAAAGAGGCACTCTTGCTGCGAGTCGGGCACTGGCTGCCCACGTCCATCTTTCACCCTCTTGTTGAATCACGCATACTGGGTGTGCTGCTAGTGAGATGGCTTCATCACAGTTCACTTCAGAGTACCGGGTCCTGAGAGTTATCAGTACAGCCACAAGACTGATCTTTGAGCAGATCTCTGTAATAATCACTTATCCCACATAAGATTGGCTCCCTAAATGACGACCTTCAGAGAAGGATTTATGGACCTCAATGCTGACCACCACCCATCGACTCCAGCATCTGCCACTGTAGGATAGCTACAAATGTTGTACCCTGCAACAACTTGTAATGCAGATGTAATCCCCCAATGCAGCCCTAATGTTGTTCCAAATCCCTCTTCTGCCTTATGTAAATGCCCACCATACCTCTATAACCAGCACATGGCGTCCAGTCCTATGTAAAATGGACCTACCCTGGTGGACTTTGCTGCCATCAGGGTTAGGTCCATGGTATGTAAATACCCCCTTAATGAAAAGTAATATGTTTTTGGTAACATGGAGTGGTTTGATTTAGAAGGGGGCAGCATGCCTGTGGAGTGCTCGAAAGGTAACAAAGGTTGTGTTAGGCAGATGGGTCACCTGAAGTGTGCGTATTGTTTAATGAACATCTACGTTTTGACAGCATTCCTGTACTTCAGGTAATCCTTAGCGACACGCAAAGGAATCTGCACTGTCCGAGGCAGACCGGCCTGCTCAAAGGGAATCCAAGAAAGGATCGAAGAGAAGAAGAGCTCAGGATCAGAACAATGGAAACATTTTTCAAACAAAAAAGCGATTCTCTGCAGCCTACATTTGTTTCATGCCTTTTTTTTCCCGCAGAAATATTTTTAACGGCTGGCTCAACGGGTGCCACTCATCCTCACCCCACTCCTCCTTGTAAACCTTTGAGATTTCAAGTGTAACCCACAACTTCAAACATCTGCCTATTATTTCTGGATGGGAACAATATTCTGTTAATAAAAACATTTTACATTTATGGTTCATCTACAATGAGCCTGTGACCAAGCCGGACCCTCTGGCGTAATACAAAACCGGGTCAGACTAGGACTAAAAAATAGGCCGGGGTACCAAAATAAAAGAAGCCCCCATTAGCGATGCCAACAGTTAGAAAAGTGGTAATATCAGGGAAATCAACTGTAAAAACCGGCCCGCCTGGCCATAAAAATTGGTCCACAACTGCTAAAAAACACTAGCCCACACACTGACCTGTCAGACAAGCCCATAGGTTATTGCCACATTCTGCTATTGGCCAGTCTGATCTTGATGCAAAATAAGGGGGCTGCACTGTAAATTTCAGTGAGGGGCCCCAAAGACTCCAATTTCTCACAGATTTTCATATGTCTTAGGGTGAATAGGTCCCCCCCCCCAGGAAAGTGAATGCCTCAGGGGCTCAAGTTACACCCCGGGCTGCACCGAAATGGCCCTTTGCACCTAATCTCTGCCGCTTCAACGTCTGGTTAATTACTCCACGGGTGTTAAAGCACTCCTCAATCTTAACCTAACTAACCAGCATAGTAGCTTCCAACGCTATAGCCCCTTCCACTAGAATCAAGGTCTGGCGCATTCTTTTATTATCAAGCAGAGATGAGAGTTGGAGTGGGAAAGCAGCAGACCTAAACTTGAGATGCAAGATCAATTGTCTTTCTGTCACAGGCATTTTATGCCACTTGGTTTCGGTCCATCCTCATTCACACATGTGCTTCTTTCTGAATACAGTGCCCTTTTCCATAAGATTCCCTCTATGAAATGGCAGCTAAGCTTAGCTTGCAAAAAATAAATGACAAGCGTGCACAAAACTGGGGGATAGATGTTACTCCTGTACCACCCGACTTAAGACAGACCCACTTCCCCCGATCTAGCTGTAAAACAGTTAAGTTAACCTGAGCTCAAGATCCTGATAACTATGGCAATGAGCAGACAGGCTTAACTTGGAGCAATGGGTGAAGTATTTTTTTTTTTTAAACAAACTTTATTGTTATTTTCAATCGCATACAATAAAGGCTTCACCATTATCATAGCATATAATTTGAACATTGTAATAAGTGAGCTTAATTTTCTGACCAATCAAAAGGGAAAATCAGCATTGATTCTCGTGAGTAGAATACCATTTTAAAGTAACCGATAGGGAAAAACATTCCTGATGTGTATTATGCATTTGCTAAATAATTGCATTGTACATTTAATACTGATAAACTATATAACTTCTTCTCCAACACCCCCCTCCTTTTCCCCCCACTGGTGACCCCTTGTTGTCTGCAGGATGAGTGTTGACCTTGTGCATGGAATGCGGGTTTCATACCATCCCAGATTTGGTTCGTTCCACATAGACATCCAGGGGCATGACTCCTGGTACATAGGGGGAAAATGTGTTTGGTATTGGGGCATTCAAATGTATCTAGCTGTTGAACTATTCATCCATATGTTACCGTACTACTTCTCCGGTCCCTACCAGGAGCCAAATGCATTGTTAAGCAAATATTGGGGATAAAAGTGTAGATAGTCATGTGGCCGGTAGATCCACAGTTTTGAAAGCTTCAATGAGAGTGTCCCAGCCAAATGCTATGGTTTCTTTCGTAGGCCTCTGTATTCTTCTCTGCGGAGAGCTCCGCTCTCTGCTGTTCCGCATTTTATAACTTCTTCTCGCCAGGCTGAGATATTTGGGGGGGATGCAGACTTCCACCTTTTCGTTATTTGATGTTTCGCAAGGAGCAGTGCCAGATCTACGAATTTAGTCTGTGCCGTGTAATGTTTGGGACGGGGATATAGGCCCAATAGACAAATTTCTGCCGCACCTCGGATAGAGCCCCATATTGTCTGGTTTATGTCCTCTGCCACATGCGACCAGTAGGTTGACAGGGTGGGGCAAGACCATATCATGTGTAGGAATTGTACGTCCTGCTGACGGCATCAGGGGCATGCTGCTGACGCTTCTGGATACATAGCATGCAGTCTATGTGGTGCAAGGTATGATTTATGCAAGATCATGAACTGAATTCGCTTAAATCTAGAATCATGCAAGACCTTCTTTGGGAATGCTAGTATCTTATCCCATTCCTTGTCCCGTAGGTCCCTCCCAATATCTTGCTCCCATATGTCTCTTGTTTGAGTGAGGGGGGGGTTAGTAGGTGGGCCCTCAATCCACGGTATAGCCACAGCATCAGGCGTTTGCCATTAAGTGTACTGCATGTATGAATTTGTGGGTGCTCGGTTCGGTATTGTACGGGGACCAGTATGTGTGAAGTATTTATGCAGTATCAAAACAGTAATAAAGTCAAAATGCAATCCAATAAAAATTCCAAACTGAATTAGAAAAATAGAGTAACATTTATTAAGCAAAGTGACATCAAAGTGACTAAAATCCAACAAGGGGAACCAGAGATATGATTTTTTTAATTTTAAGTAGAGCAAGCGGCAAAAAGCACAAAATGCCAGTGATAGTCACTGGTCGCGGTAGACCGGGACATGAGTGAAATTTGAGGCTGACGGCGATGGATCTCAGGTCAGGAGCACCAACCAGGTTTGTCCTAGTCAAAGATTTTACTTTCCGACTTGTGGCCTAATTTATATACTGGTGGGTGGCTCGTTTCTCCATCAGGGAGATGAAGTAAATTGTTCAGTCGCCCCAATGGCAGTGCTGCCCACCAAATTTCTAAAGCGTTGGCAGGAACCGCCATCACAGAGGTTCCTGTCAATGATGTTTACAGTTTGATGAAGGGCTTTGTCAACCTGATGGAGCCCTGCACAAAACGTTTTTCCTTTTTATTTTCAAAAAGAAAATCCTGAAGAGGAATTTTTTTTGTTTTTTTAAATGAAAAAAAAAAAAAATACTCCTTTCACAATGGGAATCCTCTTCCATAGTAAAGGGAGCATTTAGCAATTTTCACTCCCCTTACCGCCAGAGTTTTCCTAGTGGTGACGGGCAGTGAAAACTGACCTCTAATTGTGCCCATCTAAATTAGGTGGCCAGAATTAGAGGTCAGACTCACTTACTTCGCAGGGCCATTGGTCGGAGGTGTTCAACCATGGTGGAGACAGAGTAGTCTCCCAGTGATTAAACCTAAGGTCTGCCAGCTTTTAAATTTGGCAGGTAGACCATTATTTCGGCAGTATGTATATTCTGTTGTGACGGAGTATATATATATATATATATATATATATATATACATACATATATACACACACACACACACACACACTGCCAAGTTGTGAACCAGGACCTTCGTTATCTAAGTTGCAATCCACCATAGGAATACACTTCTAAATCACCTCAGGGGAGGTGCTTAGATACAAGGTGTCATGCAGAGGCCAACATCAGTAATTAGTCCATGTCAAGTTGCCACTGGTCACCTGGGTACTTCCAGGACAAGGCCTCTTGTAGCTTGTTGCATCCCTGTAGCTTGAACAGGAGGTCAGTCTTATGATCCTTCCCATCTACTTCTTTGTCCTGGGTACAAGAGGGAGCAGGTTCATCCTTCAGGTCTCCTTTCAGGTCAAAGACAGAAGCTCCAGTCCTCTTCTGAGGTTCTGCAGCAACAGGAAGTGTTCTTAAGTGGGTTTCTGAAGATTCCACATTCAATCCCGGCGCTAGCTAGTGGGTGGGAATAACTTTTGGGCACACCATAACCAATGGGGTAGAAATTCCTGGAGCCAACCTTATCCACTTTGGCCATTTTCAAGATGGCCAAAGTCTTCGGCCACACTAAACTTGGGCTCAGACGGCTAGTGATGTGTGTGGGGAGTATAGTATGGTAATCCTAGTGTCCTCCTGCATTTAATACTAAAATCTAATTTGAGGCAGCCACTTTACTCACAATAAACCCAGAGACAGAGGTCTGGTAGGACAAAGGCAGAGCCATTCAGCAACCAGACAGTGGATCCATGAGAGCGGTCTTGGAATCCTGTTCTTTCCCATTTCATGTTTACCTTCAGGGCTATATGTAAATCCAGAAACAAGTCTGGTAGTACAAAAGCAGAGTCCTTCAGCAACCAGACGGTGGATCCACAAGCAATATCTTGGGGGAAACTTGAAAGGCAGGAGGCCAGGGTGCCAAGTGTTATATGTGAACCCAGCAAACCTGTCAAGCAGGATTTGATACTCTAGTGACTAAATGGATTGCCACATCCCCCAAAATTGTAATGGGCTCAAAGGAGTCATCCACACCCATTCAGTTTGATCTGTCCATCAAAGTGAACTATTGCGTAGCTCCTTGGACAAATTTCACACCTTATTCAGGCCAAGTACAGGCTGGGAGAATTAATAAAAATTTTCCTCCAGGAGCTTTAGGCAGGGAAAATGTAAATTTCTATAACTTACTTTTACTTAATATGTATTAAAAGCGGATTTCACCATTGAATTGGATTTGTATTAACTACTGAATATAGTTGTTTAATTCTTTTTCTAGCGGATTGCATTCCTTATATATAGTATTAGTATTTAGATTTGCTTCCCAGACTCTATGGCCAGCTTACCTTTCTACAGTGGACAAGTTACTTACCTTCGGTAGCGCCTTATCTGGTAGAGACATGATCTAGCAGCAGATTACTTACTTTTAAATTTTCAAGGCGTCAACTGGATCCGGAAGATTTTTTCTTTGATCAATACCCTGGGCATCGGTCGACTCCACGCGACGTCGGCGGCGTTGTCTCTGCCAGTGTAATGTCCGCGTCACCTGTATAGGCGCCACCTTGGCGTTTTGACGTCAGTTTTTTTTCTTTCCACGCCAGCCAGAGCAGATCTTTGTCACATTTTGACATGCTTTTTTTTTTTACCTTTTGTCGAACATTTCTTGGTGTCTAGGTTTTCCTAACATGTCCAAGAAGACTTCTGGATTCAAACCGTGCAGAAAATAGCTTTTAGAGGCTAGTTACTTTAAAGGTAGGACATGAAGAAATTTAATGTTTTCATGTCCTTAAATAACATGCACCTTGCCTTCTTGGCTACAAGGCTCACAAAGGGGTGCTCAAGTAATATTTAAAAGAAATTTTTACCTGCCTAAAGGGGTTTACTTTGACCTGTCACAGTACATGTTTTGCACTGTTACAGCCAGGCTACAGTGGTAGGCCTGAAGCCATGATTGCACAGCCACTGTAGTGGAGGACACAATAGGTGCTGCAGTCCACTAGTTGCATTTAAATTCCAGGTCCTGGGTACACCTTGTAGGGAGTTGTAGGCATGTTAAATATACCAATTAGGAATATTGTAATTGTACTGTACTGTAATTGCATTTGTATAGCGCTTACTACCCCCGACGAGGCGTCAAAACGCTTTTTCGGCGAGTAGCACGCTACTCCAGGACCCATAGAGGATTAGTGTTGAATTAGTATAGTGAAACATGCAAGTAAATTTTAAGTGGTGGATAGGTTAGTCAGTTATTTGGATTCGGAAGGATAGAAGAGGAAAAAAGGTTTGTATTTATATAGCGCTTGTTACCCCTGATGGGGTGTTGAAGCACGCTACTCCGGAAACCCATAAAGGATTAGTGGTGAATTAGTATGGTGAAATATGAAAGTAATTTGAGAGGTGGATATTAGTCAGTTATTTGGAATGAGAAGAATAGCGAAGGGATAGAAGGGGAAGAAAGGTTTGCATTCATATAGCACCTGTTATCCCGGATGGGTGTTGAAGCGTTTGTCTGCCGAGTAGCACGCTACTCCGGAACCCATAAAGGATTAGTGTTGAAAATTAGTATAGTGAAATATGAAGTAATTTGAGTGGTGGATATGTTATTCAGTTATTTGGATAGAGAAGGGTAGGTGGTGGGATAGAAGAGGGAAAGAGGTTTGTATTTATATAGCGCTTGCTACCCCTGATGAGGTTTTAAAGCGCTTTTTTGGCGAGTAGCCCGCTACTCTGGAACCCATAAGGATTAGTGTTGAATTAGTATGGTGAAACATGAAATTAATTTGAGTGGTGGATATGTTAGTCAGTTATTTAGATTGAGAAGGGTTGGGGAGGGGTAGAAAAGGGAAAAATGTTTGCATATATATAGCACTTGTTGGGGTGTTGAAACGCTTTATTGGCGAGTAGCACGCTACTCTGGAACCCATAAAGGATTAGTGGTGAATTAGTATAGTGGACTATGGAATTTGAGAAGTGAACATGTTAGTCTGTTATTTTGATTGAAAAGGATAGAAGAGTGAAGGATTTTTATTTTTTTATTTATTTTTTATTTATTTTTTTAGGCCATAGCAGTAGGAGGAGGCTTTTGGATGAGTAAAAAGTGTTTTTGGAGGGGAAGAGTCAGAGGGAAGAGTTTAGAAAGCTTTGTTTTGGGGGATCGGTATAGTAAAAGGTGTCAGATGATGCAAGGAGGGGTAGAGTAGGAGAGAGTCTAGAAAGGGTTATTTTGGGGATCATAGTAGTGGTATGGGGTTTGGGATAAATGAGAGAGTGGATGTAGAGGATATATTGATAGATGTATAGGGTAAGAGATAGGGTAGTGCATTGGAAAGAGTAGTAGAAAGAAGTTTGAGATGAGTCAGAAAGTTGGGCTAGAAGATATATTGAGAGAAGTATAGGCTGAGAAATAGGGTAGTGCATTGGAAATGCCAAACTAGAAGAAAGTGATAAATATATAGATCCATAAGTACATTGAAAGTATATAGATGTATAAAGGAGGTAAGTATATGTAGATTAAAGATACTGATAGAGGTACAGGATGAGAAATAGGGTAGTGCATTGGATATGCTTTTTCAGGAGAAAAGTAACAGACACACAGATCCAAGTACATGGAGGTACATAGATGCACAATGGAAGCAAGTACATGTAGACCAAAGATGATTTTTTTTTTCTTTTTTTAATAACAATTATTCTACATGTTTATATAAAGCAATACACAAAGATAGGTACATATCTATAGTGAAAATAAATGTTTATATACAGAGGGATATGCTGTAAATTTCTGTTTGTGTATGGTTCTTATGTGGGGAAGAGCCAATTCTTGAGTAGTTTTCTGAAGATATGGTGGTTGTCGTGGATCTTATGTTGGGGGGTAAAGAGTTCCATAGTTTGGCTACTTGAACAGAGAAGGATGTGCCACCCATGTTTTTTTTCTTGTATCTTGGGATTTTGAGGCGAGATGCCCCTTTAGAGCGGAGGTTCCTTTGTTGAATGTGTTTGGTGATTTTATTCCTGATGAAGAGCGGTCCCATTCCATGTATTGCTTTGTGGGTGATACAAAGTAGCTTGAAGTGGATCTTCTGGCAACCGGTAACCAATGCAGGGCTTTCAAGGCAGGTGAAATGTGGTCTCACGGTTTGATATGCAAGAGTAGTCTGGCAGCCGAGTTCTGAATCCGTTGTAGTCTTTATGGTCGTTAAAGGTGATCCGTGGTAGAGGCTACTGGCGTAATCGAGTTTGGACAGAACAAGGGAGATGGTAGCTTGGACTTTGTGTGGAAATCCCAAATGAGGGAAAATTTGTCACAGCGTTTTTATAGTGACAAAGCTTGATCTTGCTAGTTTGTCCACTTGGGCATTCATCAACGGCTTGGAGTCCATGGTCATTCCGAGGTTTTTTTACTTCCTTTGATACTTTAGGCGGTGATCCCAGTTCATCAGGCCAGGCGGCAAGCGGGTCATAATTTTTCCAATCGCCACACGTGAGTATTTCCGTTTTGGAAGCATTCAATTTGAGATGGCTCCAAGTCATCCACTGATCCACGGCTCCGAGACAACTGAAAATTGAGGATTTTCCAATGTCTTTGGGGCATTCCAGTTGAAGAAGTATTTGCGTGTCATCTGCATAGTTATAGCACATGAGGTGAAATTGATTGATCAGTTCCGGTAATGACTTCATGTAGATGTTGAAAAGCATGGGCAAGATGATGGTGCCTTGAGGGACCTCTGCTTTTGTGGAGTATGGTTTGGACGAGAAAGGTGGGGTATGGATGACATTAGTTCTGTTTCGAAGGTAGGACGCGATCCAGTCTAGAGCAGTTCCCTCTATGCCGGCTTCATAGAGTCTTTGTTTCAAAGTGTCATTGGTCAACCATGTCAAAGGCAGCCGAGAGGTCCAAGAGGAGTAGAGCAGCAACCCCGTTGCGGTCTACTGTATTCTTCAGGTCATCCCAGATGGCAAGGAGGGCAGATTCAGTGCCTCTTCCCGGACGGAATCCTGTTTGGAAGTCTGAAAGTATGTCATTCTCTTCAATGAATTGTGACATCTGGGCGAACGCTGCTCTTTCGATCAGTTTGCCCAGGAAAGGTCCATTTGTAATGGGACTGTAGTTGTCAGGGTTCAGTGGGTCCAAGTTTGTTTTCTTCAGCAAAGGGCGTATGTGTGACTGAGTTCTTCTGGAAATATTCCGGTAGTTAAGGAATCGTTGATGATTCTTCTTACTGGAGTGGCAGCAGAGGTTGTTAAAAGAATGGTCTTGAAAGTTTGTGGTGGACAGGGGTCAGGAGGGCTGCCGGCAGGCCTGCTTGCTTTGACTAGGTCCATAATTCATCGTGTGAGATGTGTTGGAAGGAACGGAGAGGCTGGGTTAGAGTATTCTTGAGTTGTTGTTTTGTACAAGGGTTAGTGTTGGTGCTTTGTTTCTGTTTTAAGTACGAGTCCAATGTGTCTGCTTTGTTCGTGTAATGATTCGCCAGTTTGTCTGTGAAATCTTGAGTAACAGGATGAGTTCCTGCTAGGCAATTTGGTTTGCGAAATTCATTGAGTATTTTATAGAATTCTTTATTTGCACATTTAGCATTTTGAATTCTGTCTGAATAGTACTTTTTCTTAGCTTTTTTGATAGCTGACTTGTATAATCTGTTAATTTTCTGTAGGTGAAGTTTGTCTTGTTTGGCGTTTGTTTTGAGCCAGGTACGTTGCAGCTTTCTAATTTGTTTTTTTTATGTCTTTTATCTCTATGTTTCTCCAAAGCGCTTTTTTTCTTTTGTTCTGTTGTGTGGTTTTGAGTGATATCAGGATGTCAAAAGCTTCCTGTAGCCACTCAGATTTTGAACAGAATTTATTGTTTCCAGATTTGTACAGGATGTTAGTTGTGTTTCTAAGTGTTCCAAATTGAGTTTGTTACACAGCCGATAGGTGGATGGATGTAAGGTAGTTTTAGTTGAGTCGCTTAGTGTTGTTTTATGTTGGAAAGCAAGCAAGTGGTGGTCTGACCATGTGACTGGAGTTATAGTTTGAAAGGTAACTAGTTCAGTATTAGCAAAAATGACATCTAGGATATGTCCAGCGATGTGTGTGGGTTTGTGAACAATCTGATGCAGGTTCAGTGAGTCTAGGCCAGTGATTGTTTTTGGATGAGTCATATTGGGTTTGTCAAACCAAATGTTGAGGTCACCCAGAACGCATAGTTTGGAGTGTATTGTTATCAGGTTTGTAACTGTTTCTAGAAGTGCGTCTGGGAATGTCGCCTTGCTAGGTGGCGGTCTGTAAAGGAGCAGGAAGTTAAAGGAGGAAGACGGTGTAAGATTGCATCTTGTTAGAAGAGCCTCACAATTCTTTATGGAGATGTCGTCAACTTTAGTGATATGTAATGTTTGCCTGAACACAACAGCTAGACCACCTCCTTTTTTGCCTATACGATTTTGGGTGATCGTTTGATAGCCTAGAGGAACGGCTTCATGCAGGACTGGAGCAATATCATCTCCCAAACAGGATTCAGTTATGAATAGTATGTCTGGTTTTGTATCTGTGAGAAGGTCGTAGATGTGATGTTTGTTTTTAGAGAGGGATCGAGCGTTTATTAGTAGACAGTTTAGAGAATGGCCTTTGGTGATAGTGAGACTTTGTTTTGTAGAAGAGTGATCAGTATTGTGTGGGTTTGGAGCAGGTGTGTTTTTAGTGCTGGCATTAGCTGTATTAGGATAGCAATCGTGTGGCTGTTCTGTATCATGTTCCTCATCCAGCATGCTAAGGCGGCATTTTGATGTGTCTGTGTGTGTATGTGGTGGAGATGGTGTTTGAGAGTGAGTTGGTATGCTGTGTTGTTTTCGTGGTGTAACATTGTTGTGCAGTAGACATGGGGAAGCGAAGTTGTGAGGTGTGGCACGTTGCTTATATTGTTTGCGTGTGTTTAGGGCAGAAGGTGTAGGAGTCAAGGGTGGTGGTGCAGCATGTGGGTCATGTAGTAAGGTTCTAAATTGTCCAATGGATGAGAGGCGGTTAGAAGAGAGTTGCTGTGTTGCTGTATGCCAATTCGACCATGTTAAAAGAGGGAGTGCAGGAACTTTACTAACAGAAAGCAGGGGTCAAGTGTACAGTTATAAAGCCAGCAAACATATAGGGCTAAAGGCGAAAATTCCAGACTGATTCCCATACTTCGAAGAGAATCAAAATAAGTCAAATTTCCATTTGTCCATATGAGAGAGGACACACCCGGCTTACCCAAACCAGCTTTCTATTAATAGTGGTATTCAGCATCAAATCAGGGCCTGGAGCAGGGATAATTTTGCTTGCAAGATGAATTCCTACAAATTGTTGAATAAGTACGCAGACTGTTCCAACATCTCCTAGACTGCAAAGATCTTTTACGCTAACAAGAGTCTAGGTATTCCTCAGGAGATGCACATTTTCCAGACTTTGGAAGAAGACCCACCCTCCGGTACATATAGAATTCAGAAACAGGTGTTACTGATCTTAAAAAGAAGAGCCAAAAACACAAGTGTTGCGTGTACATCTGCGTCCTACATAGTTGCTTCACCAACGTTAGACAAAAGGTTCACAATAGGAGGTCGCTCGTGGGCAGAGGTACGATTCTGCCCACCCTGGCTCTGTAATCTGGAGATGGAATACTTGATCATGCTGCTTCTCAGAAACTTCTGCCATTGTGCCAAAGACAGTCTCTCTGACACAAAGGTTAAAAGTGGCAAAGCCCGAGGTCATCTTGCTGGTTGAAACGAGCCATATTTGATATGAGGTGTAAGAACAACATTGTTGGAGTCACAGTTCTGAAACAGGAAACATCAATATCCTGCAGGCTCTCTTACAACATTCAGGTTTCATGACAACTGCCGCTGATCTGGTTCAGTGAGTTTTTTCGCCCTTGGCAAATCGTCTATTTGCAATCCTTTTTCGTTGGAAATGAGGGCATATTTGCTATAGTTAGGACCAATCTGGCGTCCCATGCTTGTGGCTCTCGCAAACGCCCCTTGGCAATGTCTTGCTTTATAGTAGCCCGCAGAAATGGTCTAAACAGTTACTCTGCTGATACACTGCAGGCCACAAAGTACTATTCTGAAGCTTCCTCTCTGCCTGGGAGCTCAATGATCTACTTACAGTGAACGGTAGGGAGGCACAAAGATAGGACACTCGTGTTCCCATGAAAGTGGCCTTGCCCTACAAGACTGCATGTCTTTGGCATAGTTGCTCCCTGAAGAGGACTGTCCGGCACCATTGACTAAGCAATAATTTAAGAAAAAAGCAACGAAACAACGAGTAATGCCAGCCCAAAAAAATATATACTAAAGCAAACACATAGTAATAAGGAAAGAAAACAACAAGCAGGACATTAACACAATCTCGATAATAAAGTATTACACCTCAGGGTAACTTAACTGGATATGTTCGTTTACTCCTCCAAGAGATAGTGTTGTAGATATACGAGGCCTGCCAGGGGAAAAGTCAAGAAAATGGCGTACACCCCAGAGAAATTAGTGGAATTAAACACTGGCGTCAGACTAATTCAGATAGGGCCTGGGGCTAGTCAATCCAGTAGGCTCCCCTGATGAAAAATCCCCCTAACTAATCATAGGAGGAAATTGAAGCCCAGAGGGTCTCTTCCGGTCACACGCAAGCACCTATAGAAAGCTGAATTCTGACCGCCCTGTAGGTGTGCAATTCTAATATACAAATGTTCCTACACACTATCGAGCAAAACTTGCTGCTCTCTGTTAAAGTATGGCATCTTCTGTACACAACAGAAATATTTTTCTCTGAAAAAATGCAGAAAACTAACTTGGAACGTGGTTTCTTTACTTTTATTGAAGGTTCATGCACAGGAGTGCCTGCAGGGACCTTTCTGCACAAGTGCCTTCATTTCCTTAGCCGTTTGTACAAGAATCACCGTAGCTACGTTATCAAAGAATATAGGGTACAATTTTACAAATAACGGTTATAGCGCTAAGGCACCTCAGGGTAGCAGGCAGGAGTAAAACCTTTTTAGTCTGCCATAAAATTCAAAAGAGTGGGAACGAATCAGAATCCTAACAGATCCTCTAAACTGTCCCATCATAACTGAAATCGACCATCCAGTCCTATCGATTTGCATTAGTACAACAATTTTAACCTTGTGATAGTTCACCAATTTATACAACCAGATTCCAAAATATTACAAACCACATACTTTCAATTTCATCATAGTTTCTTCAAATATAGTATATTAAACTTCTGTTAGGGAGAAAAAAACATTAAAACGTAAATACAAGTTGCGTAACACACACAGAGGTGAAGTATAGTAGGAAAGCGGGACTTTTTAAGACCTGCTGTCCGAGATGTTTGTGAGGAGTGGGGAACCACATGTGTTTGTGCTAGCTGCATACAATGTATGCGGTTACAAAAGAGAAATTCTGTTATCAAATTCATTACGTTTCTTCTCTATCAAAAAGATAAAAACATGGACACATTCCTTCTCTTCTACCCACAAAGAGCGATTATTCCATCCACGCTGCATGCAATGAGATAATCATATCAACAACCTACAAAGTCATTCTTTCTACTGCAACAAAGTCCGTATTTAAGGAGGTTTAACAGCAGCCCTCTGGCAGCCACAAAATAGGCCCACACAGAGCTACAAAACTGTCTCATATCTGTCAGACTAGCCCATTTGGCATTGCCAAACTGCCCTTTAGGTCACTCAACCTGTACAAAACAGTCAGCAATTTTTGAGGTTTATTACCCAGTTGTCTTAAAGTTAGCTGAGTAACAGTAACACCAATCAATTACAGTGCTGAGAGAAGTAAAATATTTGGTAGTTTTATATAGCACGAACATGACCCTTGCAGGTATCAGAGCGCTTTACAATGATCAAGGCGACATGTATAAAATAACACCATCATCAAGAAGGGACAAAGTATGGGAGAATCCCCTAAAGGAAAAAAAACAAATCTAGGCGGACAACAACCAGTTAAACAGAATAAGAACATAGGCCCTAATTATGATGGTGGTCGGTTGGACCGCCATCGCATCGGATAGGAGACTGTTCGCCAATGAGTTGGCGGTCCCACCCGCATTAGTACGATGAGACCATCTGCACGGTAGTCGTAAAGTACTGTTTTCTACTGCGGCTTATTCTGCAGCCCAGGAAAAGGGCCACAGCATATGCCGCAGACGAAAAAAGCACTTTGTGCACATCCATTCACCGTGTGCCAGGCACCATGTGGTGCCTGGTACACAGTGCATAGATGTGTGGAGGGGCACTGCATGTGCCTCAGGTGCCACTTAGCAGTGGCCCATGGGGGACCGGGGCCCTGCTTTTGGCCCCCAAAGTTCATTTCCATTGGCCTTTTCATGGCAGTGGAGACGCCTTGAAAAGGCGGTCAAGGGAACTGCCTAATCCCTACGGTGGTGCCTGCGCAAGCACCGCCTCCATTGTAGGGATAGGATTCAGACTGCCGCCCTGACGGATCTAGGATCCCGTCAGAGGCGGCGGTCTTCCCCCCCCCCCCGACCTCTGCGGTCCAACCGCATGCATTAAAATGCGGCGGTCAGACCGATGGCCTGGGTCGGGAGGACGGCCACCGCGATTGTGGAGGGGGAGAAGAGAGAAGGGTCTAGAAAGTGTTTATCTGAAGATCATAGCAGTAGGACGAAGTTTGGGATGAGTAAAGGAGAGATGGAGGAGGGAAGAGTCTCTAGAAGTGGATTAGGGAGAGAGAGGAGGTATCAGATGAGTGTAGGCGGGTTACATGAGGGAAGGGTTTAGAAAGGCTTGTTTGGGAGATCTGAATAGTAAAAGAGAGGATGCAAGGAGGGGTGGAGGAGGGAAGAGTCTAAAAGGGTTATGTTGGACATCATAGAAGTAGAATCCGATTTGGGATGAGTCAGAGTGGAGGTAGGGGATATATTGAGAGATGTATAGGGTGAGATACAGGGTAGTGCATTGGAGATGCTTAATTAGGAGTAATGTAATAAATGTACATAAGTATATGGAAGGTATACATGTTTAAGGTAAAATATCTAGATTTAAGTTGTAGTTAATAAACTCAGACTTTCATGTGTTGCAGTACTTTAAGCTCATTTATTTGCAATTCATTTTTTTTTTTTTTAATTCAATAGTTAAGCAAGTGTAGATAAAAAGTTATGATAAAAAAGCCTGAGGGAAGTATCTGCAGTCCCTCTGCGAGAAGGAGGGCCGCGCAACAGGAATAGCGGCCGAGCCTGCCTCTGCGGCCGGAAGGCCTAGAGTCCTGTAACGCCGAGTGCGGCCTACACTCCGGCGAGTCAGATCCCGGGGTGAAAGAAGGGGCTGTGTCCTCCCTTAAGACTGCATGCAGAGAAATAGGAGGTACTGAGTGCCGGGAACCAGGATTGCACGAGGGTGGATTGAGGCCCAGACTGCGGCTGGCAAATAGAGTAATAAACAGCCGGGGATACCCACTGGAGCGTGGTCTGATTGTGACTGGCACAGGGCACTGTCATGGACTTGTGAAACGTTTAGCATTCCGAGAAGCCTGCTGGGAATAGAAATTCGAGTGGAGCTTGCAGACAGGGCCGCGGAGAGCTGCACAGGCCAGTGCTCCCGCCGGAGGGATTCGATGATGGCATCCTTTCTGTAGCGCTTTGGAGACCACCACCACCAGAGAACAGTATAGCGGCTGTGGCGCACTGGACAGGCATTCTGGTGACTCTGGGGTCCTGAGACGACCTGGTGCCCCGTGATACACTCTTATTGCATATAGGGGCACGAGTGGGTGGAGTGGTGTGGCTGTGTCAGTTGTGGTGATTCTTGAGCTGGGACACACGCTGTTGAGCAGGTCCTGCAGCGCATTGAACCCCTATAGACCCGGTACACTGAGTGCCTACCCCAACTGCTACTTTCACAGAGAAGATTTAGTGGGGCAGTTAGTGCAAGGCTACATGATGGGCAAAACAGATGAAGTCCAGTCCAAGCTGCAATTTGATTTACGTAAAACTCCCAGATCACGGGAGCATACCCCCACCGACCAAGAAGTCACGTCAGATGATCAAGAGGTGCCAGCGGATGCGGACCTTAAGCAGATACTACGCACAATGCAGCAAAGCCTGTCTAAAATAGACAGCAAAATAGATGCGTTGTGGTTCCGTATGGACAGAATGTCCGAGCGCCTAGACAAGCATGGAGATCGCCTTAATGCAGCGGAACAGAGGATATCAGACGTTGAAGATATTGTGAAGGCGAATTCGGAGGCAGACAAATCCAGGGATAAAATCTTGCAGGCGCTCCAATCAAAGGCGGAAGACCTCGAAGCGAGATCAAGGCGGAATAACACCCGCATTTTAGGGGTTGCGGAGTCTTCAAAAATAGGGAATATGGAGCAACATGTGGAGACATTACTCATCACTCTTCTGGGCAGAGAAACTTTCTCCGAGATATTTGTGGTGGAGCGCGCACATCGTTCCCTGGCGCATAGGCCGGTTCCGGGCGCTCCACCGTGGCCCATAATAGCAAGAGTGCTTAATTATAGAGACCGCGATGCTGCCCTTCGGATAGCAAGAGAGTTGGGTACTCTGCGGCATGAAGGTTCAGATAGATCCCTATTTCCAGACTTCACACTGCAAGTCCAAGAGGCGAGACATCTGTTCATCCCTGCAAAAAAGCGGTTCAGAGAACTGAACCTAGACTATAGTATGCAATATCCAGCCAAGCTGAGAGTTCAAGCAGACAGAAAGGTGCATTTCTTCACGGACCCCAAGGCAATTCTACGTTTCCTGAAAGATAAAGCGCAAGCTACAAGGAGGCAGGGGTCCCCTGGGGGTTCCTCCCTGAACACTGATGCTGTCCCAGACTCTGAGGAGTGACGAGGGGGTGGAGATGCACTGTAAACAGAGCCCAGCTGAGGATATATTAAGTGCTATCGAGACAGGGGGATCTGCACGGAAGGCGTCTTCGCAACACCATTGGGACTGTTGAATAATGTTGCAATATGGATAAGTAGTAATCTCCCTTTATACTAGCAGCATGAATGTTACAGCGGGGGTTGCTGGAGGGCTGCTGCAGGGGGATAAAGAACAATATTCGCTGGCTTACCTCACAAGGCCATTAACCTGTTTGTTGCGGGGGTTTCTATCAAAGAGGGGGGAAGATGTAATTGTTTGCACTTGAATCTATGAAGGGACATTGGTGCATCAAAGCATATACCATGTGTTGATAGAGTGGCATCAAAAGGTTTGGAGAGATGGCAACATCTGCCCCCAAGTGTATCACACATATGTAGATCTTGTTTGGGGTTGTTTAGTGAATCAGGGATTATGGGAGGGGGGGGGGGGGAGGAGGGGCTTTCAGTAGCTATGGAAGTTGAGGGATACCATGGCATGGGTGGGTGCTGTTCTATAGAATGCATCATTTGGTTCAAATGTCCAATTTTAATACAGCAGCTTTATACCAGGTTAGTGACATGTACAATGATCCGAGTTTTAATTTTGATATGCACAAAAAATGACGACTGAAGGCAGTGTGCCGCGATTTGTACGGCTTGTGACCTGGAATATCAGGGGATTGAATGACAGTAGAAAAGTTAGTAAAGTAGTAGCGCAGTTAAGGAGGCACTCTATTGACGTCGCGATTTTACAGGCAACACACCTGAATGTGGAGCGTAGTGGTGCAACATACCGCAAAATGCAGGGCGTCTGTTACGCAGCTGACTATACCCCTCATGCTGGAGGGGTACTGTTATGGGCAGATAAACGATCGGGGGTTGACATGACGGGACTGGTCAGAGACCCAAATGGTCGATTTGCAGTTGCCCTTTGCAGCAAGGGAGACCTTAAATTTGTGTTGGTGGGAATATACGGCCCGAATCATGATGATCCCCACTTTTATACTGCACTAGAGGCGACACCATCGCAGTGGGCTGGAATCCCACAGTTGTGGGGAGGAGATTTCAATTGCATACTTGACCCGCACATGAATAGATCTAGGGGTCAGCCCAGGCGCCCAGCGGCGGCGGCGTTGGCCATCGTGGACATTATGAGCAGAGGGAGCCTATTAGACATCTGGAGGTATCATTGTCCGTTAGTCAGAGGCTACACGCATTACTACTCCGTACATGACACGCACACTCGCATTTATTACTGGCTATTGTCCGGGAGTTTGAGCGCAAGGGTGGGAGTCTGCACACACCTCCCTAGAACATATTCCGATCACTCCCCGGTTCGATCATCACTGGAATATAGCTCTCCCAAGGTCCCTGCATTCATTTGGCGATTCCCACCATACTCACTACTAGATACGGTTTTTAGAGCAGAGCTAGTGAAGGCTTTCGAAGAGTTTTTCACGAATAATATAGGTTCCGTCCCTGCATTTATCATGGTATGGGAAGCCTTTAAAGTATACATCAGAGGGGTGGTGATAGCTTCACATGCAGGAGTACTCCGATCCATACGAGGCAGGTTAGAGACTCTAGAAAAAGAGGTCGGGAACATAGAAAGGGCACTCTCGACAGATGCGGGGACCCACACCGAAGCAGAACTCGGGAAGAAACTAGCAGAATTCCAGGACACGGCAAATGATGAAATTAAGCACATGGGCAAGTACGCCACTGCTCGGTGCTATGGTGAGCAGGAGAGACCAGGTGCTACACTAGCAAAGATCCTACACCCTCAGAGAGACTTAGACACACTGACGGATCTGGAAAATGACAAGGGACTCACGTTACACACTCCGGAGGCAATTGCCGATCATTTCCGCACTTATTATCAGGCGTTATATACATCACAAATACCCAATGACCAAAATGCGCTGGATGATTACTTATCGTATATTAAAATGCTGTGGCTAGTAACGGACCATAGGGAGCACTTGATGGCCCCATTAGAAACAGACGAAATAAGGGAAGCGTTGCGTAGCATGGCAGCCAGTAAAGCCCCAGGAGCAGATGGTCTGACAGTAGCATTTTATAAAGAGTTTCAGGATTTGTTGATCCCCCATCTCAAAGTTTTATATGAGGAAATGGCAGAGACAGGAGTGATGCTCCCAACCATGTGAGAGGCAATGATAGTGACATTATTGAAGGGAGGTAAACAACCAACGCATTGTTCCTCGTACAGACCATTATCCCTTTTGAACGTAGATACTAAGATTAATGCCAAAATATTAGCAAACAGGTTGGCGCCTATATTGCCAGGGATTATTCGCCCTGAGCAAGCGGGCTTTGTTCCTGGTCGGAATCTCAAGCAAAATTTGAAAACATTATTCAGGGTTGTACAAAGATTGAATCCAGAGTTTAAGGCCGCCGCGGTGTTCCTTGACGCCGTAAAGGCCTTCGATTCCGTGGAATGGGGGTTTAGGTTTGCTGTCCTACGTAAAATTGGGGTTGGGAAGTTTTTTGAGTTTGGTATCCATCCTATACACATTGCCCACGGCCAAGGTCAGAATTGGGGATGCCGTCTCTAAAACTTTTAAAATCACACGTGGCACTAGACAGGGGTGCCCATTGTCTCCCCAGTTACATGCGATTGTGGCGGAACTGCTGGCGTGTGCTATCCGCGAATATCATACTCATAGGGGACTAGGGTTCCCAGGGTACACCCTGAATATCTCCACCTATGCAGACGACACCTTACTGTATATTCGCAATCCGTACGAAAATCTCTCCCCCATTTTGCGTGAGGTGGTTCAGTTCGGTGGGCATTCGGGATTACGAATTAATTGGGATAAATCAATTATATTTCCGCTTATATCCGTTACTACACCACCAGCTCTGGAGTTTCCATTACAATGGACCACTGACTCAGTAAGATATTTGGGTATTATGATCCACACTGACCCTATGGTGGTACTACGGGACAATTATGGGGTGGCGGCGCAAAAAATTACCAGATGACGTGGATCGGTGGATTAGACTTCCGCTATCATTAATGGGAAGGGTAGCTTTAATGAAAATGGTGGTACTGCCCAGGTTTCTATTCCTGTTTCAAAACATACCAATCCCATTGCCGTGCACCCTTTTTAAACAATTGCGTACACAACTCATTAGGTTGGCATGGGCAGGAAAGCAGCCCCGTATACGATGGGACTCGCTCACGCTGCCATTCGAGTTGGGAGGGTTGGGTGCCCCTGACTTAGAGAAGTACTACAGGGCAGCCCACAGCACCTTCGCACACTACTGGGTGCATAGACCACAAGATACTCCTCACTTTTACTTAGAACGAAATGCGGTGGAACCTCTCACATTTCCCCAGGCGCTTTTTCACCCAACGTCCAGGCGACAGCAAATATTTGACCCGATATCTACTACTTCACAGGCATGGCAGATGTTGCTACAGATGCAAGCTGGCGCTATAATGTACTCACCAGAGATTCCTCTGAGCTGGTGCTTGTGGTTCCCCTTGGAACAGGACCGGGGGGGGGCGGGGCACGTCAGGCGCTTTGCACGGTGGGCATCCGTAAGATAGGGGACGTCTTCAAAGATAGATTGGTGTGCAGTTGGGAATCCCTTTAGGGACCAGAAGTGCAGCCGGCGGGTATGGCGCTATTTCATTTTTTCAAGGCACGACATACTTGGCAGGCTCTATTGGGGGACGACATGATAGAACCGCAGGAAATGGGGGCCCTCACCACCCTTATTAAAACGAGTTTGCCATCCAAGCTCAGCACTAGATTTTATTCCAGTATGCAGGACACACGGCAATCGCAGGTACTGAAAGTCAGATTGGACTGGCAGCGTGAACTGGGTAACCCTTTGAGTGACAGAGTGGTAATATTGCTGTGAACGCACTAAGACTGTCTCTTTAAATGGGAGACACAGGCTCATTCATTACAAATATCTACATGGAGCCTAATGCACGCCTGAGAGGCAATATAAATACGGGCTATCAGATAACTCGAGATGCCAGAGATGTGGGAGGGACGAAGCAGGCGTTTGGCATCTGGCTTGGCAGTGTCCCGGGATTCAGGCATTCTGGGGTGTGGTGTTTCATGAGCTGGAAACCATCATAAGTGCAGACTTGGAGTCGGATCCTAAGATGGCCCTGTTGGTATGGGACCTAACTGTGGACAAAGTAACTCGCCCCTTGTACTGTCATGACTGGTCACGATGCATTTGTATTGCTTTTGTTTATTCAATAAAAACTTAATTAAAAAAAACAAAAATAAATAAAAATATCACCTGGAATGTTAGGGGTATACATTTTCCTGCTCAACGGTACTCTATATATGCCTACTTACAACGCAGAGCAGCTAGCATGGCTTTATTACAGGAAACACACCTGACGAGCCCAGAGGCTGTTCGGCTATGCCGTGGTCAGGTATATAGCACTAACTACTCGTCCCTAGCGAGAGGTGTACTTATCTGTGTGAAGGCCGGGGTTCCATGGGAAGAAGAAGTAGTAGTAGCGGACCCCGCTGGGCACTATGTATTCCTCAAGGGTAGATTAAATGGCCAACCTATTCTGCTAGGTTCTATTTATGCCCCTAACACAGATCAGAATGCATTCCTCTGCAATCTATTGGCACTCCTACCCCTCTGGAAGGATGTCCCATGGTTACTGGGAGGTGACTTCAACTCAGTCTTAGACGTCTCACTCGATCGCTCCTTCCCTCCCCTACATCGCACTGCAGCCTCCTCAAACGCACACTTCCTGCGCACTTGGATGGGGCATTGGTCACTGACATATCTGGCGCGAGCGTAACCCTAACACGAGGATATATTCTTTCTACTCACCGGTTCACAGCTTACACGTGCGCTAGACAGTATACTGACCTCGGCAGCTCTGATCACCCCGATTCAGAATACAGAGTACCCAGGTCGCATTCCTCAGACCATGAGCCACATATAATGCATCTTAGCTGGGAGGCGAGGGCCCCCCCGATCCCTGCCTGGCGTCTACAGACAGCAGCATTAGAAGATCGGGCGTTCCGGAGCTCGCTGGAGTCGGCAGAGATCGGGTATTTCGAGCACAATATGGGCTCCACGGACTCACCCCTGACAGTGTGGGAGGCATTTAAAGTGGTGACCAGAGGGCATTGTTTAGGCCACACATGGAGCATTCGTAAGCAACTAGACGAATCCCTATCCACCATCGAGCTGCAACGACTCCGCTTGGAAACATTAATCACCCAACCTGAAGCTAAAACGCAACTTGAGGATACTCATGCAGAAAGAGTGGAGCTGCTAGAAAGATTGCACTGCCACAACTATCTGGCACATTCAGCCCACACTCACTCTGCAGCGGACAGAGCAGGTCAATTATTGGCCTATTTAATAAGGCAAGAGCACCCGCAATGTCCCATACAGCTGTTAGTGGATGAGTCAGGACATAGGAAGTGCACACAGAGAGACATTCACGCAGTAATGACGAAACACTATACTAGACTGTATGCGTCCAAATCGAGAGGGGATGATCAACACATTGAGGCATTTTTGAATGCAGTCGAATTGCCCACACTGACGATTTATCAATACCTACCACTGGACTCCCCCCTTAACAGTGGATGAAGTCAGGGAAGCACTAATGTCACTAGCTTCCGGGCAAACACCGGGACCGGACGGGCTCCCAACTGAACTCTTTAAGACATATGCAGAGACCCTAGAGCCCCGTCTACACGCCTTGTACACCACTGCATAAATATTATAACCCTACTGCCCTCACTGCGCGCGGCTAATGTGGTCTCTTTATTAAAGCTTGTTAAGGATCCAACATCCCCCGGATCGTATTGACTGATAGCGATTTTAAATACGGACTATAAAACATCCGCAAAGGTCTTGGCCAAACGGCTGGTGACGCGTATCCCCACCCTGGTGCACCCAGACCAGAACGGGTTTGTTCCTAACCGTAACACTGCTCTGAACATCTGTCGTTACTTTAGGGTAGCAGAGTACGCTCCTATGAATTGGGTTGCTTGGTGCTAGACCTCGAGAAAGCTTTTGATTCTCTTGAATGGGACAACCTCTTCGCATCCTTAGCTAGATATGGCATAGGACCCCACTTCCTTAATATGGTTCGGCTGCTATACAAACGCCCGACAGTCCGAGTCAGGACTGGTCCTTATATTTCAGACCCAATAGAAGTGAGACGTGGGACAAGACAAGGCTGTCCGTTGTCCCCTCTCCTCTTCGCACTATCAGTTGAACCACTAGCAGAGTACATTCGTTCGCACGTTGACATGGGAGTCACCCTGGGAGATGGCACACACGTAGTCTCATTATATGTGGACGACCTGCTGTTGTATGTGCGAGATCTGTACGCATTCCGCCCTCCTTAGATCTAGCGCTAACACGATTCGCCAAAGCATCGGGGCTGCGGGTTAACGCCGTAAAATTCATTCTCTCTCCTTACCTGCAGGCAAACTCAGACCCAGGATACTCCCTTGGAGAAGTCCCTGGGACATGGTGCACAGATACTTTCAGATACCTGGGGGTGCAAGTATACCGTACCAAGGAGGATCTATTTGAGGGAAACATAATGAGAGCCACTACAGCCATCCAGTCGCAAATGAGCTTCTGGAAGACCCTCCCATTAGCTGTCTGTGGTAGGATTGCCCTCACAAAGATGGTGGTCCTCCCTCGCCTCCTCTATTACTTCACTACCCTACCTCTCGTCATCTCCCATTCCTTTTTCCGCAAATGGGAAAAGACAATCAGGGATTTTATATGGGGAACGTCGAGGCACAGAGTCTCTATGGGGAAACTATATTTGCCAGTAGAACAGGGGGGTTCGCGGTGCCCAATTTCGAACCCTATTATCTAGCCTCCGAGTTGCAATGGATGGCCAGATGGCTGTCTTTCCGGCACCTAGCAGACACTGCTTCAATACAGCCCCCAGTACCACATCACACCTTGCTTAGTATTTTTCATCCATGTGCGAATCCCAGAGCCCTGGGAGTGTTATTATTCACCATAGCATACAAATGCTTCTGCAGATGCCTCTTTCTCACCAGGGACATCACGCCGTATGCCCCCGCCATCCCCTTATTGGGAACTCCACAAGGAGACACATACACCATGGAAGCCGAACTGGGACACAGAAGGCATTCAAGACAACTATACGATTCAGTAGCTACACTTGATGGGAAATGGGGGGCACCTGACTCGTTGGTTCGCGTCGTCAGTTCGCCAACACACCGGGATTGACCTTACACCCCTAAGACAACATTGGGAGGAGGCTCTGGGGCGCGCATTCACAGATAAGTGGACAGCCACTCTGGAAGGCCCGACACACATCACACGCAATCAGCGTTTCAGGCAGATTCAATTTTTCATACTATATTGGGCATACCTCGCCCCAGTCCGGATCAAGAAGTACTTCCACAGAACCGATGCAGCCTGCCTTCGATGCTTCTTGTCAGAGGCAGACATACTTCACATGTTGTGGCATTGCCCTACCCTAGGTGAATACTGGACTAATGTAGCAACTACACTAGCCAATTGCACAAACCGCGACATTCCCTTTCGCTGGGAGGTATATATACACTACATCTTTTTAGCAGGAATAAGAAAAACAGGGCAACCTCCCGATTTCTCTATTTGGGCCTGATCGCAGCGAAATGCTTGATCATCAAGAGATGGAAATCCCCGGTAGCCCCCCACACAATAGCCTGGCGCCGATCACTACTCAACTGGGCTAGGGCAGAGGGGGTGACCTTGCACAGAGAAGACCTGCTGGGTCTTCGTAAGTTTCCTCTGGCGAGTCACTGGGAGAATATAGTGTTAGACCTACAGGGCCTAGATGCAACCACGGAGGAAGCCTAGGAGAGGGCACGAGTCCAGCCAAACCAACACTTAGAGTCAGAGTACACATAGAGAAGACCAGGAAGAGCAGACCCCCACTCACATAGGAGCTTAAGCTACCTCAGAAGGCTATCACCAGTGACTTCTAGCAGGACTCTTTCTTTCCAACACACCAGGCAACAGGTCCCAGGCGAACACCCAATCTCGGATTTGATTACTTTGTCCGCATTTTGTTGTATCCCACATCCACAGTTCAAATGCGTAATGCATTAGGTTTAGAACATAGACGTGTGATACACCACAGTGTCTCATCAAAACCATTAGTGTTATTACAATGCTATTTCTTAAGTAACAATCTGAATTGTCACATCCACCAGCGGATGAGGCTCAACAGTAAACTGTACCATGAACTGCATTGCCTAAATACTGTTATGAGATATGATGTCATTACATTGATGGTATTGTAGGAGAAAATAGGAAATTTCAATAAAAAGATTTAAACAAAAAAACGAAACCCACATGTTAGCAGTTTGATGGAGGAAAAGGGGTGTACCACTGGCAAGTGTGTGTAAAATGCAACTATTAAAATGCACTTTGTCTCTTTTGATCGAGACACTGGTCTCTAAAATTATATTTAGAGTTAAATCAGTTTTATTGGCAGAGTACGTAATGGGGGCGATACACAGCAAGCCGCCAACAACCCAAATAGAAAAAAATACAGAGAGTAATGTAGATGTAAAATACTAGAAAGGGAATACACAGCAAGCCGCCTACAACCCATTTAAGGCCAGCCGTGTCATAAGGGGAACCATGAGAGATAAACCATGGCCTAAATGAGTCAGAAAATAGGTAAGACCATAAAAGCATATATCATGTCTCCAAAGGGTACGCCCTTCGAAGAAGAGTTGCTGAATTGCATAACTTGCCACTTTTCAAAAACAACAAATATTGCCCGAATAGGCAAACCGATATCAAAAAACCACCCCCACCCCTCCCCCATCCGAACGAGCCAAAACCCAGGGATAATGTACATGGGGACAAGCAAGGCTATGAGGAGCATGTTGTGTTGCCGCTGACTTCCTCCAACTCCTGGGAGTCCGGGATCAACCTTAAAATGCAAAGATATTTGGGGCAAGTCAATTCCCGAAACTCGCAGGAAAGGATAGATATAAAGGGGGCCCAAATCTTAGAGTACTCTGACTTTTCTCCCAGAGGTGCCATCGATAATCTTTCCATGCCTAAAATAAAATTATATTTAAAATGTACTTTGGTGCTTTTGATTCATTACGAGTTAATAAAGCCAATAATAGGCCTTACTTGGTTATTCTTTCTGCTTGCGTTTAAACTTATTTAAAAAGGCACTAAACACAGGTGCGTAAAACATAAGAGGTTCAACATGTGCCAACTGAGACATAAAAACAAGAGGACTGCACTGTAATATCTACTGGGGTAATTACTCACCTTGGGTTCCGGAGTAGCGTGCTACTCACTGTAAATCTCTACAGCGCCTCATCAGAATTAGTAGGCACTACAGAAATACAATTACAATACAATAGTTACATTTATATAGCACTTCATACCTTGGACGAGGTACCAAAGCCTATTTTGTGCACAGGCCTCGTGTTTCTCCATCAGAGTGCTTGGCTGGAAGATTGTGTCCGTATGAGAGATTATGTTTTCAGCATTAACTAAATTTGTCGATTTCCAAAAAGTAGGGCGCAATATCTGCTTTTAATAACAAAAACAATAACTGGAAGATTTGTTGCATACTTCGAGTCAAGACAATTGGGTCAAAAAATGTGTTTGCAAATCGTAGGGTAATTTATCGTTTTATAGATAGCTACGAAGAGAGAACAAGCACATGGAGCTGGTGAACGTTGATCCCCTCAGGAGGCAGTGTTGGAGTCGGGTCAGCACACTTCTCATTAGTATAGTTCTCGGCGCGTAGTTTTGTGGGCAGCGTTTTTTAACCCCTTCGCTGCTAGGCCTTTCCCCCCCCCTGTGCTAAGCCTTTTTTTGGCTATTTGGGGTAGTGCGCGCTTAGGCCCCTGTAACTTTTTGACCACATAAGGTATCCACGCCAAATTTGCGTCCTTTTTTTCTATCATCATGGGGATTGTAAAGGTACCCAGGGTTTGTGAATTCCCCTGGAGGGGACCCAGAAATTAGCCAAAATACAGCAAAATGTTGTTTGTTTTGGGGAAAATGCGAAAAAAGGGCTACAGATGAAAGCGTCTTGTTTTTTCCCTGCAAATGGCATCAAAAAGGGGTTGTGGTGCTGAAATCACTATCTTCCCAGATTTCAGGGACAAGCAGACTTTTGTCAGAAAACCACCTTTTTTACACAGTTTTGGCATTTTTCTGGGACATAGCCTATTTTTGCTATTTTTGTGCTTTCAACCTCCTTCCAGTTAATGGTAGAAATGGGTATGAAACCAATAATGGATCATGGAAAGCCATACATTTCTGAAAAGTAGACAAAATTCTGAATTCAGCAAGGGGTCATTTGTGTAGATCCTTAAAGTTTTCCTTATAGAAACTAACAGTTAAATAAAGGAAAAATTGAAAATTAGTTGAAAAAAACAGCCATTTGTGTCAACGTTTTCACCTGTAACTTCTTCTAATTATGACAGCTATTTGAAAGCAATATACATTACATCCACTGGACATTTCTGGTTGTGGTGATATATAGGACTTGTAGGTTCACCAAGAACCCGACAGAACCCAGAGCCAATAACTGAGCAGCATCTTGCAATGGTTTTTATTATGTACCGGTATATAGCAATTATTTTGGGAAAATGTATACATGGAAAAATTGTTATGAAAGACACCTATGTATTTCTGAAATGGGAACAAAATGTAGATTGTAGAAACAGTAGATATTTGCACATTTCCAGAAATTGGGAGTACCCATACTAGCATGAGAATTATAGGTCATTTTTCAAAAGGACTTATTTTTACACATTGTCTTTCATTTGGAAGGCAGAAATGCATCGAAAGTCAATAGGTAATAACAGTTGCTCTACAATTCTGTGTTACCCTAAGTCTCCCGATAAAAATGGTACCTCACTTGTGTGGGTAGGCCTTGTGCCCACAACAGGAAATGGCTCAAAATGCAACGTGGACGTACCACATTTTCACAATGAAAAATTACCCTTTTTTTGCAAAGTGCCTAGCTGTAGTTTTTGAACCCTAGCTCTGCGGGCACTTAGGAAACCTAGCAAACCTATACATTTTTGAAAAGTAGACACCCAGGGGAATCAAGGATGGGGTGACTTGACTGGCTCTCACCAGGTTCTGTTACCCAGAACCCCTTGCAAACCTAAAGAATTGGCAAAAAAAACACATTTTCCTCACTTTTCTGTGGTGGAAAGTTCTGGAATCTGCGTGGATCCACAAAATTCCACCCACCCCGCGTTCCCCAAGGTCTTCCGAAAAAAATGGTGCCTCACTCTGGTGGGAGGCCTAAGTACCCGCGACAGGCAAGGGCCCACAACGTATTGAGGCGACCTCAAAATGGCCTATCACAAAACGACCTGGTTTTGCAAGGGGGTCCCATGACGTTTTGGCCCGGGGCTCGGCGGCCATCTAGGGAAACCTACCAAACCCACACATTTCTGAAAAGTAGACACCCGGGGATTCCAGGGAGGTATGGCTTGCGTGGATCCCCCAACGTTTTCTTACCCAGAATCACCTGCAAACCTGACATTTTGCTGAAAAAAATCCCTTTTTCACACATTTTTGTGTGGTAAAGTTGTGGCATCACGGGGCTGACACAAATTTCCTACCACCCAGCGTTCCCCAGGTCTCCCGATAAAAATGGTGCCTCACTCGGGTGGGAGGCCCAAGTACCCGCGACAGGCAAGGGCCCACAACGTATTGAGGCGACCTCAAAATGGCCCATCACAAAACAACCTGGTTTTGCAAGGGGGTCCTATGACGTTTTGTCCCGGGGCTCGGCGGCCACCTAGGAAACCTACCAAACCCACACATTTCTGAAAAGTAGACACCCGGGGATTCCAGGGAGGTATGGCTTGCGTGGATCCCCCAACGTTTTCTTACCCAGAATCCCCTGCAAACCTCAAATTTAGCTGAAAAAAAAATCACTTTTCCCATACATTTTTGCGTGGGATCACCGTGCCGGCACAAATGTCCTACCACCCAGCGTTCCCCTTGTTCTCCCGAGTAAAATTATACCTCACTTGTGTGGGTGGGCCAAAGGCCTGTGACTGGGAAGAGCCCAAAACATAGGGATTTAGGGTATAGCACCGAGAATTCTAAGCGCTACATTTTTTTAAAAATACGTTTTTAGCCAGATCTGCTTTGGACACAAACACAAGTGAGGTATCATTTTACTCGGGGGGAACAAGGGCAACGCTGGGTGGTAGGACATTTGTGCCAGCACAGTGATTCCACGCAAAAATGTGGAAAATATGTTTTTTTCAGCTAAATTTGAGTGTTGCAGGGGATTCTGGGTTGGGAAACGTTGGGGGATCCACGCAAGCCATACCTCATTGGACTCCCCAGGGTGTCTAGTTTTCAGAAATGTGTGGGTTTGGTAGGTTCCCAAGATGGCCGCTGAGCCCGGGGCCAAAAAACCAGGTGCCCCCAAAACCAGGTAGTTTTGTTATAGGTAATTTTGAAGTCTCCACAATACGATTTGGGCCATTTCCTGTTTCAGCCACTATGCCTACCCACACAAGTGAGGTACCATTTTTATCGGGAGCCCTGGGGAACGCAGGGTGGTAGGAAATTTGTGGATTCACGCAGATTCCAGAACTTTCCCACACAGAAATTTGAGTAAAAAGTGATTTTTTTCAGCTAAATGAGGTTTGCAGGGCATTCTGGGTAGGAAAACGTTTGGGGACCCATGCAAACCATACCTTGCTGGACTCCCCCGGGTGTCTAGTTTTCAGAAATGTGTGGGTTTGGTAGGTTCCCAAGATGGCCGCTGAGCCCGGGCCAAAAACCCAGGTGACCCCCCCTTGCAAAACCAGGTTGTTTTGTGATAGGTAATTTTGATGTCTCCTCAATACGTTTTGGGCCCTTGCCTGTCGCGGGTACTTGACCCACCCACGCGAGAGGTATCATTTTTATCGGGAGACCTGGGAGAACGCTGGGTGGTAGGAAATTTGTGGATCACGTAGATTCCAGAACTTTCCCACACAGAAATTTGAGAAAACGTGATTTTTTTCCAGCTAAATTTGAGGTTTGCAGGGGATTCTGGGTAAGAAAATTTTGGAGGACCCACGCAAGCCATACCTCGCTGGACTCCTCCGGGTGTCTAGTTTTCAGAAATGTGTGGGTTGGGTAGGTTTCCCTAGATGGCCGTCGAGCCCGGGGCCAAAAACTCATGGGACCCCCATGCAAAACCAGGTTGGTTTGTGATAGGTAATTTTGATGTCGCCTCAATAGGTTTTGGGCCCTTGCCTGTCGCGGGCACTAGGCCTACTCACACATGTGAGGTGCCATTTTTCTCAGAAGACGGGAACGCGGGATGGGTGGAAATTTGTGGATCCACGAAGATTCCAGAACTTTCCACCACAGAAATGTGAGGAAAATGTGTTTTTTTGGACAAATTTTTAGGTTTGCAAGGGATTCTGGGTAACAGAACCTGGTGAGAGCCAGTCAAGTCAGTCCATCCTGGATTCCCCTGGGTGTCTAGTTTTAAAAAATGTATAGGTTTGCTAGGTTTCCCTAGGTGCCGGCAGAGCTAGAAACCAAATTCAACAGGTAGGCACATTCCGAAAAAAGTCAGTGCCTAGTGGGCTTTCTGCCGCCCTGGGGAGGGGAAATCAGGGGCTATTGCCCCGATATGCCCCAGAGGGGGCAGAAAGACTGTGGCTATTCTTTTGGGTGGTCGGGGGCATTGGGATGCCCATTCTGGTCAGCCCCCACCCCTGCATATAAAAAAGCCAGCATAATCGCTGGCACATAGTGGGCTTTCTGCCCCCGGGGGGCAGATCAGAGGCTACTGCCCCCATCTGCCTCCTGGGAGGGGCAGAAAGACAGTGGCATCTTTTTGGGGTGGGTGGGGGCATTGGCATGTCCATTCTTGACAGCCCCCACCCAGAACTTTGTAAAAAAAACAATCCCTGGTGGCTAGTGGGCTTTCTGCCCCCCCGGGGGGGCAGATTGGGGGCTACTGCCCCATTTGCCCCCCAGGGGGGGGGGGCAGAAAGACTAGCATTTTCTTGGGGTGGGGGCATTGACATGCCCATTCTGGGCAGCCCCCACCCCTACCTATATATAAAAAAAAAATCCCTGGCGCTTAGTGGGCTTTCTGCCCCCCAGGTGGGGGCAGAAAGACTAATTTTGTGGCCGGGGGGGGGGGGGGGGGGGGGGGCATCGGCATGCCCGTTTTGGGCTGCCCCCACCCCTAATAGCATTCCCATAAAAATCCCTGGTGTCTAGTGGGCTTTCTACCCCCGGGGACAGATTGGGGCTACTGCCCCATCTACCCCCAGGGGGGCAGAAAGACTAATAATGCCAACATTTTTATGGGGGAGCAAAGGCCCTTGCCCAAGGGGCCGCTCCCCCTCCCTGGTGCCTAGTGGGTGGATCCCCAAGCAGGGATCCACTAGGGAGAGTCACCATTGGAAAGGGAGATTCTCCCTTTCCAACGATACCTCTCCTGAGTTTCTACGTGCTCAGGGGGCTGAGATAGCCCCTGAGCACGTAGAAACTGAAATGAGCCTCTTGGCTCATTTCAGTTTTAGTTTCACTGAAATGACATCAGCGCGACGTGCGCGCCGATCGTCATTTCAGGGAAACCAGGGGGCCTCGGGAGCTGGGAAGCTCTTCCCCAGCTCCCGAGGCTCTTTGGCATAAAGGAATCCCTCTGGTGCGCGCACAAGAGGGATTCCGAGGGCTGTGTGTCATGACGAGCTGGACTCGTCATGAGCACACGACCACTGTGTGCCATGGCGAGTCCAGCTCGTCATGAGCACAGAAAGGGTTAATATGAAGAGCCGTCCGATTGGGTCAGTCAGGCAATTACAATCTTTGTCATCCATATTTGAAGATTTGTTCGTAAATCCTGGGGAGAGGATGTAGCGTAATGGCCAGAGCTGCTGACTTTGGAGCTGGGGAACCAGGTTCGAGTCTCGGTGTCGGCTCAACATCATGTAATTTGGGGCAAACCACTGAATCAGCCTACCAAAAATTAATGTGTTCTTGTGTAATTTAACTGGTGCTCATGTATAATGCTCCTATACCTTCAGGTTGAGTTCAGACTATATAAAACTGCAAAAATAAATCCCATTTCCCGATTGTTGCAAATAAAACCAGATAAAAAACGCAGTATAACAGATACAATATTGAACATTCTGATAACGTTTGAAATTGGGGGTATATTAGAGGGTACAAGTGGGAAATTAATATATTCCTGTTTTTAATCGTGAAACTGAGAAAACAGCCATAAACTGGTCTCAGACCGCTTACAACTGATCAGATTGCTAACACGAAAAAGATATTGAAACTGATAACCATCTCCAATGTAGCCTACTGTGGGGGAACTGGATTGGGTGTATGTTGTCGGACCCGACAGACTCCTAGGTCCACATTCAAGTGAGAAGCAGTCACAGGAAGTACCTTGGCTCGTTGCTAGAGTGCACTCCTCAACCAAGGTACTCCCTGGCGGCCTCGGAAAGTGTCATCTGCTTTTAAGCTTCTTGTCTGCATTCAGAACTGGCATTCATGGTGTGCCTATTTTTTCTGGAGGGATGCAGAGAGTGCATAGGATTGCACCCCTCTGTTCTTGCAGAAAATAAGATAACAGACAAACATTCTCTCTTCTTCCAATCAGGATAATTGGCTCGGTGATGACCGGGGTCATGTGGTAGACTCCAGGTGAAGGTAATTATCATTCACAAGAATTCATGTCCAGGTGCACAGAACACTTTAAAACAAGAAATAAATAACTGGAAACAATGTAATTGCGTGCTTGAGCAGTATCTTGTGCCTTGCAGGAGGGATGGGAGGAACAGCGGCCGCGGGCACAGGACCAATTAAATAAACAACGCGAGGCCCGGAGGTCGAGCAACACAACAAAACAGGACCGGTACAAGCTATAAACAACTGGAAATTACATAATTGCAAGTCTGTATACAATCACCGCAAAGCACAAGCGAGTGCACAAAGTAAACGAAACACAAACACTTCTCACTACAGAGGCAGGCAAACAAAAAAAAACAAAAAAGAGTGCTCACAGCGCATCATAAAAACAGAAAGAGTAAGAGCACATGTAACAGGAGCAGTCCTCTTGGGAGGTTACAAATGTCCAAAAGGAGGGACTATTAGGCATATTCAAACAAAAGCAGGCATTTATGAAGGGCAGTAACAGGAACCAATGAAAAAGATGGGAGGTGCCTGAATCTCACATTGTAGGTTCAGCATGTCTCGAAGGGACCTAGGCGAGACCTATAAATGAGAAATAATAGTGAAGTGGATGATTAAAATCTATTTCATAATAACATAATGGGCCACAGCAAGAAAAGCATGAGGTGAGTGAAACTCACAAATAAATCTGCATGGGCACAGCAGTGAGGCAGCCCACTCGGCCAAAGGAGCACCACACAACACCAGTGGGCCAATAAAATGACCGCATAATGTGCACACAAAGAAAAAAAACAATCTTGGGCAAAGCCAATCGGTCTCTTTTAAGGGCGAGCTATTGGGTTTGGGAGGTTGGGTGGGGTTGAAGAACAGGAGGTCATGCGAATGTAAAGAATTGGAGGGCCGGTGGTGGTGGGGGAAAAAGACAAACAGTGCTATAAAGCAGCTACATCATGGACCTTTTTTTTTTTAAACTCCTGCTGTTTGGGGGTGGGGCAGGGGCAAGGTGGGAGGGGAAGAAGAACAAAAGACAGGGACGGGCGGCAGGGTATAAAAGGGAATGGAACAGGTGGCAGGGTAAAGAAGCAACATGGACAGGAGGTGGGAGCTATTAGAAGCAACACGTATGGGGGTGGGAAGGATCAGAAGCAACACAGATGGGGTGAGAGGAATAAGAAGCAAAACAGATGGGGTGGGAATGATCTGAAGCAACACAAATGGGGTGGGAATGATAAAAAGCAACACAGAGGGGGTGGAAGTGATCAGATGCAACATGGACCGGGCGTTGGGAGGGATAAGCAGCAATAGGGACAGGGAGGGTGGAGGGATAAGAAGCAATACGGACGGGTGGTGGTTAAGGTGGGAAGGAGCAACATGGACAAGGAAGGTGAGAGGGGGAGAAGTATGAAATAAAAAAATAAAAAATAGTAGCTCAATGACTGTGCCAGCAGCGGAAGGACCATAATATATCTGTAGCAATCAGTACTTGGTCTGTGCTCATGATGAAAAAAGAAGTGAAGCCGGCTCACGCCACCAAATGAAAAGGCAGCAAATGAGAGTGACAATGAAGCAAATGAATGGTAAGCAATGGGCCGGCTCCAAGCACAATATATCTCTCACAAGCGCTAGCGCATTAGCCGATGCAGACAAGACCTAAAAAGAGTAAATAAACAACACCCTGCCTGCTAACAACCCGGCCTCAAATTATCAACATATTCAGTTAGTGGTAGAGGCCTGGGCTGACACTCAAAGGTGGAGGCATGGGAGGCAGGCCCACCACTCCAACACGGCTATCCCTACTCTAGGCCTGCAGATACCTCTTGCAGCACGATGAACAGCAGTGCAAAAACTCTTTTGCCACTTCCTTGCTTATTGTGCTGTCTTCAAAAATCAACATAACAGGTGCCCTTTAGTGGAAAGGCCACTAGAAACCAATATGTAAAGATGCTGGAGGACATCAGTTCAATTGCAAAAATATAGAAGCCACTTTGAAGAACAAAAGGCTAAAGGTTTCTCATATAAACTACTGTTATCATATGGCAATTTCGTAGTACTAACTGCAAACAATATCTTAAAATTACTTCCTGGTGAAGTGAGTCAATCCAAGAATTTGCTACTTGGGGAAAAGTACTTGGTTCTGGTAGTTTCTTTTTTGGTGAGAGTTTACCCTGGTAACCATTACTAGTCTCCTACTTTATGGCCAGCTCCTCTCTGGGTTACTGTCAGTCACTTATTTTACAGTAGAATTGTGTTTTTAGAGGTCCCAAGGTTGTGACACCTGGGAGTGGCCCCATGGAGGACTTTTTCCTGTTTCCTGTAACTGCTGCTTTCTTCATTGGGGTGGTCTGTGGAGGTGGAGACCTGACAGATGTGGAAGAAGCCAGTTGAGACAACCAGCTACAACTCTGCTGCACTGCGTGGGTCTCTGAAAATTCCAGCGAGGCAGGGCAATATAGAGGAAGCAAACGCTTCCCCTTATGAATTAACAACAGTGGAAAACAACTTTTGTTTCCCACTGCTGCTGTATCATAGCTGTGAATAACTATTTTGAATCCAGAATTTCAAGCTAATCGCCCTTTATGAGAGCCATACATTACACAATCTTCAGTTTCCAATAAAAACTTCAAAAGGTTACAAAAACTACAAAAAATGTACTCTCCGAATTAGCTGCTCTATCACTCTGTAGTCCAACTGCACGATACAGAATGCCAACAATCTAGCGAACGAGTCTCTGCAATTCAACTCGAGTATGATGGCAGACTAATCACATCATGTAGGCGTTAGAACCTGTGACTAAGGTCACATAGGCCAATCATAACAGAGCTATCCTTGGAGGTTGACTCAGAGTGACTCCTTAGCATGGACAGATCTTCCAGGCTTTAGGTAGTAGAACAAAGCCTGGGAATGTGTATCTTAAGGTTCTACATCTCCTGCAGCCTAGTTACCCCACTGACCTAAGAAAGAACACTATTGTTTTAATGCTATTGGAGAAACCAAAACAAAGGTTTGTAGAGATGAGAATATACCTCTGGAGGCACTTATTATACTGGTGATACTGGGAATCTCCAGCCAGAATGTTGACCTCGGCTCCACCACATTAAGTCCTCTACTTATGCCAAAACAAACAAACACTGCTTTAGCAGGTGTTCTGCAACCAACCACCATGCTACACAGACGTGAATGTAGCGTTTATCTAGCCAGGTTAACAAATCAAATTAAACGTCTGGTATGTTATTGCTACAGCTCATTTCACTGTTTCAAAGCAGGAACCACTAGGTTCCCGAGGGCATGTTTCAAAAGATTTTGCTTTCATGGAAATTATTGCTGCTAAATGGCGCTGTCAGCGCACTAGTGGTCACAAGGGATCATTTTGGTGCTTCCATGCAATGTGCGTGATTCTTGGCCAGCCTCCAGTATATACAATAATTGGTCCTGGGCCAAAAAAGCACTAAGTCAGATCTCCATTACGTTGGGCTAAGCGAATCAGGCTCAAGAGTAAACAGTGCCTTAAGAAGGTGCCCTTATTTTCTGTTTGGTAGCAGGTTGAAGGCAACAGTGGCACAAAGGCAACCTAATATTTGGTTGTTGGCTCTTTTGCCTGCTTTTGAATCAGCTGGAACATCAGCATTGCATCCTACACATGGGATTGAGTGTTTACTGCAAAAGGCAGTAGATAAAAACTACACTTAGAAAGCGGTTACAAATCCACCATATTTCCTTTTTTTTTTTTTCTTTCAAAATTCTTTGATTTTCACAAGAGCAGACAAAAAGCCTGTAACAGGGTTAGCATAAGCTAGCTCAGGCAAAGTTATAAGTATACAATCATAAAGTGAGGTTATTACGCCTATATGGGTAAACTAAGACTAACCCGAGTGATCGCTAAAAAAAGGAGAAAAGACAGGCGAAAAAAGGGAAAAGAGGAAGAGAAGAGAAGGGAAGGGAGAGTGACGGCTAGTCAAGCTGTATCATTTACTTCCAAAAATTCTATGCATATGTTGGCACCAGAGCGGTCCGATATTGATAGGCCTAACATACAGCGACCTGGTACAGGTAACAATGGTTAGATGCAATTTAAATACAATTACAAATACAGTTATTCAAGCTGCTAGGGCTCATTTGCTGTCTTCTGGGGCAATTAAATACAATTATTCAGGTGGCCCGTCAGTAAAGGCACAGGATATGAATCCATGGTATACCCTATTGTTCATGGAGGTTCGTAAGAGTCTAGATATGTGTCCAAAGAGTTCCACATCTGCCTGGACGAAGGTTTCCAGGGAGAGTTTTGCAAAGCTATGTTGTCTGCCCCTCTGAGGTGGGTGATCCAGTTTATCCAGCCTTTATAAGATGTTTTACTCGTGTCCTTCCAGTTGGCAAGAACCATTTTCACCGCAGATGTTAGTAACAGGTCAAGTAGATCTTTGTCAGAGTCAGTTCTTAAGCTTGTGCTTATAAAGGCCATAGGTAGGGTGGAGAATTCTTTGACCAAAGTACACTTAAACAAGCCATTCAAAAACACAAAAATGTTATCCCAAAACTACTTTAGTAGTGAGCATTGAAAGATAAGATGGGCTAAGTCCCCCTTTTCTTGGTTGCAGTTCCAACATGTTGCGTCCTTTCGGAGACCTAATGAGAATAATCGGGCCGGGGTCCAAAATGCCTTATGTAGTAGCCAGTATTTGGTTTGGGAGAGGACCGGGGAGATCTTATTACGCGAGACAGAGCTCCATAGTGTGGACCATACCTGTTCATCTGGTGGGACTGGAGACTGTTGCTCCCAAAAGGTTATAACCTTATCATTAAGTTTAGAAGATTTTGGGCGGAGGAGTTTGTAGATCTGCGAGACCTGGTGGCCCAATTTGTTGATGTTTGTCACAAACAGGGAGATTGATGGTTGGACGGAGGATAATTTGGATTTCGAAAGGGCCGTTCTGATTTTCAAGAAGTTGTAGAATTCAATGTCAGTTAGGCTATATCTCGATTGGAGGTCTGAGAATGTAACTGGGTATGAGGCATTTTCTAGTTGGTGAGGGAAAAGGATACCTTTTTTAATCCATGTCTCAAGGGATAGGCTTTTGCCCTTGTACAGTATCTTGCTATTGGCCCAGAGTGATTCCATTTTAGAACCTTTAATACTATTCTCCAGATTCTTATCAACCAACCATGAAACAAGTTTTTAATCACACAGCATCTAAGGGGACCACGCCATGCACTATGTCGGAAGCTAACATAATAGTCATCCCGAAGGAGGGGGAAGGACCAACTTTCACCGAAAAACTATAGACCTATATCCCTTATTAACGTGGACTGCAAAATATATGCTTAAATCTTAGCGGTCAGACTCAACTCTGCTCTTCCAAAGCTAATAAGTAACTCCCAGGTTGGGTTCCTACGAACGTGCATGTCTAATGATAACACCCGTCTATTGTGTCACATTTTAGAGCAGGCTGCCATAAAATCGGAACCAGCAGTAGCTATCACATTAGACGCCGAGAAGGCCTTTGATAGGGTTTCCTGGGTTTTTTTGGAACGATGTATGCAATCTTTCAATTTAGGTGAGGGTTATATACGTATGGTTATGGCCCTTTATGGGAAACCATCAGCCCGTATGGTCGTTAATGGTTCGCTCTCTGAGCCCTTTACATTGCAACAAGGTACTAGACAAGGGTGCCCACTATCTCCATCCTTATTTCTATTAGCATTGGAACCCCTTATCCAGGACATCAAATCAAACACGAACATTAAGGGGGTGGATATCAATGGCGTCCAAATAAAATTAGCCGCCTATGCAGACAACATACTAATCGTAACAGAACCACCAAAGACATCAATTGCAGCCTTGATGGATACAATAACAAAATATTCCGGCTTTTCAGGGTATAAACTAAACAGAGAGAAGTCAGAACTAAAACCATTAAACATCCACTGCACAAGGGATATCTTGGGAGAGTCGGGGCTGACATGGCAAACAGGCTATATCAAATACTTGGGTATCGAATTCGGTAGTAACCTAATAGATACCCTACACCAGAATGAGAAAACTATACTAGAAAAAATAAAGAAGCTTTTGGACTCTTGGTCACCAAAATTCATTACGTGGTGGGGCAGAATCGAAACAATCAAAATGATGATCACCCCGATGGTTAACTACCTCATTAGTATGCTTCCGCTCCTCCTTACAGATGACTTCCATCGCAAACTAGATATCCTTATCTCTAAATTCCTCTGGCGCGGGAAGAAAGCACGGATCAGTATCAAAAAATTAAGACTGGATAAAACTCTAGGAGGGGTAAATCTAGCGGATTTCAGAATATACCAGCTGGCTTTCCTGGCAAAACAAGGTTTATATTGGATCTCACCACCTACCGGCTACACCCCGGTCTGGCTAGAGGTGGAGAGGGCCATCCTCAATAACCTAAGCCCTCTGGTACTCCTAACAACGAATAAGCTATACCCTCATACCTCCAAGTCCATTTTTAAAAATACAAAAATTGCAACACCATATTTCCAACACCTACACTCAGCAAGAGCTAGTTTACTGAACTTCTGCTAATTTAGCCTTTTCTGTTGAGTTATCTTCAGCTGCAAGTAAGAAACAATTTTCACAATACCAACACTCTAGGCTTCCAAGGTCTACTCTAGTTGTAATGTTCCAATCAATCTCAATACTTCAGTCTGTTCTTAGTTTCATTAGCACTTTCCTGCCCTTCGATACAATCACAACTTGGGAATATGTTTTTTGTCGAATCATTGAAAAAACATCTCATAACATTTCAGGTGTACCTAATTGTGGAGAGACACTGTACAGGTCAGTTAAAGAAACAAAGTGAGCGACTGGACTCTACATGAGGCAGACTTAGTGGCTTCATCTCTGTATATGTGTTGATATATTCAACCCTCATGGATTCCTGGGTCTCAAAAAATAGTCTGGCAGGTTTTACCATTTCGGCCACTGGAGTCTGCATTTTGCAATTATTCATTACAAGCCAATAGGCCAGGCCTTCTTCCAAGCATAACAGGAGAATGACCCACCTGGGGATGCCATGCAAAATGTTGACGCAACTTGTTTGCGGTTGTGATGGAACGAATCAGGGAAAGGAGACTTTAAAATATTTCATAGTCTGGATATCAGGAATTGATTTCCTTCATCAATGAAGTTTCAATAGATCGCGAAAAATAGTTACTTAGTGAGACAAATATTATGTTGACCAAACAAGCATCTTCCTTCCTGCTTTTGGGTTAGTTTAACAGTAATACCAGACATGTGTTAAGTGACATTCTGATGCTCCTTGCCTCTTCTGTTCAACCTTTGTTACGCTCAGGGGCTCAGTCAACCTCTTCATATAACATCCAAGGATGTTGCCTTGAATTACCATAATCTATGAAAATGGTGATTGTCCATACCAAGTAGTAAACCAGGTCTTATGAAAATAAACTATATGTGAGCAGATGAGCAAAACTGAATACCGTTAGCAAATCAGAGAGGACTTAAGGAAAAAGAAAATATTCTGGCAAGCTTTTCACCCTTCCTCTGTAACTATTAGATTTGTTTTTGTTTTCTCGTGCAATTGGAGTGAATATTGAATATACTAAGGAACAAATAGGTAACCTCGATCATGATGAGGACTCGGCTAAAACAATTACGGACTATGCCTTCACACTCGTGCCAAATAAAACAAACCCATGTATAGATGTTTTCATGTAACCTAGGCTAATAATCAATTTATTTCACAATGAGTAGGCAGTATGATGAACTATAAAGAGCCGACTCAATTGTTCTGCCATCGTTGTTTGAGAAAAAAATAGTTTCTCTCACTCCATGAATGTAATGGGGGGGGGATAGCTACTCACACAAAACACAAAGTTCAAGAAGATCTCCTCACTCTTCCTTTGCTTTTTTTTTTTTTTAAGTCCTCATATAACATCAATATAGGTATTTGGGAGCTTGAATCTAGCAGAGTAGGTAGGTGATTCCGCTGGCCTTCTCCCCTACCATGGTGAGAGAGTCGCAGAATACATTCCTTTTCCGGCTCCGCAACCAACTTGCTAAGTCTTTCTTAGAGTGAGACCTTCACTCTTTTAACTTAGCTATTGATATTTTGAATCATTGGACCAATTTTACCCAGACCACATTATATATCTATAATAGTTCCTAAAGTTTTAAACCTTCCCATTTTTCCCAGATCTCCCAAAATTTGGCCTTTCTACTTCCTCCCATCAAGCTCTTACAGACCAGCAACCTTGTCCTTTGAATTGATGATACCCATTCTAATTTGGTTGGCGCTATAGGCGACACCCATTTAATACAGATCTCTCTCCTTGCCAGTAACATTAGTATAAACAGGGATTTTTGGTTTCTGGATAGTTTACTTCTCTTCTCCACCCCAAATATAATCGTTTGGAGGCTTACCTTAATTTCTTGACTTATAACCTCTTTAACCATCTTACCCACTTCCAGCCAGAAGGGCGCTATCAGAGTGCACCGCCAAAACATGAACATCGTCCGCCCTTTCTTCTCCGCACTTCGGGCACTTCTTCGGCTCTTGTTTTCCAAGTTTGGACAACTTTCGTGGGGTCCAATACGCCCTATGCACTGTGAAGAGATGGTTTTTCTTGTGAGGTGCGGATTTCACAGTGGACCAAAATGTAGTTATCGATACTTGCAATATATCTTCTAGCTTCGAATTTGGGAGGTCCCTCTTCCAGATCCCTTCCAGCTTTAAGTAGGGTTCTTCTCCTGCCTCAATCATTAGCCAGTACCATTTTGCAACCTCCTTTTTCTGAGGGGATGTTAATTGGTGTTCTTTTTCAGAGTCTACATTATATTCTCTTGTTTTCTTCAAGCTGTTCACCCAACTCAGCAATTGATAATACCTAAATTTAGATAGGTGTCCATCTGTGACCCTTTCTAGTACCTCCCATGGGACTTCTCCGTTGTCTTGCAAAAGTTGATCCCATTTGTTGAATCCGGCTTGCTTTAATGGAATAGCCAATTTGTCTTTAAGACATAGAGGAGTCCCCCGGAGAGTCCCAAATTGGGACAGAAGCACAATAGTAGGGTATCCCCAGTAAGCGTCTAAACTGGTACCATATAGTACTTGCAGCCTTCAAGACTTTTAGTCTCACTTTTTGTAATATTTGGGATGGCCAAATTTATATAGGAAGAGGTTTGCCATACTTTCTTCCTCTGTTGTTAATACTTTTAAAAACGGGGTATAATACGCATTTTCCAGAAGTAGGGATCTAAAAGCATTAAATTGGAAGGCTCGACAGTAAGCTATCAGGTCAGGACTAGCAATTCCCCCATATATCTTCCTCCTACGAAGCTTTTTCCATGCAATCCTGACGCCTTTGTTTGCCCAGATAAAACTGCTCAGTGTTACTTATAATTTTTAAGTGCACCCAGGTCGAACCCCAGCGGGATTGTATCGAAAATAAACGTAAACTTTGGCAGAATAGACATTTTCAAAAGATTTGATCTGCCTAAGAAAGATAATGGGAGACAATTCCAGACCTTCAAAAGATTTTCCGATTCTTTTTTTAACCTTTATGAAATTTGTATGAGCCAGGTCATTTAGGTTATGGACCACCTGTATCCCCAGATACCTGATCTCTTCTTTCACCAAGGGACTATAGCATTTCGTATTCCACTCCATTATTTCAGTTTTTTGTTGATTAACTAAATATCCGGAAACTTTACCATAATCTTCAAGAGTTTTAACAATCTCAGGGTAAGATGTCTTCATTTCACTAGTAAAGATCATCAAATCGTCTGCGTAGAGTCCCACCTTTTTTCCCCAGTATTTATATTTGAAAGGAATAATATTGGAGTTTGCTCTAATTTTCTCTGCCAGGGGTTCGATATATATGTTAAAAAGTAAAGGGGAGAGTGGACATCCCTGGCGTGTCCCTCGTTTGATTTGTATCTGGTCTGTAAGGTTCCCATTTACTAAGACTCTCGCTGTCGGGTTTTTATATATCCTTGAAACAGCTCTTAAGAAACTCTCCCCCAGATCATGATTTTTTATTAGCTGCTGTAGGAAAGGCCAACTAACCCGATCGAAATCTTTAGCAGCATCAAAAGTAAGAGTCGTCAGGGGCACATTATTGGTTGTTGCTAAATCTATTGTACCAATCAACTCCTGGGTTAAATCATGTAATTGTCTCCCCTTCATAAAACCCTTTTGGTCTATATGTATTAATTGGTCGATCACCTTCTCTAAAGTTTTGTAAAAATCTGGGTATATATTTTGTAGTCTGAATTTAAAAAAGAAATTGGTCTGTATGACTCACATAGCTTAGGGTTCTTATTTGGTTTTAATATGAGGCTATTCGTTGCCTCTTCCCATGAGTGCGGTAATTCCTCCCCTTCTAAGAAGATACCATTTATAAGTTCTGTAAGACATGTGGCCAGTTCTTTTTTAAGAGCTTTATATAGCGAATTTGGGAGGCCATCTGGGCCTGCAGCTTTCCCCTTTTTCGTTCTTCCCATTCCTAATATCACTTCCTCGAAGCTAATCTTTGCACAAAGGAGATTCTGTGATATGGGGTTCAAACAAGTAGAATTTATTTCCTTTAAGTATCTTTGTATCTGCTCTTCTGTTGCTACAGCTTCTTCTTCGTATAGATCTTCGAAGAACAGAGCAAACACCTCCCTTATTTCTTTATCCTCTTTATACGACCGACTTGTTTTGACGTCTAAAATTTCTGAAATATTATTCTTGTTTATTTCTACTTTAGTTTTCCATGCCAACAACTTCCCGCAGCCTTCCCCATATTCTTAGTGTGAAAGTTTGCTTGCTTCCCACTTCTTTTTAATTTCTTCTTCCAAGAAACTCGATAGTCTATACTTTGCCTCCTGCCAATCATCTTGTTTTTGTTTCTGTGTTTGTGTATTCAGAGGATTCTCTAGTTCCTTAGATGATTTGGTTATATTGTATTCCAGTTCTCTGATTTTGGTCTTCCGCTCCCTATAATGATTAATGGAGAGGCTGGTTAATCTTCCCCTCATGTAAGCTTTGTTTGTGTCCCATACTATGTGCATTGGCGCTGTGTACCTATTGATTTGAAAAAACTCATTTGTCTCTTAAGATTTCGACCAAACTAACATTCATTAAAAGTACCCGATTTAAAGTCCATCTTGTTTGTGTTCGTGGTTGGTTACATGCAAGTACTAGGCTAACAGCTGAATGGTCCGATAGTGTTCTACTTTATGTTCTACACTTAAAACTTTATTACTTATTCTGTTGTTTACTAACAAAGTCAATCCTTGAGGAGTGCCCGTACTTTGTTTTTAAATGTATATCTATTACTCTTACATCCTTTTTTCCCTCCAGATGTCAATTAGGCCTAGATCTGCCATCATATATTTCAGGAAGGTTCTCATTTTTGGGGTGTTAACTGTGTTCCTGGTAGATGATTTATCTAGAGTTGGATCGATCAAAAGATTAAAATCACCCCCCATTATAATGGGGGCATTTATGTCCAAAAGGGCATTATGTAAGTCCTGAAGTGCGGTCGTATCGTCAATATTAGGGCCACTATACCCTACAAATTACATACCAGTGGTCATACAATTTAATCTTAACTATGATCCATCTCCCCTTTTTATCTACCATACAGTCCACCAGGTAGACCTTAATAGATTTTTTTAAGTGAATTGCCACCCCTTTTATGAAACATTCCTGATCTGTACAGACAATGTTCTATCCATCTTTGATTTTTTTGTATTTTACTCCATTCATCTTTCAGCAGATGTGTTTCTTGTATTATAAGTATTTTGCTCTGTGATAGCTTCCAATACTCCAGGATTTTTCTCCGTCTACTGGCTACCCTAAGCCCATTGACATTCCAACTTAAGATATTCATCGTTTTTCTTTTAAATTCTTCTGTCATTTCCTAATATTTATTTCTGGTCAGGGGTAAAGTTTGTGTCTCTATTAGATTCAAGCATATTTTTACTACACGAGGACTCTTATCTCACTCTTACTTTACAATGAAAATACGGTTTATTGCTTTTTAGGTCGAAACCTACCAGACAGCAAAGCTGGCTTATTGCAAAGACATAGTGGAAACATGTTGATAGCTTCCTTATGAATACATTCCACCCATTGCTTACCACTGGCTTTGTTTTGTAACTCACATTTGCTAGATTTCGATTTGCTGGTTTTATTTGTTTTAGGCTGTCCAGCATGTCTTTATCCCTCACATGGAGCATAGCCTGTTTACCACCTCTCGGACTGGCATCTTGTATTCTTCCACGAGTGCTCATTTCTAGAAACTTTTCTTTTTTTTTTGTGAGGTACTGCGGGAGAGCACGTGTTTTCAGTCATCTCCTTTGTAGGACAGTTCAGTTGCCTCCTTTGTATGACAGTTGACAACAGTAAATGTGCTGAATTTCTTTTAAAAGATTTCCTGCCTCCTATCTTTCTGCTTGACTGGTTCTCTTGATCTCTGCCACTATCAGTTCCTCAATCTCGCATGCCTGCGAGGAACAATGTTCTGTCTACGAGCTTGTTTATTTTGGTCAGTGCTCTTTACTTTAAGAGTGACTGTGAGAAATTGGGTTGTTGGTTGACTGGGGTGATAACCCTGGTCAAGTAGCAGCACATCCCTTGTCAGAGTGAACCACAGAAGTGTCACTAAATTAACCTGTGCTTAACCCCGGGGTAGCTTGGAACAAAAAGCAGTCAGGCTTAACTTAGAGTCAATGTGTAAAATATTTATGCAGCAAACAAACAGTTATAAAGTGAAAACACAACAAAAACCCCACAACAATTTAGAAAAATAGAGTAAAATGTAATAAATTATCTGACACCAAAATGACAAAAAAACAAAAAGTAGTAGAACTAGTGTAATAAATTTTTATAGTTTTTTAGTAATAACTAGCGCCCAGCAGATCAAAGTGCCAACTGCGGACATCTAGTCACACGAGATGGGTTAAAGTTGAAAGATATGGCCTACCGGGTGGAATACACTAAGTGGATTGGGTCTGGTCGGTGCTTACCTTCAGACTTTAATGATGTCGCGAAAAAATGTTCTGGGAAGGTAAAGTTCAGCAGGGCAAGGCTGCAGGCCCTATCTGAGGAAGGAGTGTTATCGTTGGGGATCTGCTGGGCGAAGTCGAAGTGATGATTTCTACATTTAGACGTAGTCACTTTTTTGGAAATCTCCAGCAGGACGAGGCAGGTGGCCATATTGGACAAGACTTTCAGTTGGCTGGATACCCCTTTGGTGAAGGACCACTGAACAGGATTTGCTGCGTAGGAGAATAAGGTAGCAGGAGTCACAGCGTAGTCAGGCTGACCGGCAATGCACCTCAGGTGGATCAACAAGCAGGTTGATCCCAGTCTTCCCTCGGTTCTCAGAGCAGTTTTTAGAAATGTTTGGCTAAGTCCCAAGTTTTGGATTTTGGCTATCTGAACACCTTTAGCATCACCAAGGGTCCAGGACTGGAGGGAGACCACTTGGGGGGAGGGGGTTATGACTCACTCAGGCTGGGGCCAGAAGCAGTTTCAAAGTGGTGTGAGCCAGTGATGTCCCTGTGACTCTGAACAGGAGGCCTGCAAACTAGCCCTTGGAGTCACTCTGGTAGACCTGGGTTCAAGTGATAAAACTGGGCTCAAGCAGCAGGACAGGCCTCAGAGGGTTCACGGCAGGCTCCAGACAGCAAAGCAATCCTTTCAGCTGCAGCTAAGCAGTCATGTGGAGTACACAGCAGGTCATCATATGAGATCCCGTCCGCAGGTCCAGAAAGTGAACTGAAGAGCGGGTCTGAAGGCTCTATTTGAATACCTGGTGCCTTCTTTGAAGTAGAAGTTTCTAGAGGTTTCTCTTTGAAGTGCTTGGAATTTCCTGACTCCCCTGCCCTGGCTCCAAGCTGGCTACAGAGACGGACAATTCAGTGGTGACAAGCCTTTGTGTGAAGGCAGAACACAGCCTATTTATTTGCAGTGGGCTGTGCACATCTCTGCGCCCCCCCCCCCAATCCTGCCTGCAAATTCATGTACAACTAAGCCCTCAATTGTGAGACTGTACGGAAGGAATTCGAATAGTCTGTCAACTACACCCAGTCATGTGACCTACTACAGGCTGCAGGCACCAAATGGCAGGAAAATGCCAACATTCTGTAGTGGCATCTTCAAAATTGTAATTTAAAATCTGGAATTCTAAATAAAACTCCTTTATAGTGGTAAAGCCATAAACATCAAACATGAAATGATTATGTTCCCAACCAAAAGTTAGCACTTATTAAATGTAATAATGCAACACAATGTTCTCCTATGGGACAGATAGGCGTCACAGTAGTGAAAAATGAATTTAGGAGTTTTTCACTACTTGAACATATAAAATTAAAAAGGTACATGTCCAACCTTTTCATTACAATGCACCCTGCCACATGAGCTGCCTTATATAAAATAAAAGGCAAGTTAAAAGCTTGCTTGGCATGGGGGTTACGATTCCAAGTCGAATTGGCAGTGTAAAAATGCATTCCGTCTGCAATGGCAGGCGTAGGACTAATTTTAACGGGCTACTTAATTGGGTGGCATAATAGGTGCTGCAGGCCCACTAGTGGGTTTTAACTTACAGACCCTGGGTAAATTAAATATGCCAATCAGGTTTAAGCAAATTTTACCATGTTTAGGGGAGAGAGCACAAGCACTTGAGCTCTGGGTAACTGTGGGAAAAGTACATGGGGTCCGAAGGCCAACAAAAACGAATTCAATAACAATAGGAGGAGTGGAGGCAAAAAGTTTGGGAGTGACCCTGAATAACTTAAACAATCCTTTTCCTCAATTTCAGGTCCATGCTATGGGCACTGGAAGTAGGGGGAGGGAGTTGCAGAAGCACCCCCAAAATAACCGTGCTGGATTTCAGAAGTGAATGAGCAATAAACTGCCCTTTAAATTTTGTCTTTATCTTGTCACATATACTAGGCATTCAAATGACAGGTCAAGTGTTAGGCTCTGTCTTCGAGGAAGGCTGGCGTTTACTTTCCTTTCTCTGACTGCAAAGTGAGAGGATTTATGTGACAATCTTATTGGGTGCTAGGGGTTGAAAGTAAATGGCGTGTGGTGATAATTTTTGTAAAATTTAAATGTCAGTAAATGAACTGTACAAACACTTCAGACTATATATGAATTAGGAAAGCACAAATGAAGCACATTTTTTTGTAATTCTAAAGTTTGAAAGTAACAAATATTTTAATACACCAAAACAAATCAATATATTAGGTGATGCTGATTTCCACACAATATCGTTTGTGTGCTGTACTGTTTTATGTCTGTGCAAATGTAATGGTAATTTCAATTGAAAATGTGTTGTCTCTAATGGCAGTGCACTACCACATCACAGCCATACAATATTTAAGGTTTCCTCACATGGACTATGTACTCCTAACTGTACTGTAAAGCCCTCTGTCACAGTATGCTATAGCTCTTGGGTTTATTATAGAAACAAAAGAAATATATAAAAAATGAATGAAAACTTGAGATGTTCTTTTGAGCCCTACATAGTGAACGCTGCAGGCATGTTGGTGCAGAGTATCAACTTCCACACTAGGCAGGCTGCAGGATACCTCGTTTTTAGGATACAGACATCGGGTTTGTTAAAGATATCTTGGGGACATTCAGGTGTGACTGTCAGAGTGAAGTGGAGGGGTCAGGAGATGGCGAATGAGAGAAGCCGGATCTAGGTTTCAGAATATTATAGTACTATAGGTTACCCAATGGCAAATTAACTGCACAGAAGTAACGTGGATTATTAAAGTACGATACTGCTTTTCCATCAAACTCATTCCTTGCTCTTTCACAGCTGTTCACACTTTTTAAAGGTAAGGAAAACTGTGAATACCAGTTGTTACCAGCAGGCTCCAAAGGACTTAAACAACCATGACCTTCCTTCACTAGCAGATGTTTAAGCAGGAACTCCCAGGTATGCCAAAGTGATGTACTGAGACCCTGCCAGTCACAACACCATTGTCCCGACCTTTGATCCTGTTGCACGACCCTGCACACTCCTCGAACATCTCATGCCTTCAGGGCCGCCTACGGCATACAGCGCTTGCCATGGCAAAAACATACATCCTCCGCCACTGGCACTCACCCATCCCCCTCTCTCACGACGAGGGGCCCTCGACATTGTACCAAAAGGCCTCATATGAGCGGGTCATTTATAATCTAGCGGGCACCGGGCGTTTCCCCGCTGGGCCGCCAGGGTGGGGGCCGGTTTTGTTACAGGGCCGTTTTTGCAGCATAGCTGCAATATCGGCCCCTGTAACAAAATCGGCCGAAACCGGCCCTGGCAAAGTGCTCGGCCGCACCCCCACCCGGGGGAAGTGCAGCCTAGCACTTTGCCAGGGCCGGTTTTCGTTCCCAGTCCGGCCCTGATCTGCAGGACGAAATGTAGACCTTCCTCCTCACCTGGGCACCTTTCCTTCGGGACACGGGGCGCTAGGTATGGACATCGAGTTCCTGAGAGGGGACCGGATGCCACAATGTCGACTGCACCTGATCTTGCGACCCTACCCTGGCCCTTGTGGATGCTCACCTACTCTTCCCTCCCCACCCCCCCCCCCCCCACCCCCAAATTCCCCTCTGCCTCCCACTTCTCTTTTCTCGTTATCCCGCCTATCTTACCCCCTGGTTTGTGGGTTCTCTAGCCACCGACCCCCCTCCCTGCTCCCCCTCTCTGTGCCGATTCCCATGGGCGGCACTATGGAACCGTGCATTTGTCCTGGAGTTGCCCGACTGAATCCCCGCATGCACTGACTTTAATGGGCTGCCACATGCTATGTACCTAGTGCCGTGCTTATTTTGCGATCTATGTTTGCTTCATGTATCATGTGTCAAGCCCTCCACCCCGTTTTCTTAACCCCTGCTTTGTTTCGACTTTTCAATAAAGAATTGTGAAAAAAAGAAAGTGATGTACTGAGTGTGTTACTACTTACAGTGCTTTAGAGTTGTGTAAAGTATGCAAAAGTAGCAAAATTGACACCACTCAGGACTCTACAGAATGTTATAGTTAATAAAAATAAAATAACAAGCATTGGCATAGCCAATAGGTCTCGCTTTTGGGACCTTATAAGTATTCAGTTATGCAGCACAATATCCTTGGTGCAACAACAACAGTTGCTTGGATAAACACTTATAAGGTCCCAAAGGCGAGACCTATTGGCTATGCCAATGCTTGTTTATAATATACTGTTTGACTTCCGCAAATTGGCCGTAAAACTAACTTTTCCCCCTGAAATTGAGTCATGAATGTTTACAGTCACTGCCCAGAATTCTTTTCCATACTAGACGACCACCATAAAATAGTAGCTTCAGCCGCCTTATCATCCAATTGCTATACTTTAAGTATAGATGAGGAACAACACGGCGGAAACAGTGATTTGGAAATTAAGTTTTATTTGGTGATAACGGCAAGCAAGCACGTGCAATAAGATAATGAAGCATGCATGCAAAGGGACAAGGGGGCGTTCTGATGGACTTGAAACAAAGCAGGAGTTACATCTGAACCGAGGCGGGGCACAGGACAGGTGCCCTGTGCACGTCAACACCTTTCAAACGGAGCAACAGTGCAAAATAGCTAACAAGAACGATCCCAGAAGACGTGCAAAGGAGACAGTGGCAGCTTACACTGAGAAGAGAGACTCGTCACTACCCTCCATACAGCATTCACTACATATAGCACCAAGCCCGCTGGAGCATATCTCCTCGGGCGCAAAACAATAACAGAGAACTGGGTGCAAGGCCTATCTCACCTCCTCTATCAAAATACGAAAAGTCACTAAAATGCGCAGTGAGGCCGCGGCCCTCTAGTAAGAACGGCGAAGATTGATGAGACCGGGCTCCTATGAAGATAGCGAGAGTGCCTTCTGGGGGTGCGCGACCGAAGAAAGAAGCAAACGGTAGAAGCAGAACAGGACACACAGTAGTAGGGGGGAAAAAGGACTCTGACCTGATTGAGCCTGCGAACGACGATTCCGCCACAGCCGAACCCCAGCCTCCCGAGCCTACAGGAACTTCCGGAAGAGGCTGAACTACGAGTCCCAGGAAGCGCCACTGCAGGATTTGGCGCTGCCCACCATCCACTGAACACATTGAAGAGACAGAAGAGCCGTGTATGCGATGCATTACAGGAAATGCTGTTAATAATGCTAGGATAAAGGGTGGAGTGGGGGACAGCATCGTCTCGCAGAAAAGGCAACGCATTGGGTGGAAAGAGTTAAGGCATGCACCGGCCAAGAAAACAAGCACGGAGGAGCGGGGGCGAGCGAGCGCGGCAGCCTGCAAAGCAGTCCCAAAAACGCTCGTGCGTCGTGGCTGGCCTTTGGATGAGTACGCGCGGCAGACATGTGTTTCCACTTATCGCGCCCGCGTCTGGGCACGATAATTGGAAACACATGTTTGCCGCGCGTACCCATCTCAAAAGGCCAGCCACGACGCACGAGCGTTTCTTGGACTGCTTTGAAAACTCACTTACAATAAGTCTTCGCCTCTAAGCAGCGCTTGCGCGCTACTCGAGGCTCGACCTAAAAAGCATGATGTAGCCAAGTTCTGCAGCATGGAATCCTCAAACGCATCGTTTTTGAAATATTTTTTTGATGTCCAAAAGTAGCCCAGGCGCAGAAAAGCTGATGGGAAGAATGCTTGCAATTTGTCTAAACACTGGCAATCGCTCCGGTGGCATTCAACTCATGGTTCTTTTGCTCACCCTGGCTTGTCTAGGGGTGGCATGGTGGGTGAAAAACGATGGACTGGCATGCGGCTCCCAGTGATTGCCAGTGGCTGAGACTCATTCAAGCATTCCACACATCACCTTAATGTTGTTTCAGTGTACGCTCTGTGTGCGACGGGTATGCCCAGACATGGGCCCCATGCTCACTGTGCCATAGGACTCATGCTATACCTCACTGATGAGACCCACGTAGGTCGAAACCAGTCTGGGGTTGCTTGTGGTCCCTTCTCGAAGGGACTTTGCCTGCAGTTGGGGATGGACCGTTCCCATGACATCAGGATCGGTACTGATCTGCATAAGTAGGCCTTCTTCTAGAGTGGCATGGTGGGTGAAAATCAATGGACTGGAATCCGGCCTAAGTGATTGACAGTAGGTGAGATTATTTCAAGCATTCCATCCATGACCTTGTTTTTGTTGCATGAATATACCAAAACACTTTAATGATGTAGTCGCTGTACTTCCGTAGAAATATACACTTCTGTTCTCAGAAATTTGTCATAATACTTTTACGCTTTCTTTGATTTTTGTTTCACTGCACATCACAAGTAAATTTCTCAAAACTGCAAGAAGTACCTTAGCCTTTTAATAGTTTACCTCTAGGACACATCGTTGGCTATTTGTTTTGACGATCAAGATGAGTAAAGATGTTTATCTCCCCCATGCAAGTCTTTACTCTAACCCCCACCATCCCAACCAGTATCTTCAAACTGTAAAGCACACTGGTTCTTCACCCCTTTGTGTTTTCAAAATTCTCCTCTTTTTTTCGTGAAGGTATGAAGTTATTGAGTTTCAAATATTGCAGTGTTGGTATTAAAGGAAAAGTAATTTCGGATGAGCAAAACAAGCTCATGCCTCGTCTGCACTCAGACTGTAATTGTCGGATGCAATAGATGCAGGAGCTTTCAAGGCAAAACTTAAGGCAGGTTTAGGAGGGTAAATCCTCTTTTAGAGAAAACTGAGAAGAGAAAAGGAGTCCCTCTTGACCCCACAGAGGACTTGAAAGGTGAAACAAAGGCAGCTCTCCCCCGCACAGAAACATGGGTATCAAAACCTTGTGCTCCCTAAATTGTGTGTTCTCTCTCCCTCTCCCCTACCCTCCCTCCCTGTTATTGTCATTGAGAATTTTTTTTCGAATTTTCACAGCAGAGAACGTCAACTGTCATTCGACCAGGGCAGTGTACATCTCTTTTTCAGTTTGTTTTAAGTAGATACACATTACAGAGCAAATCCGCCTTTCCAGGATCTGCTTGCCATGCTTAGAAACAACAATGCAAACAGCAAGTGGTAAAATGGAGCGACACAAGACCTGCTGTGAATTTGCCATACCAACTGGAAGAAGGTTTGCTGCAATCTATGCTACAGTTATTCTGATGGGCTGCTAGGAGCCAGTCAGAAAGGCCACAACAGAGGACCCCTGATCTAATTGATTGGTACAGTGACTTAGCAGACTGCTGAATAAAAATGTTTCACCAATTCTAATTGGCCATCCTTTAATTTATTGCCCACCCACCTTTCAACCAATAAGGATACATTCTTGTGTTACGATTTCTGATTGGTAGCTGGAAGTGGACCAGAATAGATGTGGGTAGACCAAACCTCTTTGGGCTACCTTTTGTGATTTAAGAAGAGCCGACAACCTCAACACAAGGAGGTTTTCTGTTTTTGGGCACAGAAACCCATCTTTTTTCTCCAGAGTCTAGTCCAGCAGTAAGGAATATTTTGGTAACTTTCCAAGACAGATTCTGTTCCGCCAGTGGACAAATAAAGGACACAAACAGGGGATAGCGCCCTCTTTTCGTTCAAGCTTGCAACTTTGCTCAACCCTACTAGAAAAGTTTGGAAGTTTCTTGCCCTTTTAAAAAAATTCAAATTTGAGAACCATGGCATCAATTGCCTTTTCAGGATCAAGCGACTGCAAATCTAGTGGTGAAAATGTAATGATGTGACGGCTAAACTAATCATGACTCCTAGGAGGTACAGCCTTTAAGTCAGAGGATAATGTGAGTCTAAGCATCAATGTGTGAACACTACGGAACACCCAGTCCTTATGAGAAGCCTCCCACAATAAAGTACATTTGCTTCCAGTATTGTGGCCATAGTTTCCTTTCTTCAAGGGTTGCAAGGATACACAGCGTAGTCTTGGAGAATAGTGCCTTACTCTATTTAGTCAGATTATTAGAAAATGTTGTCAATCCACAACTGCAGCACTACATAGAAGGAAATACCATTCTTTATAATATCCAGGGTAAAGAAGAGCAAGAACAAATTGAAAAAAAATGCTATCCATAACATTAGAATGGGCGACTCAAAATTATCTCAAATTAAACCCATCAAAAAAGGAGATACGTTTTTTATTAAAATATCGAGAAGGGAAATGACTTTGTCCTACAGAGTTAGGTAACTGTCCGACACCTGCGAACTCAGTGAAACATGCGGGCATTATATTGGGGACACAGTTCTCTCTAGAGACACAGATTGCAACTATCACAAAATTATGCATGTTCCAAATAAGGGCTTTATAAAGAACTTTCCCTCTATTGTCGTTTTTACACAAAATAATAGTGGCGAACGCTTCTGTCCAGGCAAAGCTGCATTATGGAAATGCCACTTACTTAGGAACCTCTATGCTTGCCCGTTTATTTAACACGTTCTTCCTGAATACAAGTGCTCAGCTGTTTAGCAGGGGGGGGGGTCATGTAAAGGTCAAGAGGGTCGCACGCGTACATTGAGTATCACTGGTCTACAGCAAATCCAGAACAACATTAAACTGATTTTAACCTCAAAAACACAAACATGTCGGCCCCTACAAGCAACCGTTGAATTGGCTACCAGTAGCTAAATGCCCTGAATTTAAAGTTGCATTCATTTTCCAAAAATGCTACAATTTCTTAAGCCAGAAAAGGACAAAATACACACAATATGTACTCGGAGATAAGCTTATAATTTCTCCTTTCAAATCCCCAGATTCACGCTGGAAAATTGGGCGGAAGAGCCTGTTCCATAGCGGCCTTTAACCTAATTAACACCCTACCAGTAATCCTGCATGCAGAATCGAATTAGCTAAAAATCAGAAAACGCATACAAACCTGGCTGTATTAAATGACAATTACAATAATTACTCCAAGTCCTCCGTAAAGGTGTGTAGTGCCTCGAGACTCTGGAATGTGTGTGTGAGAGGGGGGGGGGGGGGGGGCTACAAAAATACCATAAATAAAAATAAATGTAAAAAAATAATGCAAAACAATTTTCTTCAATGTTGGACTTCAATGCCAGAAGAAGGTATCTGGTACAGATTTCACTTCTAAAAGGCATCGTGCCCGTTGCTGAAATAGTAGTCCAGACAAACAGATCAGTGTTTTAAGAAGACAGCCTTAGAGGAGCTCAAGGTGTCTTCATCTTGGCGAAGAGCCTGGGTTACTTCATCATTAAAGAATATTCGTCCATGATTGGGGATATGCAGCTGTTGGAGCAATAAAGGCAGGGACGTAGCTTCCTTACACTCCCCAAATAAATCTGGTCTCTAGTAAATAATTGGTACAGGTGTTTTCAGTTGTGTATGGTGATGAGTGTCGGATTTCATCTGCCATTTTCTCACACACTCAAGTCTCTGTTTTGAAGGTCTTAAAACAAGTTGGTCATTTTACAAACTATTGGGTTTTACATACCCCTTACAATCTGCACCCTGCTTCCTTTCCACCATCTTTTAAACTCCCCTTCTGCACTGCTTCTCTTATAACGTACATGATATGCCTGCATGGTTGCTGGAAAACCCGATGTTCGCACCCCCTTAATCTTACTGACAAGCTACACCCCCAATTGAAGAACAGGGTCAAAGCGTGTCTTTCTGAAGGACTTATTTTGCACTTTACTCACTCAGCAACCCCTATTGTTGGGATTCTCAAAGATCATCGAGGAAATATGTTTTTGCCACATTTAGGAGGCTGCTGCACCACGACTGCTTGAAAGCTCAATGGATAGGGGAAAGGGGACAAATGGTTCAAATTCCTTTAAAAGAATCACGCTCCATCAATTGTTGGCTGACCTTACACAATATTTTGAAGCAATCAGTGTGTAGAAAACGAGCCAAAAGAATTTGAAACATATTCATCGCTCAACAGCGGAGTCAGTTTATAGTTGGATCATTACAGGGGCCACGAGTCAAAAAAAACAAACCTTCACACATTAACTAGCGGCAATTTAGCATTCAGGAAAAAGCGGATTTCCTTTCCTCCAGGATATGGGGACTGTGTGCTCATGTACTCAATGTTCATACAAGGGGGAACAATATCCCGTCCCTCACTCAGTTGATAGTCACATGCATTTCCCATCAGCTGGCATTCTCCAGAGCACACTGGTCATTTCCTTCTATGGAAGAAAACCCAAAGCTCAGAAAAAGGAGATATGCCTGGAGGCACTGAATAAAAAAACTTTTGATAGCCACATCGACAGTTATCGGAACATGCAAAATGCCAAGACTGCAAGCACTTTCAGTGGAATGAACCCTGTGCTTAGCAAAGTCCATAAGCTTTTTTCTGAGGTTTCTTTTTCTACAACTTCTTTCTTGCTTTCGACAGCCCAGGTCATCCACAAGCTCAAGAACACAAAGGAAAATGTTCCGATTAACTTTAGCATGGGGCACGCTAGTGAGGCCCCAAGATCCTCAATTCTTGATAAGCTACCCAACACAATAGACCTTCTCACGGGGAGTGAAGCGACCATTGCCAAAGCATGCCTTACTTAGTTTATCACACTGGCACCTGAGGCACTGAAGTATGGTCATCTCAATTGTCCTCCAGAGGATATTAGTGTAACATGTGAGACAGCCAATTGCTCATCAGTGCATGCTACTCTTTTAGCAGGAAAGATTTAGCATTTATTGTGTGGGGCACGCATCTATATTTCTGCTTTTGGCCAGCCGTATTTATAGTACCTGGTCAAACAAGGGCTGCAAGGGGTATACAATTCTAGATAATCTGCGGTCTTTACTAATTATTTTTAGATGTCAGAGATATGGGCCCACAGAAAATATCTTAAACACCTTTTAAACAAAGACATCCCAGTTCTATGTTTTCCAGACCAATTAGAAGATGGTTCCACCTATTAATACTTGCCCACCCCATTTGGGAGAAGTGTTTTTGTGGCCAGTTGTAATGGTTCACCTTTAGAAGCAAAGTACGGTTTGGACCTGAAGTTCCCTTTTTAGAAAGTGACATCCATAGTTGCTTTTTCTTGATCAGCAACAGTTAGTGAGATATTTCGCTTTCTGCTGAGAACTGGTTTGTGACTTTCATAAAAGGATGTTCTTTGTCCAAGGTTTCGCATGAAAGTGCTTCTTAATTTGATTGACTTAAATCGGTCTTTTTAACTGACTATGCACTTTTTGGACATTTCAGTTCCTGCGAGCATTTTTACATACTTTCCTCACCAAGAAAATTCATATATAACAGAGTGCTTGCTGAGGACTTTCTAGCAAGCACTTTGATATATCTGGTAACATTGCCAAGGTAAATTCAAAACAAGACATCGTGGGGTAAATGTTCTCAATTCTTCTCAATTCGGTTTGTAACAGACTTTCTTTGTCTATATCTCTGCCTCCTCAACGCCGGCCTGCCTATCTACCTACTAATCAGCCTACCTACCTACTTTATTTGCCTACATACATAGCTACACATCTAGCTATCGAGCCTTGCAGAGAGACCCATAATGACTTCCTAGTCAACGCAAGCTATATATCTTTAGCATACACCATGCCCTCCAAGACCCATGCTAGTCTCATCTAACACGGACTGTTCTGGCTCCCAACTGAACATCACCAGGACACACACTGCAATCAAATTCAGAAAGCCCTGCCTAGCACAATTTGCTTGCGGACTCTCCAGTCCCCTACAAAGCAGCCCCCTCTATGTCACTTTAGCTCACGATCTACTGTACTCCAATTTTTTCCGGAGGCCCCCAAACCAGGATGTGGGCCCGTTGAGACTGCTAACTCATCTCAAACATGATCCCAACTCGCCCACAGCCCTTAACGGGCAAATTTCTTTTCAACCCTAGGCTCTTAGAACTGTCTTTGAGCCGCCATAAATGCAGCCGCGACATCGTAGAGTGCCAGGGCCTGCTCATAGGCCCCACAATAAGGGTGTGAACCCCTGGACTCCCCTAAACTGCTGTTGGGCAATTAAAGGGATTTGTAAACGGTATTACTCTAATTCGGTCACTCCAACTCTAGGATCTGCAGGACATTACAATTTACGTCCTCATCACAGAAAATTTAGAATTTAGTCAATGGTGCAGATTTGCTCATCACTCTCTAGGGTTTGAAAGAACCGTGCAAGATATGACATTGTTTGGAACATTATTACATGACACCCACCAATGCAGCACAGCACAAGCCCAGCTAAGCCACAAACAGAGGAAAGTGACCGTGGGGTAGAGACCGGTGCAATGAGACACACTACACCGTGTGATACCCACAATACCAGTGAACACAAAAAAAACACGGATCCTAGGAACAAACTGTCAGGAGACTCCATGCAAGGTTACAACATACAATCATGGAACTATGGGAGACAGACATGCCAACAGCAATAAAAGAAAAAAGCTATAAGGACAACAAAGCAATCAACTGTGCACTCTCAAATCGATTAATCATGAGACCTATTCCCCATATTAACTTTCGTGCCGGTGTTGAGAGCGAGAACAAACAACAACCACAAGGTCAGACAATAGAAACAGGTGATACACACTATGCTAAGATGAAATAATATTTTCTGGGTTACAAAACACAATTAAACTAGGGGAATGAATACACAGACAGTGGTTGTGGGTGAACGCTGTGAAAGCTAATCCCCAAAACAGCAGTCAAGTTTATAAACTCCAAACAGTGCCAAGCAGCTGCTGAAAACAGTGGATGTTAAAAACCACAACATTGTTATTATCTAGTCAAACAGTTGCCGCACTACAGACAAGGTAGCTACTGCCGAGACGCCAAAGAAGATCTTTATGTTATAGGAGAAAAAGTCCCCTATTCTAGAGTTACTGTTGTTAAACATACAGATGTTCTACAGAATCACATGCAACATCTCTCCCATGTTACATAGCGTTCTTGTATGTCAATCTTATATTCTTACTGCTAAATAAATAACTTTAAAAAGCTCCAGGGGAAAGTTCTGTGGGAAAGCTTTCACATCATAAGACCCAGGAAGTAAAGTAGTAGTGTCTTAAGAGTTGTGCTACAAGATGACTTCCACGTTCATCCTCTTCACGTTGGGAAAGCTTTTTAAAAGCACGTGAAATAGGATAATTTTTAAACTAATCTATGTTTTACAGGGTTGCAATTGAAGCCTTTCATACCCTATGACCTACGGAAGCTCACAGGCGGGCTCTGGTTTCACTGGGAACATTGTGGGGATGTGGGATGGAGTAACATCCAGAGTCATCAGTGAATTTATTGTTATTCACATGCAAACAGGGGGAAAAAAATATGCGAGAGGGTTATTATAGCTTCGAATCCTTAATAGGTCACTACTTTAAAAATATGGTATTACTTTTTAATTGATGAGCATTAGTTATGGTTTTCAAGTATGAAGGTGTGAAATGCTTACATTTCTGACGATATCATGTTTGCGAAAACATGTCACCCAATCAAAGCCTATCACTTACCAACATATATAGGAGGATAAAATAGGTTTACAAATGTATAGGCTTACCCTAAAAAGAGAGAGCATTTCAAAGAGACCCACATTTGATTTTCTGAAAGGAAAACCTCAGGCTATTCTCACAATTACACTAACAGCATATCCTTTAGAGCTTTAGCACTCTACCCGATTTTTAAATCTCTACATGTTAACTTTGTGTATTCCTGAGGCAAAGTCAAGCATTTTAACAAAAATCTTTTGACTTTCCTCTGCAGCCTCTGTCTGCTACCTTTCAATGAGGCAATATCAGAGCCCATACTGCCTGCCTAGGAGAACCACTTCTTAGGCCTGGCAGTCCACAGTTGATTGCTAGGAGACAGACCTGCACCCTGTGACTGAAATTCTGGTTTTCACGCCAATTTCCAGGGATCCTTGTGGTAACATCTGTATCGCAACCGAACTGCACAGCTTCACCAAAGTGAGAGTCAAAGAGAATGGACTCTGTGGGGTGAAACGACTTTGTTTCCAGCAGCCTTGCTCCTCACACTACAAATGCCACACGTCTTTTGGTCGCTCTCCCCCCACCACCACATAAATTTACCCGATCATATGAAAAAGGCTTTTACTGACTTGGTCACCAATAGTTGTTTCTAGAAGTGCTGTCTGGAAGCTGACAACACCATGGCTCAGACCAGACGCCGCTAAAGACTTCTAACCAGCGGTATACACAAGATGAATGCCACATGGCTTAGTGACAAGATCAGACAAGTGAAAACACAAATCAACATCCCACAATACCCGTGGAGAAAAACAAGGGATAAACATGACGTACTTGAACTGTAATTATAACAGTATGTATAATCTTTATTCGGCATATAAAAATATGTCCATAAAAGAAACATCTTAAAAAATACAAACATCAGGCAAAGGAAGTCTTCATAGAGGCTGCCACATACACGAGGAAAACCAGGTATATATACACTGTCATTATCCCCCACTTGTCGCTTAATATCAAAGTGCATCCAACGAGTTTTAGTGCAGGTTTAGAATATATAAAAACAATAAAATAATCAGCTAGTACTTTTATAGCAGCAAAACGTAGTGCAAAATAGCAAAAATTCTTCTGGGCTTCAAGCACCCCTCGTAGTTCTAAAATTTAAAGCAGATCTTAGAAAGTTGGAAACAGAAGAGTGTGAAAACATCTGATGACAGTTTTAAAAACAACAAGGCAACACGTGCCTGTTTAAATCTAAACCTTCTTAAAAGGCCCTTCAGGAACATTTTTCTGGGATATGCATAGTGCGGACAGAGTAGGACGAAATGTAGGGTATCCTGTGGAGACCTATTTTCGCAGCCACAGGGTCCTCTATGTTCTATATTAAATGTAAAACCAGCAGGTACAGCCAATAGGTGATTAAATAAATTTTATCTAAAACGGGTAATTAAAAATCTGTCATGTGCACTAGTTATGAGAGATAAGTATGGTTCTATGCCCTGGATTGATTGGACTAAAATATGTTCTCTCACCGTGGACTTATAAAGTTCGCTGTCCTCACGTTGCAACGTAACATACTTAAAAAACAGATCTTTAATAAGTGCCTTTTCCTGGATTCTCACCTTATCGGGGTTAGTAAACAAATCTGCAGAGCCTATAAAAAAGCCATCAGAACCACAAAAAAAAAAACACTGCTCCACATGCATGATTGATATACACTGCTAATGAAAGGAACTGCACATGTTTTTAGCAGAAATTCATAATTCGCGGAAAAGGCAGAAGTCCCACAATTGTACAGCTTCTGCTGCAAAAACTCCATGGAACTGATCTAAAAAAATTGAATGCACAGAAAACTATGTTAAGGAAAAAACAGCTAATACTCCTCCTATGCATGACAGCACCACCCCTATGATGGGCAGAGCAATAACCCATCTCTCACCACCTTCAGTGCCCTCTCTGAAAACAATTCCATGATTTGCCATATTATAGCTTATTAGGATTACCTTCACCTTCAGGCGTAGCCTCCCTCTCGCCAAAATCTTCAAAGACAGCCTTTGCACACCCTGTGCAGTAGAATTAGCCAGAAGCTTCCTAAACAAGTCCTTAAAACTAAGATCTTTCTCACACGAGCTAGAACCCACTTGCATTAGACCACTCCTCAAAAAGAAGAATCTAGACCCATTCACCAGCAAGCTACAAGCCAATCCCCAACTGCATGTTCCGAGATAAACTGTATGAAAGGGCAGTTTTTACTCAACTCTTCAAATTTATCACCCCTCATACATACAATGCGATGTCCCTCAGGGGTCAGTCATTTCACCTCGCCTATTCAACGTCCATCTAACTTCCTACTGGGTCATCTCAGATCCTTTAACCTTATATGTTACAACTGTGCAGATGATATGCAAATCATTCTAAAATTGGATGGCCCAGAAGACCTGTACATATCAGGACTTGGCGACTGCCTTTGTGCCGTAGATACATGGGTGATGGGTAACCACCTAAACCTCAACACTACAAAGAACAAGATCATGACTAGTGGTCAATGGCACAAACACTAGCCTATGGACACATGGCCAAAGGAAATTGATGCCATGCCAACATTTTCACATTTTAGAAGTAAGAAATCTAGGAGCATCCATGGACTCAGATAGGTCCCGGATACCATGAGTCAATGAGGTCGCAAGGAGCAGCTTTTACAAAAACAAAAAACTGTGACATATCTTCCCTAACCTCAGATATGAAGAAAAACTACAAGCTAGCCTTACTCGGGCCATATCCAAGCTCGAACTATGCCTAGAGTGTAAACGTTGGCACCCTTACTTCATTATGAGCAAAGTTAATCAAATACAAAAGTCTGCTGCAAGACTCTTCCTCGGCTTTCACTCCAGTGAACATGCGATGCCAGTCCTCCAAACCTTCACTGGCTACTTGTAGGTAGACACTAAATGTTCAAAGCAATTTAAATGGCTCACACAGTGTCCCAAGTAAAAGGACAACTATATTCTCAAAGTAAATATAAAAAAAAATGCAAACACAGGACACTGCATTCAAGTCTAACACCACAAATCACCATACCACCTTACAATAAGAAATCCATAGGGGGCTACACTTTATTGGTATAAACCGCCAAGCTCGGATACACATTGTCTATCAAAATTTGAAACATTCAAGTTCAGTAGAGAGGTGAAAACATAGTTGTTCCCAAGATAATGTTATGAACAGCTGACCCTGTGATAGAGCCCAGAGCAATAATCCTTCTACTAATATAAGCACAGTTGAGGGCTATTGAATAGTATGAACCAGCACACCATACAAAAAAGAAAGACAGGTGTTCAACCCAACTTGAGGAGCTTGGTCCAACACAACCTTGCAATGACCTTTGAGTACAGATGAAATAACTTGGCCTCTCCAATCAAAACTAGAAGTGTTCTCTGAACTTGAAGGCCTGCAGCCAGTCTATTAACATATAGTACTTGAACCATAACCCCCACCGACTTCACCGACATAGTAAACTTTGTTTAACCTCCTTTCTACCTCTCACCACAAGATGGAGGACAGTTGACCTAGTTTTCATGATGGTCCTCCAAGAACAAATTGCATATAATAAGTCAGCATATTAAATTTACCAATTCATTAGCTGAACCCTTATCGCCAACAGGAATAACAATGTATGAAAGGACCTGTGGAACCATGCTGGTAAGAGGATTTCACAGATGCAGGATATTCCATCACAATTAAAATAACCAGGCAGGCCTGCCACAAAATGCTGGTCAATGGAAGACTCCAGCATAGTTCAACTCACGGGTTCCAGATAGTAAATGACAAATAGGGTGACAATTTCATGGTCCATTTTGACAACTCTTTTCAATAGACATCTAATAATGCAAATCATATAAAGGAGGACTGTAACGTAGTTTATCTTGGCAGCCTGTTACCTCTTGAGGAGCCATAACATCATAGAGTGGACGACCACCTGCCATAGCCAACACAATAAAATCTGATTGACAACATACAAGATAAACTACCACAGAATGCACAACAAATTAACCTGCAGAAAGAGCTATTAGAGTTGTCGGCTTAATAGATTATAAAAATGTTGGTTCATTTCTCACACCTCCTCAACCTCATACTGTGTATGATAACTTCATCTCGATGGTCATCACACGCAACTGGAAACACTTCCCACATATGCTCAAAGCAAAGACAACACTCTTCCATAACACAACCATATGGTGAACCATGGACAAGTGCTTCTGTGCCCCACATGGGGTAGTAAGCGCTATACAAACACTGCAATACCATACCATGCCATAATACAATCCCCTGAAGACCATGAAACTATACAGGCTCCCCAAACCAAGCCCTTGATTCAAATAGCTGAACCACAAAACTAACCAGGTCATGCACTGGGTTACACACAGGCAGAGTCAATATCACCACCACAAGACCAGACTATATGTGAGGAATTGAGGGTCACACCAAACTCATCCCACATGACATACATATTACAACCACACGTTCTCCCATCCAAACAGAGACCCACCAGCAATCCCTCCAGAAAAAGAAAATGCTATGCAGTTGCTTGTACCGAAATGTTACGTTATATGCCACGTGCCAATCAAGTCAAAAGTGATCTTTGCGTTTTCTCAAGTATTTACATTCAGGCCGAGCACAAACTAGTACCATTTAAATTTGAACTTTGTGGAGAGAATTTTTTTCACGAAGTTGTGCTTTTGCCACGCCGGTTTTAAGACCTAATTTGCAAACCTGGTTCATTAAATTTAACAACAGCATTTAGCTTTTCCAATTTACAAGGCACCAAAGCCGATGCATTCTGTACAACACTACAGATAATAAGGCACAACGTGATCATGGAATGCAGCATCGCTTATCAATTACCCAAAATCTGCTATCTCATTTAAAAAAAAAAAAAAAAAATTCTCACTACCTAATCATTAATTAAAACCCAGAGAGTGAAAACTTTGTTATGCAATCTTTTAAGTAAATAGACCAGCGCAATAATCAAAAATGATACACAGATCCCAGGCAACAGATTATTAACAACTCCCTGGCTACCTTATGTTCAGATATTAATTACATTTGCTCCTGCCAATCAACGAGAAGAGACAACACTTGAAGCAAAAGTGCAGAAATATTCTTCAGCTTCTGAAGCATAAATTACAGGAATTCATATATATTTACTCTTTACAAGACAAAAATTCATACAGCACCTTATAAAGACGTGCACGGTTCTTATATAGGGGCGTCCTATAACACTTTTAAAAGAGCTTGACAAAGATCCTGATATTTCATACTGCAAGCCACTACTTGAAATAAATTCACAGGTACATACAAGTGAAACAGAGGAAACAATTATACTTAAAGAAGATTTTCTAAAAATGTTTTCATTTGACGCTGCCCCAACAAGCAAAACGTCTGGCTGTATTGTAGTGAATTTTCAGCAAGATCATACTTCTTAAACCAATGTCTTTCAAACGCCTTACTTAGATTTTATGGAGCAAACACCAGGAGGATGGTGTTTACTTTTCTTGCTCTGATTGCAAAGTTAGAAGATTTTGTAAAGTGAACTGTGCTGTACAATGAGTATGAAATGTAAAGCTGTGGGATGTCAGTTTTTTTCTTACACGCTTTAAAATACTTTGTAAATGAACTGTGCAAATATTTCAAAATGTATTTCAGTACTTAGGATAGCATATCTTTTGTCCCAAAGAGTTGGGATGCCAGTTTGATGGAAGAAAAAAACAAAAACATTGGCATAGCCAGTAGGTCTCGCCTTTGGGATCTTATAGGTGTTTAGGCATGCAGCATATTATCCTGGGTGCTGTGCCGCCAGGTATAGAAGAGCTATACAGTTACTACACACTGGGACATACAGTCTGATTCAGGAATACATGCTTGCCTCAGGAAACATTTATGGCCACATTCCAAGTGACAAGTTATAAGGCTGTAAAGAACAGTACCATGCAAGCCAACAAATGGGTAAGCAACAGGCGGGATCCAAGCCCTTTTTGGATACAACAGTGTCGCAAACGAGATGCATGTGCTAGCGCATGCTCTCGTAGGGTCGACCTTAAAAAGAAATCAAAGCACCAAAATTACACCAAATGTGATGAACAAGCTCTGCTAATGAACCTCAATCTTGACTGACAGCACCCTTGCGCTACTGGACTGGGAGCATTCCTCTGTTTTCCTGATATCCCTAAAAGGTGCTTTGAAGTAACTTGCGGGTCCAGCTATGTCCTACTGTGGTGTCCAATTCTTGGAATACATTATACCAATAGCTTTTATCTTCTGATGATAATGTGTCACTAAGCAAAGCTTGTCGTGGGCCATTAGAATAGGGAACGGTGGCAGATAGCGGTGAATCATGTTGCTAGAAGACCAATGAATGTTAAAGGTCAGAAGAAAGTTCTTCTGCAAGAGCCCTCAGGATGTCTTAGTAAGACAGGACAACACAGAGGTACACTTTCAGAGAGGTCTCAATGTGGAGACAACAGTGTGCAAGGCAAGTCAGACTGGATGAGAGATGACCTCATGTCCCCATGGAGGAATAGCAGCTAAAAAAAGAATGCACTTTATGAGAACATACCATGCACAAAAGTGCAACGTTAGTTTGCGGTGAAAAGAAAATATTTGTGGTTGTGATTTAATTCATTTGGTTATGGATTCTAATATTTGGGTATGCCCTCTAAAATTCCATGTGTGGTCAAGTAAAAAAGATTCACCAAAACGTACCACTGTAATTCAATAATGTTGTTTGAATGTCATTTACTCATTAGTTCTAGTCAACCATTGATTTTTGATTCATGAAGGATGAAGTGATTTGCCCAGAATCACAGGATGTTAAGCCGATGATGAGACTTGAACTCAGTTCCCCAGTCGGCAGCCCTAGTTATTACGCCCCACCCTCTTGATTTAGCCTTTTTGATTTTAGCAGCTCGTAACTTTTATGTTAACGGAGTTGTTGCTTTTATGTTTTTTAATGATTGAGCCTTTTACTGTTTGCGATAGTTTTTATTGTTTTTTTTTTTTTTTTTTACTTTCGGTGACTTATGACTTATTTTACCTGGTTTTAGCTTCCACTTTAAGTGACTATAAGTTTATGGCTTTTATTTAAATTGTTAGTCAACTTTTTAACAAATTGTGTTTTATAGTGATTTAAGTTTTTATTTTATTTTTACTACATTGCTGCTTACACATTATGCCACTGTGGTAATCTTGTTGCTTTTCATTCAGCGTTTTTTTTGCTGGGCTCAAGCTTTTACACTACATCAGTGCTGCTCTGAAGTTTTCAACTCTTGTTTCTGTCCTGTAATGTTAAGTATTGTCATAAGGCTGAAAGGATGAAACGGTTTAGGAAATGTGGTTGTTGCGCGTGTTTGGGTGAAGTGGAGCAGCAGCAAATTAAGAACCTGGAAAAATGCATAGCTAAAAATGCAAAAAATAATTAAATACAAATAAAACACGAGTGGGTAAAAAAAATAAAAAAAAGACTGGTTGGAGAAGCGTCAGATGCAAGTGGCTCCTACAGGAACAGCAAACAATATATTTTTCATTTAAAAAAAACATATACTAAATACTAGAATCCATCCAAATTTGTTAAGGCAGGAGTTATTTGCATGCTTTATGTTTACCGCAGTGCACGTGTCGCTAACGGATGCAGTGACCAATGAGTCTGTCTCATCTAGCGGAGAGTGAAGAGAAGAGCAGCATTAGGCACAAGGACGGAGAGCGAGGACAAGAGCAGCTTGAGGCTCAAGGATGAAGAGTGAGAAGAGCAGTGTGCGGCACAAGGAAGGAGAGCGAGGAGAAGAGCAGCATGAGGCACAAGGACGGAGAGCGAGGAGGAGAAATGCAGCAGAAGGTACAAGGAAGGAGAGCAATGAGAGAAATGCAGCATTATACAGAAGAAAATTAGGAAGAGAGCAGTTTTAGCTCAGGTAAGCACACTGAACAGCCAAAGACAAACAGACCACATACTCGAGAAGGGGATGGAAGGAGTTAACCACAGAAGCACAGTGGGGGTGGTGGTAATTGTACCAGATAAGAACGAGAAAGGCTCACTAATCATGCGGCAGCACAAGGGATCAGGGGAAGAGGGCAATGGCACACAAGAAAGAAGTTAGGCTTGGGCTAAAAAGGAGATGACAACTGATGGAAGGGATTATCAAAGAGAGTGAGCAGAAGTTAGGACTGGAGGGGGTGGGAGGGAGCAATTAAGCAAAACCGGAGTAGAGCAACCTGGCCAACAGAAGAGGAACTGCACTAGGCATAGTCGAGTAGCAGAAGGGTGAAAGTAAAGATCGCATTATTTTCACTGGAGCACAGTAAGGAGGGACTGGGTATCAGTAATGGTGCAGCAGATGAGAGAAGCTCCTAAGCTGTGTTATGGTCCAACACAAGCCCATCTCCATCAAGCTGCTGAAACGTGAGCTTCCGATGAAACAGCTGGATGGACCCCTGGGAAACACAACATGATGTAGCCAGCAAGCTTTGGCTTGCTATACTCAATAATGAGCTCTCAGCATGGTCAACTCATAGTGATGGTTGCCTCCATAGGAATTCATAAACCAAGCTGAAACCAGGCCCAGCTTCTTAAGCCACATGGATATTGGAGAATTACAAAAAACACAACAGGCAGGCTGCGGGGTCTGACTCACATGGACCAGGTGCCTTCTGTTGTTTTTAGGGCCTGTAGTTGTTGATTAGCCCAGGCCAGCAGCAAATTGTTTTCCTGCTGCTGGGTTCACCGAAACGGCCCCTCAACATCTCTAATGTTTGCTGACTGTGTGGCTGTCTACTGCAACAGCAGGTACAAGAAGTTTTCACCGCAGTGGGGATTGGTTTCCCATCTAGAGTTCCAACGCGCAGCCGACCGTACACTTTGGGAGATGCGGAGTCATCGTTGACTTGAGAATCAGCTTGTTAAAGTTCCCCACCTGCCCTCCGGTTAAGAGACCCACAACTATATGGGTAGGAGTCCCCAGTGCTTAATTTGTAAACAGATAAGTGCCACGGCTCCAGTCAGGAGGCCACTGCAGTTTGCACCACACATTGCCCCTGCCATGCTGCAATGATAGTAAACAACTCAACTACTAACATCATACTACTAAAAGTGTGACAATTCGGACTATTTCAGCCCCCCAAAGGTATAAGAATGGCTTGGGCAGAAGGTAATAGTCATATTTAAAATATATTGCATTAAAAGTTAGCTGTTTTTGTGGTCATCTCTAAATTAACCAGACAGCACCACCTTGTTGCAGGCTGTCACAAGCGCCGGTGCTGACAATTAAGTGCTGGTGCTGAGCACCGGAAAACACCGGCTCAAATTAAGCACTGGGAGGACCCATTTGGTCCGGCAGATGTCACGACTGCACATGTAAAAGAAGAAGCCAGGCTCAGGCATTCTGGAATCCTCCGTCAACCACCCTGCCAGAGCTGCTCTTCACTCAGCAGCAGCACACAGGCACACAACATCCTGAGCACCAGAGCGGTGCAGTCACTTGGACCACAGTAAAGCCATCCCAGCAGGCGGCTGAGGGCCGTGAAAGTGATCCGGGGCAGAGTGGGTGCCTGGGCCTCCTGCTGCCTCACTCGATGCACAAGGAAAGGAAAGGGTTGGCAGGGAGGGAAATGCTGTGTTTGTGCTCGGAGGGTGGAGGTAGGCCTCCTAACGCAAAGCAGGAAGGGTGAAAGCAATAAGAAACTAGGACGGTTCGAAGATCAAACAAGCACATAAAGCATGGTGCTCCTGAAACGGGCGTGGTGCTGGGGAAAAAATATGTTAAAGTCTCTTTAAAATTAATAAAATAGAGGTGGCAGAGACGCGCCATGCGGAACAAAAGAAAGGCGTGGCCGCCATACTTAAAGCGCAGTGTGCCACGCTGATCAGACGACAGCCAAAGTTGCAACCACAGCTAAATAAAAAGAGTGCACCGAAACTAAACATATGGCTGATTGTGAAAGGATCCATGTAGCTGGGGAAGTCTCCAGGGCGGGAACAAAACAGCCAAAAGGTGGGACAAATGTAAACATTTACCAACGACAGCAAAGGAATTTAGAAAGCCAGAGAACACAACCACTGAGAAGCGTGGGGCGTGTTCAAAGCCCATAGAGTGAATACCGCATTTCTCGAAGACCGCGCATGCTTGCTGCCTAGGCTCTACCTAAAAAAGGGGGGTGGGAGGGAATAATCATCAGATTCACAGCCATACCAAAAGTACAGAGCATCATTCTCCAAACGGATTAATTGCTTACAGGAATTCCTGCCCCCCCCCTTTCGCCTGTCCAGGGAAGTAGGGCAGATATCCTGAGTGGGGTATCCCTGGGGTTTTAAGACTTTACATAGCAGAGCACAAAGGTTAAATGGGCGCAGTTCATCTCAAGATGTGGCTACTTTGCTTGTAGATTTATATAGCGTGGCTTATCACCCGTGAGGGTATCCAGGTGCAATCCATGGGCACGGAGGAGATTACATGATTTGAATAGAATCACAGAATGATGTGCCGATGCGGAGACTCAAACCCGGATCCCCAGCTCCCGAGTCAGCTGCTCTGGCCGCTGCGCCACATCCTCTCCCTCTATCAGAATGGATGGTAAATAATGGAGGGGGGGTGACACCAACTGACACCAGAAGAGAACAGATGAATGGGTATCATACTGCTGCGCATGCCATTGTTGGCATGTAGAGAGACGGGGCATGATATAGCAGTAGGGAGTGCTGTGCAAAGGTTTTTGCAGAATTTTTTTTTTGCATAAATCAGTGTACTCTCCACTCACAAATGTGCACTATAAGATACCCTGCAATTAAATTACTCTTCTGCAGACAAGTACTCTTCCTGCTTTAGTCTGCTCTCGCATCCAATGAAAATATTTTCACATGGTGGCACCAAATTCCCACTAAATCAGAGCAAAAAGTGGGAATTTGGAAGGTTCACTTCATTCACATGAAAAAATGTAAAAGGGGGAGTTTCGCCCTAGAAGAGAAATGAGGGTTGATTAAACCCAAAGTCACTTTTATTTACTGAAAAAGCCTATATCCTTTACAGTTGTCAAAACGTAGTGTTTGTGTGTGACATCTAGGGCTTTAAAATCGCCCAGGAATCTCCTGCATAGTCAGCAATCATAACAACGCACTGGCTCCCGAAGCTGCCAAGTGGCACCATGCCACACACAACATCTTAAACAATCCTCGCTTTTTAGCCAGCAGTAATTTAAATGTTAAATCACCGGGTTAATAATTGCAGTAGGAAAAGCAAGAGTACAAGTTCTGAAATGGAAAGTTCCCGGCTGAAGTGCCAGGACAGGCTACATGTGTTACACATGACAAAAGATTATCTGATCGCTATATTGTGGGTGTGTTGTGTAAACAAATTACATTAATTCTAAAGCTCACTAGTCATCGAGCATACCAATACGCTTCTCCTGGTCGAAATCTTTGAATTTACTTTGTTCCTGCAATTCACAGAAAGTGGTAAACTGCAGGTCAGCATGTCCAACAACAGGAAGACATCATACCTTCTCAAAATTATTTTGGTATTGGCCTTCGGACAAGTCGTAACTTGCCCAACACATGGAGCGGACAAACTATCGACTTTATGTTTGCTATCAAGAATGACAAGTCCAATCCAATGGTACTGCCACATAGATGGGCATACTATCCGTTGGTATCTTTCCCTCTCAACCATACGAAATGTCAGCAACGTCCTTAATCACACCAAACACAGAACCCATACTATTCAAAACAAGCGCTGGAAGGATGAGATGAACAATGGAGATGGGGCAAATTGGTTGAACATTCAAGAACCAAAAGCCATAGTGAAAACGTTCAATCACATCATATCAAACTCACTCAACAAGCAAACAAAGTATTCAGCACAAGGAGCCAAAGCGACCAACAAATGGGTCAACTGAGAAATGGTTGAACCCAAAAAAGGCAAGCTGCCACCTGGAATTTCTATGGCACGACTCTCTATATGAAACGACTGAGACAAGTCAGAAAAGAAATCACAGAATGGGCTACCATAAAGCCATTAAGATATAAGATAAAGGTCTAATTTGAGAGGGTCACTGATAAACAGCAAAACAAAGATGTTCAACATATTCCAAGATCTTACCAAAATCATATACCATGTATAATCATATGTCCTCTGTGTGACTCTGAAACACTGCAGTACTCTCATGACTTCATTAAAATGAAAAATATCACAAAATTCTTAACAGTCACACTCAGCACTTTTCACTAGCCGCGCCCCTGCCCCTGCCCCACATTACCCCACCACCTATAGAGGCATAAAACAGCAATGTGATCTCCCAAATGTAGGAAGGTGGGGGAAATGGATGAGCAAAGGATTGCAACCACCTTGGCAGTGGTGGGAATGAACTTACAGGGGATAAAGGAGGAAGAACAATGGACCAGAACCGCAGTTGGAGAGGAACAAGAGAGAAACAGGGAAGGAGGACAAGGCCCATGATGGAAGTCATAGGAAAGGGTTCCATTCCAGTGCAAGCGCATTTGGAGCCCCAGCCAACAAAGCAATGTCTGACGCCGTTTGTTGCAACCTGTGGTCCACTTGTGGGGCAGGCTGCACTTATCTTACTGGAGAACTAACTACAGGATGGGACACGGAGTGTACGGGGGGATAATGATGAAACATGGACAGGAATGGGTAAGAGGGGGATACAGAGAGAAAGGGACAAGAGAAAAATCAAATCAAACATCCTGACCCACTCTTAATACTAATTCAGCAGTTTGCATAACTAGGATGGTGAGGAGAGAGAACCTGTGTGGGGGCCGGGGAAGGGATAGGACCGCGGCAGAAGTTACAGTGGACAGTATGCCAGGAGTGGGTCTAGGTTGGACACAGACAGTAGGATAGAGCAATGGAACGAGCGCCATTTTTAGCAGGTGACACAGGGACGACTTGGCTGGGCCTCTGCTGCTCCAACCATTGTTGAAGGCAAGCTACAAGAACACAGGCAACCGGTGGGGGTTACGAGGATATGAGTGGGCAGATATGGGGACCAAATCACTGCAGAGGCTTGACAGCTAAGGGGGCACGGCGCTGCTGAGGAGGGAGGAAAGCTAGGAGACACCTGCAGCAGAGGTTAGGTGTCTGATGAGAAGCCGCATGTGAACTGGCAGGAACACCACACCTGCTTTAGCAAAACTGACTGCACCTCATACGGGAGAGGAGTCCAGCCGAGGAGCAGCAAAAATATCCCATCATGTGCAGGCTTCTGCTTAAACCTGCACGCACCCTACAAGAGGAAATGACGACAGAGAGGTGCTGGGCAAATGTCTGTTTGCTAGAGAAAATGAAGATACGAATTTGTATAAAACAGATCAGTGTGCCTGGAAGGAACTCCCACATATTCACTGGAACATGTTGGCCTGCAGTGCAAGGAGTATTGTGCAAGGAGTATTCTGCAAGAGTAAGGAAGTGTAATTTGACTTGCAGAAGTATGTATGGCTCACTATATAAAGAAGAGAACCTTTACACTTGTAGGTGCAAACGTGCTCCTAGTCCACGACTAAAAACGAAGTGAAGTCTGAATATGTGCTACATACAGATAATGACGTTTCAAGAAAGTGTAGCCCTGCAGGTGGGGAGGTCAAACAGGACACTGCCTATATAGTTTCAGTTGTTGAGAAAAGGAACATCCATTTAAGTTTCTAAACCAGCCGTCAATAAGTTGCATTTATTATGATCTGTGCATGCCCTCCTGTAGCATTGAAATGTCGCAGGAACCATCTTCAACAATTACCAGTCCAAACAATGCACTGGCTCTCATGGCTGCCAAAGGGCCCCTTGCCGAGTATGACATCTTCAGACAGTCCTGGATTTTTAGCCAACAGCACTTTGAATGCTGTAGAACTTGTGGGATCTTAGGTATAGATTGAAACGTGAAACTACAAGTTTTGAAATTAAATGCAGGCTACAAGTAGTCGCACATTACATGAAACTAATTGACTGCTATATGGAGATTTTTTATTTTTAAAATCGACTAAAAAAAAAAAAAACACTCAGAAGTTATTTCAGATTACCTTTTCCATTCCGAACTTCTTGAAGCTGTGTTACAGAAATCCACATAAAACTGTTAATGGGAAACTTCAGCTTGCGGTAGGTAGACACAACATTAAGTGGATGTCACACCTTGAAAATATACTGGGTTGGTGATCACTTCAGCGAATGATGCTACTGCTTCAAATATATGATTATTCACCAATATAATCCTACTGTAGATAGGAAAGATCTGCCACGTCCACACAGCAAGACTAAAAGACAACACTTTACCGTAAGACAATAAAAAATAGCCTACAAGGGTTCAACAAGATCTGCTATGGAGGGGAGACACACCAGTTTGACCCTGTAATCCCAGAAGACATGTTAAAAACCATCTGTTGCAGCCGGTGATTTGCCGGATAAACTTCGGTTAAGAAATCCAAACTAGGGAACCAAAGAAGCCAACAAATGCTTCAACAGAGAATTTGCAAATGAAAAAAAGAACATGAGGGCAACTGGAACGACCATGACTAAAACACCATTTGTATTGGGAATCCAAAATCATACACAGATATTTGCATGTATGTAACAAAGACCAGAAAATTAACAAGCCACTAGTTTCATATGCCAATGCGTAGATCAGGCAGCCAAGAGGGCTAATGGGTAGTTATCCAGCTCATGAGACACTGCGCCTCAACTTCAGGCTATTATGTCAGCTGCGTTCCAGAATATGCTCCAAACCTGCAGTGAAATGGGTAGAAGGTCACAAAATTCAATGCCCAGGAACAAGATTGCCATCAAATCTTTCCATATCTGGCATAGTTACTGGTGATGAAAAATGTATTTCTAGCTAAATTATGTGATAAAAAAAATTGCCTCTTCTCGCTATGGTCTTCTGAAAACAATGACTGTCCATGCCAAGTGGAGCAAAGACCGCCAAGTTGAAGAGCAGCTTTCTGTACACTCACTGCTTCGCGGGTCTCATTTGATGGCACAGCCAGCCCCAACCTGTCTCAATTCTGTGGCCCAGCCCGGGACAGTTGGGTAACCAGGCTGCCTCGTTCTCTGAATGTTACTGTGTTTGTGCCATTAGTTCTCTTCAAAGCACAACACACCAGATTTCCGGGTTTCCTGATAGCCGAGTGCTCCTGCGTTCGTTCACACGTGGCAAACCCTATTTTTGTGAAGTAGCCTAATGTTTGTGCATGCGAGATAACCTCAACAATGAAAGCAAAGTCCCCAGGTATGCAAGGCAACAAGCAAGCCTGCCGGCAGCACTCGTTTCAGGAAAGTGGGTGCGGCCCGTGGCGCGGATAGCAGTAAATGGATGCGTGAGGCGGGTCACGAGGGAAAGTGTGAATAGTGGATAGTGTGAATGTAGGAAGGGTCTTTGAAAGGGAGGGAGGGAGTGGTTGACGGCCATTGCTTTAATGGTTATTTGTATTTATAAAGTAGTGTCGAACACTTTCAAGTCTCATGGTGCATATAAATAATAATTTCTACAATCAAACTTGTGTCGTGCAAGAAACGAAGGGCCTAGCATGGTATAAAAGAGGTCATAGTCGAGTAAACGGGAGTAGCTGCGTGTGAAAGCAGCCATGTTGGAGACGGGGGAGTGGGTGGGGCAGGGGCCATCCTTGAGACGAAGTGGTTGGCTGGGTGTGGCATGAATCATGACAGGAGCTGGCTTGGTGCGGCATTGGTCATGAGAGAAGGGCTGGCTGTGGCAGGAGTCGTGACACAGGAGCTGGCTGGGTGTGGCAAAAGTCACGACAGAGGGGCTATTTGGGATTGGAAGTCGTGATGAGAGAGGGCAGGCCGGGTGTGGCACGAGACATGAGAGGGACTGTGGTGTGGCAGGAGCAATGATACAGCAACTGGCTGTGGCAAAAGTCGCGACAGAGGAGCTATCTGTGCGTGGCAGAAGTCATGCGAGAGGGCAGGCTTGGTGTAGCAGGAGTCATGACAGACAGGGGCTGCGCATGTCTTGGGAGAGGAGGATGGAATGCAGGCTCGTGGGAGGAGGTGGATGAGCGCGCGGGCTCATGAGAGGAGGTGGGTGGATGAGCGCGCGGCTCAAGAGAGGAGGTGAATGAGCACGCAGGCTCATGGGAGGAGTATGAGGCTGGCTGCTAGTGGTTTGAATTGCTAAACCGGTCCTTCTTGTTGTTTTTGTAAAAGCCCTCTCTCACGCCTGAAGTCAAAATCCTCGTCTGTCTGGCTGCAGCTGTTTTGATTGAGCAAATTCAGACAGTGTAATCTTGTAGGCTGCTCCTGACCTCTGATCCCAGTAACGTTTTTGTGAGCTCGGGGTTTAGTGAGTAGGAGAGGCAGCCAGGCTGGGGCAGCACAAGGGGGAGAGGGTATATTGCTGATGCACCACTTACCAACAATGCAGCAACACAGGCCAGAAGGATCCAGCCGTAGACGGGCTCCTGGCACACTGCCAATCAACAGCACCAGAAACAACAAGGCCTCACATGGGAACCCAGTATTCATTGTCATGGTCTTGGGCCAATAACAGAGCAGAGCAGCTGAGAGGGAGCCAAGGCAACCCGAAGTTTCTAAACTTGGGACCAGGCTCACTAATCGTGGTGCCCAGATCATATGGTCACCTATGCCGAAGCGAGATGCCAAGCATGTCCCATGAGGTGCCCTGACTCAGGTGCCCAATGGGCCATGTAAGGCACAAGTCTGGAATGAGTGAACCACCCCACTACAGAAATATAAAGGAAAACTTGTGTATTCCTTTTCATTGTGCATCTCGTCAACAAAACCATGCTGCGCACCAGCGGTATCACCCCTTCAAGTCCCAAAAGCAGGGAGCCAGTCCTATTGCTTGGGTGCTAAGAGTATGACAAGCCAGAGGTGGCATCCAGATGTAGCCTTATGCGAGTTTCTCTGGCTCCTCCCCTCCACCCCTCTTTACATGTGCTAATCCTTCCTTCACGCCTCATCCCTCTGAACACAGCCGCCTGGCAACACATGGGCCTCACTGAGGTCCAGCCTGCAAACACTGTGAAAGGTCCAGACCTCACTCTTGGGATTTTAGCATAAATTATTGGTGGAGCCCAAGCCCCACCAGCCCTTATAACTAACATGGCACCTATGTTGATGAGGCAAACCCATTCCAGTGGAGTCACAACTTGGGAGAGAACCCCAGCAAGCAATGAGCTGCCAGGAACTGTCTGCAGAGGCGTAGCATACGCAATGGCATGACCTCAAGCACTCTCATTGGGTGAATATATGCTGAGTGCCTTTTCAAATGAATCTTACCGTGTCACATTCTGCAAATAAGAGCAGTAAATTAGAAAACGATGCGGTAACATGGTCTAATCGGGAGCACCCCCTTTCATCGTGGTCCTTTTTTCACCCAACCGCTTTGAGTATTTATTGCTTCAGCGGTTCAGCCTGTCCTCACTGTGGAACAACATTCACTTGGTCGTGTTCCCCACTCAAGTTTAGGCATGGGGCGGTGTTTTAAAGGGAAAGAAATCTGGTAATTTGCGTAAATGGTAATGTCGGTGGGGCAAATGAAGGCTAGCATCTTGTTTGCAGACTATTAGTCAGGGATGTTAATAAATTACAGAATAACGGGTGGGCGCACCTACCCACACTTACACTACTATTTTTAAAGCAAAATATTTATGTTGAAAAGAAGGGGGGTGTAAGACTTGCACAAGCGCAATAGTGCTACTGTGTTAGTAATTTCAACACCAACATTGAAATAGCGAAGTGAGGACGGGTCAAGGAAAACATGAGGCTGGGGCGAAGCTTTGTATGTCGAAGCGTAGACATAGTTTGTTTAGCCTCCCTGGTGGCAGTTGCCTCATGTCACAAAAATAGGGAGTCCTTAATAACAGGTTACTTCCCCCTCAGCGTTAAGCAGCATGTAAACCTAAACGTTGTTTACGCAACAGAAACGAAGGAATGTTAGCTGTAGTCATCAAGCCATTACGGATGTGTCCCAGACGCACCTGCCTTTGGAATTCCATGGCCAGCTCGTCCAAAATGTTGGAATGTGGCCCTGCTCCCTCGTAAAGCACGCTGCTTCCGAGACTTGTTCTGTCCTGCCTCGCGCCAAAGGGACTGTCACACCCGTTCCCTGTCAGCACAGAGGGGACCACCTCCGCTCTACAGCCCACTCTCCACAGGGAAGTATCCCTCCAGGTTTCAAAGCCCCCCCTACAGCCCACTCTCCACAGGGAAGTACCCCTCCAGGTTCCAAAGCACCCCCCCTACAGCCCACTCTCCACAGGGAAGTACCCCTCCAGGTTCCAAAGGGTACCCCCTCTACAGCCCACTCTCCACAGGGAAGTACCCTTCCGAGGTTTCAACGCACTCGCCCCTTCTGGCCTCGTGGCTAGCTGTTGTGCAAACTGCATATGTCAAGCCTCTCAAGTATCACGACAACCCTCAGGCGGAGGCGTGGGGCATGCCACCATGTGCTGTCTTCGAGCACCAAATGTGGTATTTTAATGTTTTTATTTTTTTTTTTATTTTTATTTTTAACATACCACAAAAAAGCAAATAGTTGTGCATTTTACTACACCCCCACCCCCCAATTTCAGGTACAACTCAATGTTCTATTGGATGTCCAGAGATCAGGTGCCCTCGAGGTAATTAAATATAGCACCGCGCCGTCTATTATATTTATTTAAAAAGTTTTCTATAGCGCGAACATGTACAGTATACAAGTCAGGGAAGGATACAAGGGGTAAAAAACAAAGCAACCCAACACAGTAAAAACAATCTTAGCAGTCTCAAAGCACGGAACCCTATGGAGCATTGGAAGCAAAGAGTCCAGACAAAAGTTTCTTCATCCATATCGTTTTTACTTCCTTGAGAATGGAAGAATAGGCATAAAGTCTCAGTTACGAACATGGTCATGAACATGCATTATACGTTGAGCATTATGAAGAATCGAGTACTGGAACTGTGCACGTTTGATATTTATATATGCTTTAAGTGTGGATGTTGTAAACTTTCATTTTTTAACTAAAACTTTTGATGCTAAAAAGCATACCATGTGGAAATCGATGCAAGCGTATTCAGGAGTCTGACGGGCATGCATAAACTCAACATAATGAGTTACATGTCTTTCGAAAATAGAAGCCCATTTGTGCATGTATTTTCCTGTGACACTTCCCACCTGTGTGACCAGCAATGGGACTCGTTGCTTCATTTATGCTGATAGTTCACCTGGTGGGCATGAGCACAGATTGTTTTGGGACTGTGGCTTGGTTTTCATCAGACTGACAGAGCAAGAGATAGGCAGCAAAAATAGAGTCAGAGAAAGATAGGAAAAAGTGAAAAGGGGAGGAAGCAAAGACGAAAAAGAGCCTGCAGGAGTGAGATAGACAGGATGTGCTGGCTGGTGGAGGAAAGAGGCACTGGTTGGAACCTGGGGGCGAGGCAGGGCGGGTATTTAAAAACATGCAACCGTAGTGCATAATTATTTTGCTTAAGTTTCTAATGCACTGTGGCAGGGACTGATCAATAAAAACACGTGTGGTGGTCTGCCTACCCCCTTCATCCTCCCTCCCATTCAATAAAGGGAACGCGCAATAAAAACATAACCCAAAACTAAAGGTTTGTGCCTGCGTAAAATCGAAGCGCAACCAGTAGTATAGATGACACAAATTGAATTAGTAAAAAAACATACTACCGCGCCCATTTATTTAAGAAAAATATTGTCAACCACATACTTCCCCTTCAGGCAGATCGCGTATAAACAAACTCCGAAAGCCTTTGCCAAATTAAGCTTAAGGTCTATTTAACATTAGGGCAGTTTCAAATAGTGCAGAACCTGCGCTAGCAAGCACACCCTCTGCTGAAACGCCGACTTCCGCCTGCACAGTGCACGCAGGAGGGCTTAGTATGAATGGACGATAAACTTGGGTGTGGCAGCAGAGATTAGAAAACCAGGGAAGTGCGCTTTTGAAAAGGTACACATGTTTTAACTAGCAAGCCTTGAATTCGGAAAACAGAAAAGTATTTAGCACTGAAAAGGAAAAAAATAAAGCACGCGGCTCCACTTAACACCCCCGTGTAAACTACTCGACCTAGTAGCCATTTCATGTTTTCATAAACAAAGTAAAGCGCCCCCCCCCGAAGTGCGCGTGACCAGGATATTGCAGGTCCCAGAAAAGTTCATTGTCATACGAAAAGCAAAAATGTCTAGCAGATTGTCAATGTGACTTGTAATGATGAAAACACATCTTTCCATTCATGTGTCAAAACCACAATTTAAAGGTAAAGGGGCCAGCCAGTGTAGAGAAAAAAAAAAATCAGTTCCGTTTACCTACTCCTGCATCACAAACAAACTCAAATAAAAGGCTTCCTAGAATATTGCTTTGTTAGACATCTGCTTGGGTTTGGAGAGATATTGTAACCCCCCCACACACACACACATACATACATACATCGTTTTCTAAAAAGCTGGAGAAATACGACAAATTACAGAAATTAAGTAAAAAGAGTGAAACTGCGGTGTGTTTGGCCTTTTACTATAGCTTGGCTCACACACTGACTAGACAATGAAGTTTCATTCCAGTGCTTAAACAGTTACTCACAAACATTTTCTTTTTGTTTCATATTTGTTGCACACGAACCTTAAAAAGGTACAGGGGGGGGGGAAGACACCTCACTTTCAGTGGGTGAGAGTTTGAATAAAGGAGCTGGGCACTAACGGTCGGGGGGCAGATCTATAATTAGTGCAGCAGGTGCAGTGGCACGGAGCCCAGGAAAACAAGTGACCCACTAAACCACATTATCTTTTACTAGCCAACAGGTGAGTATAAGGGACCCATTTTCCATGCTTGCATTAGGATCGATTTCACCCCTAATACTCCACCACATCACTATGCGACTGTTATAAATTAATACTGGTGACGTGTCTTTTCTTATTGCAGGGAGGTTTTGACGCCAGTCACTTGTAACACGATAAAGGGCCAGCTATTTATGGGGAATCCCACAGAAGTTTTTAAACGTCAAGTAGACCACTTAGAGCAAATAAATCAGGTACCCAGTGACGTAGGTTTGTCTGCAACAAGGATGGTGGTGGGAGAGAGGGGGGGGGGGGGTGTGAACGTCAGGTTTGCCAACAACCATGCTGGCATATCATATACATTATAAGAGAAGCAGTGCAGAAGGGGAGTTTAAGAGACGGTGGAAAAGAAACAGGGGACAGATTGTAAAAGGTAATTAAAACACAATATTTTGTAAAATGGCAAATATGTATTAAGACCTTCAAAATAGAGACGAGAGTGTGTGTGCCTGTGTGTGAGAGAAAAGGGCAGTTGAAATCCGACACTCAACACCATACCCCACTGAAAACACCTGCACCCAACTATTTAATAGAGAAAAGATTTATAGGGGTGGGGTGATACCCCCGCCCCTTTAGGTACCGTTCGTTTAAATTAGAACGAGTAGGATCTGCAACAGAATGTGGCAAAAATAAAAGTAAAAGTGGTCAAAGTTCAAAAATTAAAATAATTGTATTTAAATTTATGAAAGGGGGCTAACACACATACCCCTTTATTATAGTTCCTTTTCAACAGAAGAGGATTAAATGCTGGCTCGGCCACTTTTGAATTGAAACGTTGACCTTAGGCAGCAAACAGCATTCACGATTTGTTAAGCACGGTTTTCTGTGAAAAATGCTAACGCCTGCTAATTATTGCAGCGGGCTCTCAACCCACTGGGCAGCCTCGCACAGTATAAAAGCAAAAACATTCTGTGCCACAATGGTGTCCAACTGAAAGATAAAGGGAAAAAAAAAAAACCTCAAAGACAGCCTCCAGTGCCTGCTCCAAAGTTAATACAGTGCCTGGGAATAAATGCAGGCGCGCCCCTGCCGCACACAACAGAGCATCATTATAAAGAGAATAAAACCTGAAACCCACCCAGAAGATGGTGGCGTAAACGATGAGCGTGAACTTGAGGCAGAGGTAGGGGAAGCGGGAGCAGTAGCGCACCTCCTGCTCCGTCTCCCCCGCCATGGTGATTCTTCCTGCTCCCAGCGGCAACTCCTCTCCGCCTGCAGTAGCCTAGCCTCCGACAATGACAACTGGGGCGACCGGTTCTAGCGCGGAGGCATGTAAGCTTTCTCGTCATTGGTCATGCGCGGCCGGGCCCATTGGCCTCTGCGCGGTGTCTCCGGATTGGTCTGGGATGCCCGGGGACGGCGACTGAGGATGTATGAAAGGGGCAGCTTGGAAGCACTGAGGGCACGTCTCAGTGGCTCCAGTTATGCCCTGTCAGAAGCAGTGCTTTAAATGTGCCGGTACTCACCGGTACGAAGTAACGACACTATCATTTTCTTCCTTAGAATACCGGAACTTCTCCTCAAACAACGAGAGTACTGGTACTCATAGAGGCCCAACTTCGACGCAGGTGGGGCTGCGCTCATTAACTGTTACCTGGCCGCACCTTCATTGCTTCCTTAAAGCGTGCCTTTGAAAACGGAGGGACACCTGAGCTGACCTGTAACAGGCGCACCAGAACAGCAGCTCTGTCTCCAGGACACTGTGATCTCTGTGCTGCTGAGGAAACTATGCGAGGAGGGTTTTTTGCTGCAGGGTGTTTTCTTTATGTTACTTAGTGGGAGCAGAAAGGTGACTGTAAAACCTAATGGGTGTGGAAATGGAACGCATTGTTTAGCACAATACAGCTTTTTAGCATGCCATTTGTTTGCTTTAAATGCCTAAAATTACCCCCCCCCCCCCATCAGCAATTCCAATTTAAGGTATTTGCATGAACGAAAATCGGTGCCCTCTTCACCAATTTCCTGATTAACTTCAAACAAAGAAAAAAACGACTTAAAAGGCAAACCATTTTTTTAGCGTTTTACTCATAACTTCTTGCTTTAAATGGAAAACCAGATATAAACCAAATGTGACAGGAGGCTCCATGGAATGTGGGACACTTTCATATGGTTTTTAGATATTAGCTGGAAAACCTTTGCATTCTGGGATTTGTAGATTCCTCTGCTCATTCTAAGTAAGAGATTTTAAAAATCCCAGCATTCAATGTGTTTTTTGCAAAAATCAAGGACAGATTCAACATGTCACATAGCATGGTGTGCCACCTGGGAACTACCAATTCCCCGCTCTCATATTTTGTGGGAGTCCACACACATCATGCATATAAAGAGTCAGTCCATCTCCATCTTTTCCAGAGTAGCCAAGTTACAGTCTTTATGTATTCAGCAGAAGTACTTACACCTGCTACCTTAGAAATGAAATATTTGCAGCAGCTCTTCAGACTCCAGAAACGTCAGAGCATGGGTGCAGGAAGTGCTTATTCATTTCCGGACTGAGGACTTTGAATTGACAGTTGGGGAATTGTTGACATTTCGTGATGCCAATTTATTTAAGAAAATATCAGCTTTGTGAACAAACGAGGGAGCAGATTAACCCTGATGAAGACAAATGTATTGTAATAATGGCTACTCTACTCATCAGGCCAACACTAGTTTTATTAATCGGCCAAGGGTTGGCAGCAAAAGTGGGCAGAGTCATAAAGGGCAAAGTCTGAACTTATTTATTTTTTAAAACTCTGCCCCCCAAAATTTGACAGCAAGACAAATGTGATAATAACTTTATTATGGCTTGCTTAACTGATCACAACCTGCTGCATTTCAAAATATCACCTGCTACAGAGATCTTTGTGTAACCAGAAAGTTTCATAATACAATGGCACTTTAATAACTCTGGTGGTTAATGCACTTGCTGGAAAGATCTGTGTGCTTTGTCATCAAAGGCTCAACACCGCATACAATTGCATAGAGTGTCAATGTGCCTGCTATAAAGCACAGCATAAAACATGCAGATCACATATTTGTTTTTTTATGTATAACGCCCAGTTGGTTACTGTTTTAGTTGCAAAGATCCTTGTGTTACCTCCAGGTCAAAAGTTAAAATCCTTGTCATATAGCTTAGTGACTTATGATCATGTATGAAGGCAAAGCATGCAATCTACGAGGCATACTTTGGAACCTTGGTTTATTTTCAATATATTGTTACAGTTGCTAAAAAAGGTTATTTTGGTCAATAATAAACACCTATTAGTTAGTGCTATATAAATGGTTATTAGCATAATGACTCATGGGCAGATACATGACACATTCCTACAATGCATGCAGATTTCTTGCATACAGAGCTTAGAAAGATCAAAGGCCTAGCCCGCCCCTTGTCCTGCCCTTAGCAGCGCCCTTGTGCTGGCCCCAAACTCCACCCGCAGTTCACTGCTCCTTTTGGTGAGTGCCTGCACTTATTTTTTTCCATTTAAAGCACTGGTCAGAAGTACATGCCAATAGTAGTTGCAAGGTGTCAAACGTAAATACAGTCTCATATCTTCCAAGTGCACCCATGTCATGCGTGTCACAGTCACCAGGCCTTGCTTTTTATCCAACAGTCCTTTGAATTCTGGGACTTGTAGTTTATCATTGCCTATTTTAAACCCGAGTTTAAATGTAATAGTTTGCAAAATATACTTGTTTATAAAGCAGAATTAGAGGATGGCGTCACACAGGAAAAGGAGCCATCTATAGTGCTAAATTTGGAGAGGATGTGATGTAAAGGCCAGAGCTGCCAACTTTGGAAAATGCCATTTTAAGTCACGTGTATATACAGTATATCATTTTCTTTATTAAGAAGTTTTTGAAATTTCTATAGTATTGAGATTCCCCTTCTTATCGTTATTTGTAAAAGTATAAAAAGAACAACATTATAGGCTTTATAAATGGCCTTTCCTTGCCTCACACAACTGTTTAACTTTATGTCCCAACAGGCCTGCATTCATAGCTGCCATCTGGGCCATGTCCTGTGCAACATCTTCAGTCAATCTAGGTTTTTTTGCCAACAGTATTTTGCACATTGGGATTTTTGTACCTAAATTTAAAAAGTTAAATGTGAGACTTCAAGTCCCTGCATGCTGTTGCTTAATTGCTTAAAAGACCAGGACTGAATGGAAGCGTCAGCAGGGCCGGCTCTAGGGTGGTGCGATCGGTGCAACCGCACCGGGCGTTGTCTTGGGGTAGGGGCTTCATTTTTGAAAATGTTTATTATCATTTTAAAAGCACCTGCTGCCTTGTTCCTGGCCTCCAGCAACTTTCAGACATCAATTAAAATGTCAAGAGAAGTCCAGTGATTAATCGTCTTCCTGGAAAGGGACGGGAGGTTTGTCTAGTGAAAGTTTTGACTAATCCTAAGGTAGAGCAGAAGGTTAAAATGCCTGCTGCTAAGAACGTGTACCATGCAGATAAGGAAGTGCATATAATGTAAATAGGTCAGTGTGTTACTGCTTCTGTAAGAGAGCTCCTTTTGTTACTTGTCCTTTATAAGTCAAAATCCTAATATAGAACATTGAGCTATTAACTGTCCTCCTAGAGCTGCATGCAAACTGCAAGGAATATGTTAGAGCTTTATGTTTTTTTGCCCAGTCTTTCATCATCCTAATCTTGTGAAAATGGTTCATTTGGGTAGAAAACAATTCTAATTATGAAAGCGAACCCCTAACAATGATGTTACGTTTTAAATTCTGAATTTGTGCTTTTCCTGAATATGAACTTAAACTATATTGCCTACCAGTATCGATGACATGTCACTCCTACACTACACCTTGTAGTACTGTCTGATGTAACATTTCCTATACACTGATTTACACACATATGATTGTCTCTGTACAATGTGTGTGTGGTGTAAAGTGCTCTGACACCTTACACTGGTATGAGTGGCGCTATAAAACTAAATGAATCTGAGAGACAGTGGTTATGGAGACTTGAGAGGCACTGTTAAAGGGTACTAGTGAGGGAATCCGTGGCAGAGGTGGACATTGTCGCACAGGGCGCCACCAGCGCTAAAGCCGGCCCTGAGCGTCAGGTGACCGTAGGCCTTGACAGCAGTGTGTTGCTTCTTTATGTGGGCCGCACGCTTCCTCATACACACAACCTCAGAATGCAGACTTACCATTTAGCACCATGTCACCAGGATACCATCAGGGTCATTTAGACCTGGGCAGGCGGCGCATAAGGCAGCTTAGTCACCAGAGGCGCTGGCCTCCACTCCCCTGTGGTGGACCATGCACTGAACTTCGCTACGGGCATCATGTTGGTTGCTCTCGCTTGAAAAGCGGGAGTTGGTTTCTTGAACACAAGAAGTCGTTGGCCTGATCTGCAGGGAGTTTTTTCCCTGTCCGTTAGGGCTATTAATTGATTTCCTTCAGGGGAAATCTTACGAAAGCTGCCCTCTCTATAAAGAATGGGGCGACCTTCACCACCTGGCTGCCAGTGGTGGACAGGCCACCATTCATTGGCGGTGTAAACCTGAATCTTTTCCCAATTCAAAATGAGGCACAGGAACCACGAGGCAGAAATTAAGGCACCCCTGTCATTTTGCCTCTTGTTTCCACTCTTGTGCTTTTCAGTTACAGATCTTTATCATGTGCATCAGTTCAACGGAAGTGATATGACACCAAGAACATATTTAGATAGTTAAATTAAAGGGCCGGATTGAATCTTCATCACGGATATGGAGGTAGGGCATTGCTCGTTTGCCACACAAGCGTGTAAGACACAATTATACGCTTCTCTGGAAGCACTTAAAAAGAGAGTTGTGTCGATGCAGGGAGCACGTGGATGTCCACTGCAGCGGATGTCGCCTGCTCAGGCGCATGGTAGGATGGTAGGTGCCTCAGTATCCTCAACAAGATTGCTCCCTGTTGTCAACATCAATACCTTCCTGCATTATCGGTGCATGCTAAACCCTCACTGTTTGTTGTGAGGTGGATGTTTTGGTTAGCAAGAATTAAAAGAGCACTGGCAAAGGAAATAGGTATCAACTTTTTGACCTATTGCTTTGCCTAAGGTGTTGGCTTGTGTTGTGCAGCATCAGCAAAAGCATTTTTTGACTGATGCTGTACAGCATTGGACAAATTAAAAAAGTGTGTTAGTGCAGCTCCATGATGGATCAGTAAGTAAAAAAAAAAAAGAACTGTAACAAGTGTGAAAGACCTATTTTTTAGGTTAACGGGCCAGCAGCAATTGGCTCCCTGACTGTGCCAAAACAATTAATGTATATTAAAAAACAGGACTGCAGGGGGGGGGGCAAGTAAATAGTGGTTGGGAAGCAGAGGATAGGGATGAAGCAGGAGGGAGTCGGCAGGGAGATACATTCAAATTAAATCTGATTGGGCTGGGTGGAGAGCAGCATATGAGGGTGAGAGCAACACAGTGGCTGGGAGAAGAAACACACAAGGGTTAAAACACAGGGTGAGGGGAGAGTTTGTCAAGGGAAAAGTACATGAAAGAGAAAGTGAGACGCACAATAGGGAGAGAGCTGAAAAGCACATGCTCTCTCCTGGAGTGCTTAACCAAAAATAAAAAAAGTAGTCTTCTAAAAGTGAGCAGTGGAAGGATACAAGTGAGCCAATCAAAAGGACGATGAAGCAGCTATGCTTCAGAAGAGGGACAAACACAAGAAGAGGGAGGCAAGCCATCAAATAAGAAGCAGGCAAATGAGAGTGACAGTGAAGCCAACCAATGGTGAGAAGTCAGCTGGCAATAAGTACCACTGTAAGTTCTTTGTAAGCCCTCAGTAGGTCTTACGCGAGATCTAAATTCTTTCAACAAAGAAAACAGACTCCACTGTACAATGGAGAAAGTACAATGGATAGTTCGAACAATCCCTAAAACAGATGGTGAGGCATGTTAACATGACATTGATATTCGTAAAGCCCACATTGATCTAAGTAGCAGCATTACACTGAAAACAGATGTTCTTTGTTATTAAACTTACTTGTACTCATTTGTCAACCTTTGGATGGATGAGTGGCTCAGTGTACCTACCTGGATATAAACCTTTGACATGAAGGTAAAACACAAATTCCTGCAAGGGTTGCATTAGTCCAAAGAGCCACCATATGTCACAGCAATGTCTTCTCTTTGCTTATTTCAGCCTTTAGGTCGATGGTAACTAAAAGATTTGTTCTAAAAAAAGTCAAAAAAGGTAAGTTCAAACCACAATTTCAGGAATGGTTTCAGGATTGAAAATTGTGCAATGATGATATCTTCCAGCCATTTTCAATGGCAACACGTGTCTTTACATGTAAGGAATGATCGGAAGGGGAAGAGAAAAGAGGACACAAATAACTAGGGAAGACGTCCTTCATACACCCCTAACACCCTAACTTTCCCTCCTCCGCCACTCCTGTCACACTGATCACGGGTGGGGATAAGAGTTAATGGGTGTCTGGGTCTGGGTCTGATCCACCAATTAGCAAGTGAGCAACTTCATGTCCCATGATTGCCTTGATCTACGGGGTAATCATGCCAGAAAGGGTCAGGGAACGCCACCATAACACAAAGGAGAGATGCAGGACTACATTTTCCAGGATCAACCCGATTGATGAGGTGAGCGCAGGTGTGTGCATACACTCTTCCCATGATAAAACCGAGGATAGGATTATGACGTCTGAAAACGGGGGCCAAAGTAGGCACATTTGAGTTTGAAGGGTACACCTAAATGTGTGTGTATATATATATATATATATATATATATTATCTACTGGCGGTCGCCAGTAGATAGTTATAGTTAGGACCTATTATCCATAGGAAATCCGCAACATTCTATTTGGAATAACATTGGCGCCGGTTGACGAATCTTCGCGAAAGCTTCCAACTTGTTGGGGCGCTCTGGTCCGCTCCTATCCTGAAAGTCTCGGGGTGATACGTCAAGCGGGGGCCGAGAAAAAAGGGGGGTCCCAAAACACGTTTTCCCCATTCATTTTTCCATAGGAACCTTTAGTCGCAGCTACAGCCCGAACTGCTGAACGGAATTACACCAAATTTGGCAAAGAGGTAGCCCTTGGTTCAGTGTCGTGCCTTTTGCTTAAATGGTGTAAATCCGTTCAGTAGTTTCTGAGAAAATCACAAGTAAAGTCACATATATATCTATGGCCGAGTAGGGTCCGCATACCCTGAGCGCACCCTGCGCGCACCGTCCCGATCACGAGCTGCATGCTAATTGGCTGTCAAGTGGCTGTCAACATTCCGAATCAGGAAGTGTTGGCAGCCATTTTGTGCCTCGGTAGAACCGAGGCACAAAAACAAGTGCGCAAAACGCACAAAGGGGCAGGGTAGAAACACCCTGACCCCTAGGCCTGCTCAGGGGTCCCACAAGGACCCCTGGGCAGAAAAAGCATTTTTTTTTAAATCGGCAGGATGCGCTCAGGGTGCGCGGATCCTGCCGAAAAAAAAAATCGAGCACGGTCTCCGCGCTTTGATGCAAATTTGCCCCGGGTGGCCCAAGTCCCGGGGGCATGCGGGGGTGGGTTTATTGTTTATGGGGGCCTCTAAGGACCCCAAGCCCCGAGGACCGCCACCCCGGGGCTTTATATAAAAAATGATGGCGGGAGGGCTGTGCACCCCGGGGCTGTTTTTTTTTTTTTTTAAAAACCTGTGTGGGGGGGCTCCAGCCCCCCCACACGCCCCGGGGACCGCCACCTCCCCAGGGCACCAAAGATTTAAATATGGGGGTCCGTTACGGACTCCAGAGCCCCGGGGACCACCACCTCCCCGGAGCTTTGAACAAGTTGGGAGGGGCCGCGCGGCCCTCCTGGAGCCAGTGATGGCCCTGGGGACCACAACCCCCAGGGCCAGCTCCTGCAGTGTCCCGGGTGCCTACCCCGGGACACTGTAGTTTGCTATGACAGGACGGGAGCATCGCGGCTCCCGTCCTGTCATAGCAAACTTAGTTTGCATTTTGAAAGAGAGGCAGGAAACCTGCTCTCTCTTTCAAAATGCAAACCAACTTTTTCCACACGGGGAGCAGCATGTTAGCTGCTCCCCATGTGGAAAAGCAATGCCGGCTCCCGCAGGAGGCGGGGAGCCGGCTGGGACTGTGGGGGATTGGGGACCCCCACAGTCTCCAACGAGAGGCCAGGCCCCGGGGATGGGGTCCCCGGGGCCATAAGTGGCCCGGGAGGGGGCCACGCAGCCGCCCTCCCCAATTAAAAAATAAATAAAAATAAATAAAAAAGGGCAAGGCCGGCCCGGGGATGGGGTCCCCGGGGCCTTAAATGGCCTGAGGAGGGGGCCACGCAGCCCCCTCCAAATATTTTTAAAAATTTAAAAAGAGGGCATGCCCCGGGGATGGGGTCCCCGGGGCCAATAGAGGCCCAATGAAGGGGGGCCACGTGGCCCCTTCCCGTTTAAAAAAAAAAAAAAAATGCTCAGGCCCCGGGGGATGGGGTCCCCGGGGCCAAAAGTGGCCGAGGGAAGGGGGCCACGCAGCCCCCTCCCATACAAAAAAAGGAAGAAAAAAACGGCATCGTGCCGGAGGCCCCCCCCTCCCTGCAGCAGTGTGCAAACGCGCCCCTGGCGCGTTTTAAGAAGGGAAGTAATTCCCCTTGAATACTGGGGGTCCCTGGGGGCCAACTAGCCCACCAGGAACCTCCAGTATGCGCCAGGGGCTGTGTTGCAGAGAGGTGTACAGAGGCCACGCCCCTTTATACACCTCTCTGCAACGCAGCTCTGAGGTGCTTTTTGGAGGTACATGGTGGGCTAGTTCGACTCCAGGGACCCTCAGGATTCAAGGGGACTTAATCCCCCAACTTAAAACGCGCCACGGGGCGCGTTTGCACAGTGGTGAAGGGAGGGGGCGGGGCTTCAGGTGACATGTGTGCAAACAGGCCCCGTGGCGCATTTTAAGATGGGGAATTAAATCCCCTTCAATCCTGAGGGTCCCTGGGGGCCAACTAGCCCACCAGGTATGTCCAGAAAGCGCCACAGAGCTGCGTTGCAGAGAGGTGTAAAAAGGGGCGTGGCCTCTGAACACCTCTCTGCAACGCAGCTCCCTGGCGCATACTGGAGGTTCAGGGTGGGCTAGTTGGACCTCAGGGACCCTCATGATTCAGGGGACTTAATCCCCCAACTTAAAACGCGCCACGGGGCGTGTTTGCAGACATGTCACCTCAGGCCCCACCCCCTTCCTTCACCATTGCGCAAATAATCCTCTAAAATCAGCCGAACTACGAATTCCGATTTACTCACCTGTTATCAGGAGAGACCTCGGTGCTGCATCTTTGAGCCCAGTACTGATCCTGAAAAGTAATTCTAACCGTACTTACCAGTAACTTGAATTTCCTTCCATAGGCTAACATTGACTGGTTTCACTTGGAAATTCTTCTAAGTGTAGAGTTTTGGAACTTTATAATATTCCTCTAAAATCAGCCGAACTACGAATTCCGATTTACTCACCTGTTATCAGGAGAGACCTCAGTGCTGCATCTTTGAGCCCAGTACTGATCCTGAAAAGTAATTTTAACCGTACTTACCAGTAACTTGTATTTCCTTCCATAGGAATCCATTGTCTGGTTTTCAGCAGAAAAGTTTCAAAGTGTCAATTTTCACAAACTACAAATATTCCTTAAAAATCGCCTGTATGACTTAAACGCATTCTTTCAACTATTTACAGGAGATGCACCAGTGCTGGATCCAGGATCCACCACTGAGTAAGAAAAAGTAACGATAACACTACTTACCTGCTAAGTGAATTTCCTCCCATAGGATAACATTGGTGATTCTATGTGAAAAAGTTTCTAAGTGTCAACTTTTAAAATACAATAATGTTCCTTAAAAATCACTACTGTAACCAAAACGCTTTTACTCAACTGTTTACAGGAGATGTCCCAGGACTGAGTCTAGGATCCAGTCCTGTGGTTAGAAAAGTAATCCATAAAGTAACTAATTGCATTTAACTAGAAATTCCATTGAGCTCAATGTTGCATTGTGTTTGAAATTGTGTTGCCCATTGCAACAACTGTAACTACTGTACTTAAAAGTCTATTGCCTATTTGCAAAGTATTTAAACTAAAGTAATTGATTGTGAGAAAGTATATTTTGTAATGTAATGTATAATGTAATTACAATGTAATTTAAAAATAAAATATCTAAAAATAAATAGTTTAAAAAAATGTAGTAAATCAGTATCAAAAAAATAAATATAACAATTTATACATTTAAAAATTGTCATTTACAAAACCTTTGAAATTCACTGACAAAAACCATAGGTTTCAGACATGTTATAGTTAGGAATTAGCATTTAAAAAACCTTAGAAATTCACTGAAAAAACCATAGGTTTCAGACACGTTATAGTTAGAAATTAGCATTTAAAAAACCTTTGAAATTCACTGAAAAAACCATAGGTTTCACGCACGTTATAGTTAGAAATTAGCATTTAAAAACCTTTGAAATTCACTGAAAAAACCATAGGTTTCACGCACGTTATAGTTAGAAATTAGCATTTAAAAAACCTTTGAAATTCACTGAAAAAACCATAGGTTTCACGCACGTTATAGTTAGAAATTAGCATTTAAAAAACCTTTGAAATTCACTGAAAAAAACATAGGTTTTATGGACAGTTATAGTTAGTTGGACATTGCACTCGTACAAAACCCGTGAAATTCCCCGTTATAGTTAGTTCAGCTAACTATAACTCGCGCCCGCAATGCACTGCTGATGACGTCACATATTACATCACTCATGACATGGTCAGTGACATCACTGATGACATCACTGATGACATCTCAAATGACATCACTGATGACATCATCTACGTGATAATCTGATGCACCTCCTCACACCTTAATATAACCTTTCATACACCCACTCTAAATTACAGACTGCTATTCGCAAAACCTAGACACTCCAACACCAATAACTACATACCCACTCACTGATTCTTAGGTCTACACACACATCCACTCACTCACCCGTACAGTCACTCATACTTACAGTCACTCAGTACAGGATTATCATATGCACTCATACACCTATATAAACACTCACACACTGCCACTCATCCATAGAGGTACTCACACACCTAGTCAGTCATGCAAAAATTAATCACACACCCATTTACTCACCTATACAGTTATATACACACACCAGCTCACTTACTCATACAAATACTAGCACATTCTTACGCTCTTATACAATAACTGATACAAGCACACATGCATCCATACAGCCACTCTCACAATCACACACTCTCACTTATAGCCATTTAAATACTCTAACACACATATATACTGCCTTTTACATATGTAGTTACTCGCACATGTACCACTGAGATATACATTCACTCACTAACACACCCATACACACACTCACCCACCCAAGCAGTCCATCACAGATGCACTCTTGAAATCATGCACCCAGTGAATCACCCACTCACGCATCTATGTACAGAGTCACACACACCCCACCCACACAAACACTCAGGCAGCCATACAGATACTCTGTGAACCAATCAATAACCCATATAGACACTGATGTAGCTATTCGCAAATCCATGCATCCACTTACACACCAACAAACAGACGGATACGGACATTCACACAGTTTAGTCACTAACCCATGCATTCAGTAAGATACGTTTAATCACTCACTTGTAGAGTCAGTCACGCACGTACTAAATCATCCATTTAGACACTTATACACCCACTCATTCTGCAATACGCCTTTCCCTATATATACTAAACATATTTAAACTTTACAGAAACACACAGTCACTGGATGATGTCATCAGTGATGTCATTTGAGATGTCATCAGTGATGTCACTGACCATGTCATGAGTGATGTAATATGTGACGTCATCAGCAGTGCATTGCGGGGCGCGGGTTATAGTTAGCTGAACTAACTATAACGGGGGAATTTCACGGGTTTTGTACGAGTGCAATGTCCAACTAACTATAACTGTCCATAAAACCTATGGTTTTTTCAGTGAATTTCAAAGGTTTTTTAAATGCTAATTTCTAACTATAACGTGCGTGAAACCTATGGTTTTTAGTGAATTTCAAAGGTTTTTTAAATGCTAATTTCTATCTATAACGTGTCTGAAACCTATGGTTTTTCAGTGAATTTCTAAGGTTTTTAAATGCAAATTTCTAACTATAACGTGCGTGAAACCTATGTTTTTTTCAGTGAATATATATATATATATATATATATATATATATATATATATATATATTATCTACTGGCGGTCGCCAGCAGATAGTTATAGTTAGGACCTAGTTTCCATAGGAAAAGCGTTTTTCTTTTCCCAATAACTTTGGCGCCGGTTGACGAATCTTCGCGAAATGTTCAAAACTTGTGGCCCGCTCCGGTCAGCTCCCATCCTGAAAGTTTCGGGGTAATTCGCAAAGCGGGGGCTGAGAAAAAAGGGGGGTCCCAAAACTTGTTTTCTCCATGTTATTTTCCATAGGAAACTTTAGACACGGCTACAGCTCGAACTGCTGAACGGAATTACACCAAAATTGGCAAAAAGGTAGCCCTTGGTTCAGAAAGAGCCCTTTTTTTAAATGGTGTAAATCCGTTCAGTAGTTGCTGAGAAAATCAAAAAATAAAAGTTTCGATATCTAGAGGCGCGGTGGATCCGCGGACCCTCCCGACCACGAGCTTTATTCTAATTGGCTGTCAACACTCCAAACCAGGAAGTGTTGGCAGCCATCTTGTGACTCGGTAGAACCGAGTCACAAGAAAACAGAAACAAACGTGAAAAACAAGAAAAGGGGGCAGGGTAGAAAAACCCTGACCCCCTAGGCCTGCTCAGGGGGTCCCACAAGGAACCTCAGGGCCAAAAAAAGCTTCTTTTTTGAATTTTGGCGAAATTCACGCTGGGTCCGCGAATCCCGCGCTTCATTTTTTAAAAAATGAAGCGCGGACTCCCGCGCTTCATTTAATTGAGGCCCCCGGGTGGGCCAGTACCGGGGGCAATTGCAAAAATATATGCGGGGGCCCGCCACCCCCGGGCCTTGTTAAAATGATGTGCGGGAGGGCACTCGGCCCTCCCGCAGCCCCGGGGACCGCCACCCCTCGGGGCTTCTTTTTAAATGTGTGGGGGGCCTCCAAGGCCCCCCCAAGCCCCGAAGACCGCCACCCCCAGGGCTTTTCTTGAATATTTACGGGGGGCACATGGCCCCCCGCAGCCCTGGGGACCGCCACCCCCGGGGCTTATTTAAAAAATAAAAAATAAAAAACCTGTGTGGGGGGCTCGAGCCCCCCCACACGCCCCGGGGACCGCCACCTCCCCGGGGCACCAAGTATGTAAATTTGGGGGTCTGTTACGGACCCCTGAGCCTCGGGGACCACCACCTCCCCGGGGCTTTGAAATTGAAGGGAGGGGGGCCGCGCGGCCTCCCTCCTGGAGCCCGTGATGGCCCTGGGGACCGTCACCCCCCAGGGCCGGCTCCTGCAGTGTCCCGGGGTGCGGATAGGGCCTGCCCCAGGGGATGGGGTCCCCGGGGCTAGAAGTGGCCGGGAGGGGGCCACGCGGCCCCCCTCCAACCCCCAAAAAAGAAAAAAAAAAGGCCAGCCCGGGGGATGGGGTCCCCGGGGCCAATAGAGGCCTCAGGAGGGGGCCACGCAGCCCCCTCCTTAAAAACATTCATATATGTGGCCATGCCCGGGGGATGGGGTCCCGGGGCCGGAGTTGGCCACGGGAGGGGCCCACGCGGCCCCTTCCCGTTCAGATGTTTTTATTTTATTTTAAAAAGGGGTCAGGCCCTGGGGGATGGGGTCCCCAGGGCCCAAAAAAAGGAAAAAGAAGGGGGGGCCACACAGCCCCCCTTCTAAAAAAAAAAAAAAGCAGCGATCGTGCCGGAGGCCCCGCCCCCTCCCAGCAACATTCTGCAAACGCGCTCTGTGGCGCGTTTTAAATTGGGGAATTAATTCCCCTTCAATACTGGGGGTACCTGGGGGCCAACTAGCCCACCAGGTACCTCCAGTAAGCACCACAGGGTGGTCCAGGCCACGCCCCTTTTTACCCCTCTCTGCAACGCAGCTCTGTAGCGCTTACTGGAGGTACCTGGTGGGCTAGTTGGACTCAGGACCTAAGGATTCAAGGGGACTTTATCCCCCAACCCAAAATGCACCACGGGGCGCGTTTGCACAGTGGTGAAGGGAGGGGCGGGGCCTGAGGTGACATGTGCAAACACGCCCTGTGGCGCGTTTTAAGTTGGGGAATTAATTCCCCTTCAATCCTGAGGGCCCCTGGGGGCCAACTAGCCCACCAGGTACCTCCAGTAAGCGCCACAGGCCTGCGTTGCAGAGAGGTGGTCCAGGCCACGCCCTCTTTACACATCTCTGCAACGCAGCTCTGTGCCGCTTACTGGCGGTACCTAGTGGGCTAGTTGAACCCCAGGGACCTCAGGATTCAAGGGACAATCCCACCACCACAGCGCGCCAGAGGACGTGTTTGCAGAGTGGTGTGCAAAGTGGGCGTGGCCTGGTGCGAGTACTTACCAGTGCTGCTGTGTGGGTCTGACTGGAGGTAATAGTTTGGGAAGTTGGCCCCAAGGATGTCCTTAGGGGCCAACTACCCTCTTGTTACCTCAGTAAGTCCCACACAGTGGGATTGCTAAGAGCGTCTTCGGAGGCCATGGCCCCCTTTCTCTACCACTCTGCAAACGTGCCTCGTGGCAAACTACGGGATGGGGATGAAGTCCAATTTAGTCCTGAGGGAGTTTGGGGGCCAATAATCCCTCCTGGTACCTCCTGTAAGTCCTACGCAGCGGAATTCCTGAGCGTTGGTTGGACGCCCAGCACCCTTTCTCCACCACTCTGCAAACGTGACTACTAGTTAAAGTAGCATATTTCTGCACCTCTGACTTGGAGGTAGTTTTAATCCCCCTGCCCTATTATGTACTAGGGCCTTACAGAGGAGGTCATTCTAATCACAGGGATACCCCAACGCATAGTGTTCCCTAGTGTATGTAGGTGTTTTCACTGTATTCTAAGTGTCTTTTAGCATAGCACTGGCTCTAGGCCTGGTTAGTCAGAGTCAGTTACCACCAGTACCCGTCTGAAAAGTTGTGGGCACAGGATGATTTTGCAACAAGGCCTCTTTCTGCTCCTCTGTTGGTTCTTTCTGCACATGTCTTGCTTCTTCCTGCACCTTTCTTCGTCTTTCTGGACTTCTGTTGCCTCTTTCTGCATTTCTTTTGCTTCTTTCTGTGCGTTTTTCTTCTTTCTTCACATGTACTACCTCTGTAGGCATAGTTAGAAACTAGCATTTAAAAAAGCTTTGAAATTCAATTAAAAACCATAGGTTTCAGGCACGTTATAGTTAGAAATTAGCATTTAAAAAACCTTTGAAATTCACTGAAAAAACCATAGGTTTCAGGCACGTTATAGTTAGAAATTAGCATTTAAAAAACCTTAGAAATTCTCTGAAAAAACCATAGGTTTTAGGGAAAGTTACAGTTAGTTGGACATTTCACTCGTACAAAACCAGAGAAATTCCCCCGTTATAGCTAGTTCAGCTAACTATAACTCTCGCCCCCGCAATGCACTGCTGATGACGTCACATATTACATCACTCATGACATGGTCAGTGACATCACTGATGACATCACTGATGACATCATCCATGTGATAATTTGATGCATCTTCTCACACCCTAATATAACCTTTGATACACACACTCTAAATTACAGACTGCCATTCTCAAAACCATAGACACTCCAACACCAATAACTACATACCCACTCACTGATTCTTAGGTCTACACACACATCCACTCACTCACCCGTACAGTCACTCATACTTACGGTCACTCAGTACTAGGACTATCATATGCACTCATACACCCATATAGACACTCACACACACGCCACTCATCCATAGAGGTACTCACACACCTAGTCAGTCATGCAAATAATTAATCACACTGCCATTTACTCACCTATACAGTTATACACACACCAGCTCACTTACTCATACAAATACTAGCACATTATTATGCTCTTATACAATCACTGATACAAGTACACACTCATCCATACAGCCACTCTCACAATCACACACTCTCACTTATAGCCATTTATATACTCCAACACACATATATACTGCCTTTCACATCTGTAGTTACTCACACATGTACCACTGAGATATACATTCACTCACTAACACACCCATACACACACTCACCCACCCATACAGTCCATCACAGATGCACTCTTGAAACCATGCACCCAGTGAATCACCCACTCACACATCTATGCACAGAGTCACACACACCCCACCCACACAAACACTCAGGCACCCATACAGATACTCAGACAACCAATCAATAACCCATGTAGACACTCATGTAGCTATTCACAAACCCATGCAGCCGCTTACACACCAACAGACAGACGGATACAGACATTCACACAGTTTAGTCACTAACCCATGCATTCAGTAAGATACGTTTAATCACTCACTTATAGGAGTCAGTCACGCACCTACTAAATCATCCATTCAGACACTTATACACCCCACTCATTCTTCAATACGCCTTTCCCTATATATATATTAAACATATTTAAACTTTACAGAAACACACAGTCACTGGATGATGTCATCAGTGATATCATTTGAGATGTCATCAGTGATGTCATGAGTGATGTCACTGACCATGTCATGAGTGATGTAATATGTGACTTCATCAGCAGTGCATTGCGGGGCGCGAGTTATAGTTAGCTGAACTAACTATAACGGGGAATTTCTCTGGTTTTGTACGAGTGAAATGTCCAACTAACTATAACTTTCCCTAAAACCTATGGTTTTTTCAGTGAATTTCTAAGGTTTTTAAATGCTAATTTCTAACTATAACGTGCCTGAAACCTATGGTTTTTTCAGTGAATATATATATATATATATATATATATCTATGTAGTTTTTGAAGGTTGTTGTTCGTGTGATTGCAAGGAAGTGTACTTTTGAAAACAGACAACTATCACTTTGGAGTAGATACTTAAAGTGAAAATAGAGATGTAATTGTCTGGCACTAAGATGATACAGCATGTAAAGTGCATGCAATGCATGATATCTGGTTTCCTTGAAATTGTACCATCAACAATTGACAAAATGTCTATTAATCTTTACTATTTCAGGTGGGCACGCCAGATAATTTTGGAGCGACCAGCAGGTGGGCAAACAACAACTGAAAAGTGGGTTTGTAAGCCTGAGTGTACAGTGTGCAAAGTGAGTGTGGATTACATGAATAGGGCTACACAAATAAGGTTAGATGGAGTAAAGGATCCACTTGACCCTGAAAAAATCCAAGTGACCCATTGGGCAAAAAAAAAGGCTGACACATTTGTGAGGTTTAATATAGCGCTGGCTAGACCCGGAGGTATCCGAGCGCTTTACAAGAGTAGGAGCAGTCACAAAAAAAACACAAAAAAAACATTGTCAACCTAAATAGACATGAGGGTAATGGGTATCTCCAAACACGTCATTGATTGTTTTTAATTCAGTCCTGAGGCCCTTGGGAATAAAGGAACACAAAGTGGGTTACAGGCTATTTTAAATCACTTTATAGGATCCCTAACTAAAATAGAAAGAGCCCCCTCCCTGTTGGTTAAGGGTTGGGGTGAGCTCATCCGGGAGCATTAGGTATACCGATGTGGAACTAATAATAAAGCATGCCACACAAATCCTGTGTGGTTGAGACTAGTCCTTTTTAAACATCAAGCAGTTGTCAGATGATCGGATTGGTGCAGTTAGGAAATAGATTAGGTTATGTGGTTGTGTACTTTTATGTGGTTTAACTGTGGTCTGGGAAAAACAAGACGACTGTCCTTCACGGACATTCTTCTCTCCCTCTTATTTGAATTGAAGTGTATGAGCAGCGTGCAGCTGAGGCAATATTTTCACCAGAGGCCTTTTGTAAAAGATCAGGGTGGTAAAACCGGTGATGGAAAGGGACATTCCCAAATGCACCGTTAATACAGAATTAGTTAACGAGTGAGGTGCAGTATTACTCTGAATATAACATACCCAAAGTGATAGTAAAACCCAGGACTTTTTTCCAGTTAGGGAACACCAACAGAAATAGATTACATGGCAGAGAATCTCGGACTAACGTTTTCAGATGAGGAGGTTAATTCAATCCTCTGTGTGGAGGACTGGAAAGCTTTGACTGAGCTAAAAATAAACCAGGTTCAAACCATGATACACGGTGTAATCACGACAGAGTATTTTATAGCCAATGTGGCACCAAGGGATATCGAACGCACCAGGGAATTTTCTGGAAGATGTCATTTTCAGAAAGGGTGGGCTCTGATGCATGAGGTGTACACGCGACTGGCTGGTTCCGATTATTAAAACGGTGAAGAGGTTGTCAGATGCAATGCTGGTGAAGATACAAACAAGTGAAACCAATTTCAACACTTTGGTATAGATCACCATCTTTAAACAGTGATTAGATGAAATAAATACAAATCTGTCAAAATAAAAGGAATTTGGGATGCAGCAGAAGGTACACACACTTCAAAAAGATGTCAAGAAATGTGCTCAGGAGAAGGTGTGCCCATATTCGGCAAGCAATTTCGTGAATAAAACTGGAGGTGATGGTGACACCAAAACAGATACTTTATCAATAGATAGCTGGCCTCCGATTCGGAAAATTGGTGCAGCGGAGAGAATCAAAGAGGTAGAAAAACAGAACAGGTTTAGGAATATGAGGGGGCATTTCCCTGATTTCTCATATAGTATGTACCATACTATGCCCCAGGGATCTCGGTTTCAACCCCTGTTTATGAATTACCACCCCTATCCATTACTGTTTAATCCAGCCTTCCAACAACCACCGTGTAGGTTTCCTTTTTAGGACACGGTCGGGGAGAGGAAGAAACTGAAGAAACCAGAGCAGAGGGTATAATGGAAGGACCCGACCCATCAGATATATACCCGGAGCATGACTAGAGGAAACAATGAAGGACGCAACACTGGGGACAGAGTTCCACAACTTAGTGGTCAACCTCTTGAAGCTGGGATTGACAGAAGTGCAGATCCAGGTGCTCTATAGAGGCTTGGGATTTGTACCAACACCTATACTGGGTAAGTTCAGACTAAGATGCAACGTTTCTGAGATTTTCAGGAAAATGAAGTTGTAGGCTTTTTTTCTGATAGGGAATTCTAACAGATAGGACTGATACCAAAAAGAAGAAATCAACATTGACACTCCAAACAGCATGCTTAAAGAGGTGGAAGCAATAGATGCCTCTAACCAATGTGCGTTCCAAAACATGAGCAACGCTGAAGGAAGAGATTTGAAGTCCCTCCAAACTGAAGAAGGAATTGTCATAAAAGCAGTTGACTAGGGTGGGGCGGTGGTTTTCCAAGATGCAGATGATTACAAAGATGAGTGTCTTTGACTCTGATGAGATGAAAAAATGTACAAACCACTTGATAAGGACCCTACACCGTCCCCGAAGAAGGGGATTAAAAGAATCATCAATGGAGCTGGGGAGAGAGGCTGGATTTCTAAAAATAAACTGAGTTTTTGAGAACAGAAAATCTGATAACACCCTACTTTTACACCCTCCCAAAATCTCACAATGAATAAAAACCACCTCTTGGACTTCCTATTGTTTCAGGCATCAACTCGATCCTAGAACCATTTTCGTGATTATTTCTTATGCCAACTAGTGGAGAATATCCCCACATATTTCAGAGACACAAAAGATCTTCTATGTATGATAAAGGATCTGGAGTATGATCCTGGACAGAACATTCTGAGGGGCTAGATGTGGAAAGCTTATGTACTAGCCTACTATAGGAGGAGACAAATATAGTAATGGAAAAGCTACTCTGTTCCACTATGTGGGAATATAATACCCCTGTTTAGTTTGTAATGCAGTGCATATGGATGGCAGTAATGAGCAATATCTTTGAATGTGAGGGATCTCTGTACCTGACAGCACATGGAATATTGATGGGGAGCAAATTTGCCCCAATTATTGCTTGTTTGATTGTGCACCATTTCGTGGAAACTGTGGTGTTGACCCCTGAGAATCCATTTTGACAAGATATATGTCTATGGAAGAGATACATTGATGATTTCCTAGTTTTCTGGGATGGACACGAGAGAGAGACTGTGAAGTTTATGGAGTGGCTTAACACCAGGAACTCACATTTGAAGCTTACCTGCACCACAGATGGGGAAGCATTGACATTTCTAGATGCAAGAATTTTTCATGAAAGCGTTATCCTGAATACAAGAACTCATCAAAAAACTACTGATAAAAACAGCCTCTTGTCTTTTGATAATTTCCATGCATGCCCTCTGAGAGAGAATTTACCATTCGAACCAGTTCCTGTGATTACGGAGAAATTGCAGCAACATTAATGACTTCAGAGTGCAGGCAGAAACATTGAGTGATAAACTAAGACTCAGGAAGTACCTCGAAAACTTCATAAAGAAAACCACGAAGAGGGCACATAATTGCAATAGGCAAGCAGTCCTGGAACCCACCAGCCAAAAGAATGAAACTGATGTTTTGGTATGTGTGACTATATACAGCGCAATATCAAACAAGATGAAAAAAATAACAATTAGAAACTGGAAGATCCTGAACACCAGAAAATTTAAATTGAAGAAAGCACTCTTCGCTCTCAGAAGGGAGAAGAATCCGAAAGACGCTCTAGTGCATACGAGTCCTAAGAAAAAGCAGAAAAACACCATATACTCTTTATGGAACCTATCAAAGGTGAAGGGTCACTTCCTGTGTGAGAACTGTACCATATGCCATTGGACAAGACCAACAAAAATCCTGGACCTGGGGATGAAAAGGAATGGATACTGACCAATCATACTAACTGTAACATGTCCATGAGGCCTCAGATACCCTGGGATGACCAGTAGAAAAGTGAAACTCAGAATAAGGAACACAGAAGTAGATTGAGGTGCCGAAAAGTAATAACGAGAATGGCAAGCATTTATATAGAACTGGGTCACACTGAGGATGATTTCAAATGGACTGTTTCCAGACACCTTTCAAGGATAGGCCCAGAAATGGACATGACAAGAACGCTTTTTGAAAAGGAGCAGAAATGGATATCTAAACTGTCCACCAACGTCTGCATTATAATTGATGAGATACAGTGGACAGTAGTTGGTGACCAGAGACAGTGATCTTTTGAAGCGTCCCCTATCAGTGCGTAAACATATAGAGAGCCAGCAGGGTAATATTAAATGGAAGAGAAAAAACGACACCAAATAAATAGGAATGATGTCCTTCTTACACCCAGATCCACCCTACCCCCAACCCTGTCTAACTAATCATAGGTAGGGAGAAGAATAATGGGGGTCTGGATCTGATCCACCAATTGGGAAGTGCGTCCATGGATCTCCCATGATTACCTTGATCTAGGGGTAAACCATAACACAAAGGGTCATGAACGGCAGCGGCACACAAGGGAGAGACACAGGTCTACATTTCGCATGATCGCCCTAATTGACAGGTGAGCGCAGGTGTGGAAAACATGGCTGACGCAGTGACATTACATGCCCCCATTGGAGCCAGGCGCCTCTGTAAATAGTCCGATCCTGAATGGACATATCCGTTCAGAAGAAAGCAGGGCTGGGCTAGGTGCAGATGCCGAGGAAACCTGTTGACCAGTGAGAAGAACTCTGTTTTTTTCCTATTTCATACGTAAAACGGCAGAAGGCATCTAGTTAAATTAACAGAAATATTGTTTGCTCTTTCTCTTTGACCCTAAAAGTGTGACAGAAGGTTCTACCCGCCTGCCCTCTTCTATGAGGCATTAAACTCGCAAACCAAATGAATGTACTCAACCTACTGGACTACATTAAATGGAGGCTTATAAATGCATTACAGTAAACACTTGCTCCATGATAACACTGAGGATACGAATGTGACGTGTGAATACAGGGGCCTGAGTAGGCACGTTTGAAGTGTACACCTATATGTGTATATATATATATATAAATTCACTGAAAAAACCATAGGTTTTAGGGACAGTTATAGTTAGTTGGACATTTCACTCGTACAAAACCATAGAAATTCCCCCGTTATAATTAGTTCAGCTAACTATAACTCGCGCCCCGCAATGCACTGCTGATGACGTCACATATTACATCACTCATGACATGGTCAGTGACATCACTGATGACATCACTGATGACATCTCAAATGACATCACTGATGACATCACTGATGACATCATCCAGTGACTGTGTGTTTCTGTAAAGTTTAAATATGTTTAATATATATAGGGAAAGTCGTATTGAAGAATGAGTGGGTGTATAAGTGTCTGAATGGATGATTTAGTACGTGAGTGACTGACTCTACAAGTGAGTGATTAAACGTATCTTACTGAATGCATGGGTTAGTGACTAAACTGTGTGAATGTCTGTATCCGTCTGTTTGTTGGTGTGTAAGTGGATGCATGGATTTGCGAATAGCTACACGAGTGTCTATATGGGTTATTGATTGGTTCTCTGAGTATCTGTATGGCTGCCTGAGTGTTTGTGTGGGTGGGGTGTGTGTGACTCTGTACATAGATGTGTGAGTGGGTGATTCACTGGGTGCATGATTTCAAGAGTGCATCTGTGATGGACTGCTTGGGTGGGTGAGTGTGTGTATGGGTGTGTTAGTGAGTGAATGTATATCTCAGTGGTACATGTGCGAGTAACTACATATGTAAAAGGCAGTATATATGTGTGTTAGAGTATTTAAATGGCTATAAGTGAGAGTATGTGATAGTGAGAGTGGCTGTATGGATGCGTGTGTGCTTGTATCAGTTATTGTATAAGAGCGTAAGAATGTGCTAGTATTTGTATGAGTAAGTGAGCTGGTGTGTGTATAACTGTATAGGTGAGTAAATGGGTGTGTGATTAATTTTTTGCATGACTGACTAGGTGTGTGAGTACCTCTATGGATGAGTGGCGGTGTGTGAGTGTTTATATAGGTGTATGAGTGCATATGATAGTCCTGTACTGAGTGACTGTAAGTATGAGTGACTGTACGGGTGAGTGAGTGGATGTGTGTGTAGACCTAAGAATCAGTGAGTGGGTATGTAGTTTTTGGTGTTGGAGTGTCTATGGTTTTGAGAATGGCAGTCTGTAATTTAGAGTGGGTGTATCAAAAGTTATATTAGGGTGTGAGAAGATGCATGAAATTATCACATGGATGATGTCATCAGTGATGTCATTTGAGATGTCATCAGTGATGTCACTGACCATGTCATGAGTGATGTAATATGTGACGTCATCAGCAGTGCATTGCGGGGCGCGAGTTATAGTTAGCTGAACTAACTATAACGGGGAATTTCTATGGTTTTGTACGAGTGAAATGTCCAACTAACTATAACTGTCCCTAAAACCTATGGTTTTTCAGTGAATTTCAAAGGTTTTTAAATGCTAATTTCTAACTATAACGTGTCTGAAACCTATGGTTTTTTCAGTAAATTTCAAAGGTTTTTTAAATGCTAATTTCTAACTATAACGTGCCTGAAACCTATGATTTTTTAAGTGAATTTCAAAGGTTTTTTAAATGCTAGTTTCTAACTATGCCTACAGAGGTAGGACATGTGAAGAAAGAAGAAAAAACGCACAGAAAGAAGCAAAAGATGTGCAGAAAGAACCAACAGAGGAGCAGAAAGAGGCCTTGTTGCAAAATCATCCTGTGCCTACAACTTTTTCAGACGGGTACTGGTGGTAACTGACTCTGACTAACCAGAGCCAGTGCTATGCTAAAAGACACTTAGAATACAGTGAAAACACCTACATACACTAGGGAACACTATGCGTTGGGGTACCCCTGTGATTAGCATGACCTCCTCTGCAAGTTCCTAGTACATAATAGGGCAGGGGGATTAAAACTACCTCTTAAAGCGCTACAGGGCGCGTTTGCACAGTGGTGAAGGGAGGGGGCCTGAGGTGACATGTGTGCAAACGCGCCCCGTGGCGCGTTTTAAGATAGCGAGATTAAGTCCCCTTGAATCCTGAGGGTCCCTGGGGCCCAACTAGCCCCCAGGTACCTACAGTTAGGACCACAGAGCTGAGTTGCAGAGAGGCGTTCCGAGGCCACGCACCTTTTTCACCTCTCTGCAACGCAACTCTGTTGTGCTTACTAAAGGTACCTGGTGGGCTAGTTGGCCCCAGGGTCCCTCAGGATTCAAAGGAATTAATTCCCCAACTTAAAATGCACCACAGGGCGTGTTGGCGCACATGTCACCTGAGGCCCCGCCCCCTCCCTTCACCACTGTGCAAACGCGCCCCGTGGAGCGTTTTAAGTTGGGGGATTAGGTCACCTTGAATCCTGAGGGTCCCTGGGGCCCAACTAGCCCACCAGGTACTTCCAGTAAGCACCACAGGCCTGCGTTGCAACGCCTGTAACAAATTGTGCAGTTGTGTTTAGGTAGTGAAGAGGGTCGTGCTGGGGGTAGTGTTTTAGGGTTTAGGGTAGTGCAGTGGTGTTTGTGTAGTGTAGGGGGTCATGCTGGGGGTAGATTTAGGGTAGTGCAGTGGTGTTTGGGTAGTGTAGGGAGTCGTGCTGGGGGGAGTGTTTTAGGGTTTAGGGTAGTGCAGTGGTGTTTGGGTAGTGTAGGGGGTCGTGCTGGGGGTAGTGTTTTAGGGTTTAGGGTAGTGCAGTGGTGTTTGGGTAGTGTAGGGGGTCATGATGGGGGTAGTGATTTAGGGTAGTGCAGTGGTGTTTGGGTAGTGTAGGGGGTACTGCTGGGGGTAGTGTTATAGGGTTTAGGGTAGTGCAGTGGTGTTTGGGTAGTGTAGGGGTTCGTGCTGGGGGTAGTTTTTTAGGGTTTAGGGTAGTGCAGTGGTGTTTGTGTAGTGTAGGGGGTAGTGTTTTAGGGTAGTGCAGTGGTGTTTGTGTAGTGTAGGAGGTCGTGTTTTAGGGTTTAGGGTAGTGCAGTGGTCTTTGGGTAGTGTAGGGGGTCGTGCGGGGGGTAGTGTTTTAGGGATTACGGTAGTGCATTGGTGTTTGGGTAGTGTAGGGGGTCATGCGGGGGTAGTGTTTTAGGGTTTAGGGCAGTGCAGTGGTGCTTGGGTAGTGTAGGGGGTCGTGCTGGGGGAGTGTTTTAGGGTTTAGGTCAGTGCAGTGGTGTTCGGGTAGTGTAGGGGGTCGTGCTGGGGGGAGTGTTTTAGGGTTTAGGGCAGTGCAGTGGTGTTCGGGTAGTGTAGGGGGTCGTGCTGGGGGGAGTGTTTGAGGGTTTAGGGCAGTGCAGTCGTGTTCGGGTAGTGTAGGGGGTCGTGCTGGGGGTGGTGTTTCAGGATTTAGGGCAGTGCAGTGGTGTTCGGGCAGTGTAGGGGGTCGTGCAGGGGTGGTGTTTCAGGGTTTAGGGCAGTGCTGTGGTGTTCGGGCAGTGTAGGGGGTCGTGCAGGGGGTGGTGTTTCAGGGTTTAGGGCAGTGGTGTTCGGGCAGTGTAGGGGGTCGTGCTGGGGGTGGTGTTTCAGGGTTTGGGGCAGTGCAGTGGTGTTCGAGCAGTAAAGGGGGTCGTGCTGGGGGTGGTGTTTCAGGGTTTAGGGCAGTGCAGTGGTGTTCGGGCAGTGTAGGGGGCGGTGCAGGGGGTGGTGTTTCAGGGTTTAGGGCAGTGCAGTGGTGTTCGGGCAGTGTAGGGGGTGGTGTTTCAGGGTTTAGGGCAGTGCAGTGGTGTTCGGGCAGTGTAGGGGGTCGTGTAGGGCGTGGTGTTTCAGGGTTTAGGGCAGTGCAGTGGTGTTCGGGCAGTGTAGGGGGTCCTGCTGGGGCTGGTGTTTCAGGGTTTAGGGCAGTACAGTGGTGTTCGGGCAGTGTAGGGGGTCGTGCTGGGGCTGGTGTTTTGGGGTTTAGGGCAGTGCAGTGGTGTTCGGGCAGTGTAGGGGGTTGTGCTGGGGATGGTGTTTCAGGGTTTAGGGCAGTGCAGTGGTGTTCGGGCAGTGTAGGTGGTGGTGCTGGTGTTTCAGGGTTTAGGGCAGTGCAGTGGTGTTCGGGCAGTGTAGGGGGTCATGCTGGGGCTGGTGTTTCAGGGTTTAGGGCAGTGCAGTGGTGTTCGGGCAGTGTAGGGGGTCTTGCTGGGGCTGGTGTTTCAGAGTCTAGGGCAGTGCAGTGGTGTTCGGGCAGTGTAGGGGGTCTTGCTGGGGCTGGTGTTTCAGGGTTTAGGGCAGTGGTGTTCGGGCAGTGTAGGGGGTCATGCTGGGGGTGGTGTTTCAGGGTTTAGGGCAGTGCAGTGGTGTTCGGGCAGTGTAGGGGGTCGTGCTGGGGCTAGTGTTTCAGGGTTTAGGGCAGAGCAATGGTGTTCAGGCAGTGAAGGAGGTTGTGCTGGAGGTGGTGTTTCAGGGTTTAGGGCAGTGCAGTGGTGTTCGGGCAGTGTAGGGGGTGGTGCAGGGGGTGGTGTTTCAGGGTTTAGGGCAGTGCAGTGGTGTTTGGGCAGTGTAGGGGGTCGTGCTGGGGGTGGTGTTTCAGGGTTTAGGGCAGTGCAGTGGTGTTCGGGCAGTGTAGGGTGTCGTGCTGAGGGGTGGTGTTTCAGGGTTTAGGGCAGTGCAGTGGTGTTCGGGCAGTGTAGGGGGTAGTGCAGGGGGTGGTGTTTCAGGGTTTAGGGCAGTGCTGTGGTGTTCGGGCAGTGTAGGGGGTCGTGCAGGGGGTGGTGTTTCAGGGTTTAGGGCAGTGGTGTTCGGGCAGTGTAGGGGGTCGTGCTGGGGGTGGTGTTTCAGGGTTTGGGGCAGTGCAGTGGTGTTCGAGCAGTAAAGGGGGTCGTGCTGGGGGTGGTGTTTCAGGGTTTAGGGCAGTGCAGTGGTGTTCGGGCAGTGTAGGGGGCGGTGCAGGGGTGGTGTTTCAGGGTTTAGGGCAGTGCAGTGGTGTTCGGGCAGTGTAGGGGGTAGTGTTTCAGGGTTTAGGGCAGTGCAGTGGTGTTCGGGCAGTGTAGGGGGTCGTGCAGGGGTGGTGTTTCAGGGTTTAGGGCAGTGCAGTGGTGTTCGGGCAGTGTAGGGGGTCCTGCTGGGGCTGGTGTTTCAGGGTTTAGGGCAGTACAGTGGTGTTCGGGCAGTGTAGGGGGTCGTGCTGGCGCTGGTGTTTTGGGGTTTAGGGC